>CM076570.1:1308041011-1308524367 GCA_034641835.2 Pinus albicaulis
TAACATTTTTAAACAAAGAATCAAATGGTGGCTCTTGATTTACATAATTCTTGGAATACATTACTAATTTTAAGTGCACATTCGCCACATCATCTAGATCATATCTATAAAAATTAATTGAATGTAACAAGACATCATTTAATAATTTTGCTTCAATCACTACATGATGCTTATCAAGGAGAAAATAATGACCAATTTTAGAGGGAACAATTGGCCATAGGTTTTTAGAATTCTTGTGTAGAAGCTTGGTAGTTCTATGGAGGGATATTTGATAGGTTATATCTCTTTGTAATATCCCAAAATGGGAATGCAACAATACATAAACACAATTCTAGAGTAGCAGTGAGAAATTAACTCACAAAATGTGTTGAGAAACACATAGCCATCAATTAGTGTTACAAAAACAACTTATTGTGCCTTTTATGATCCCAAAAAGTGGGGAAATGTAGCAATATGGACCATAAAAACGTTATCTTCAGAAAATTGCGCTGTAACTGTGAGAAATGGGACTTGTATCCATTAGTTCATACTATATACATCTCACATATAGAATGGGAGAAAAAAAAAATCCCTCTAGCCATGCTAAATAGGCCTCCCCAAGCCAATACAACTCAAATATGCCCAAACCCCATGACTTATGCCAACAGAAAATCTTGAAGCATGTGACAGTGTTATTTTAATGAGGGTTTATGCAAAAATTTACAAGAAATAATAGATCTGGAGTTTTCAATCATTCAATGGTTGAGAAAAATGGAGATATCTTCCTTTTTATACAATATAATAATAACTCGACAAATGCTTCATAAAAGTACAAGTATAAAATACCATATATGCAGATATAGATTTGAAACAATGCAGTTATACTATAGCTCTATATATATGAAGCTGAATAATATAAGGAGTAGAATAAGATGCTTTATACAATCCTTTCGGGAGAAGGGTTGGCCCTTTCCCCAAGGAACAAGCTCAAGATCAAGGGTCTTGACCTTGCTACTGCAATAATAAGAGAAATGATGTAGTTCCTACAAAGGAATGCGCTGTAGGAGATGGAGAATGCTTTGGCCAAGTGCCAAGATGTAAAATATGCTCAGAAGTCTCCCTCACTGATCTCCCAAGGAGAGGAATGCTTCCTCCTTTGAAATAAAAGCTCTGGAAGTGGTGTTGTGAACCTTCCATTGAAACACCTTGCAACACAACGTTACACTCTGCAGAAAGAATGCTGTAGCTGAAGGAGGATGCTTGGCCTCAAGCTTGAATGTGGAAAACTGAAGTATAATGCTCCTCCAAGAGGCCTCTCAAGGTAGGAAAAGGAATCCCTAAGTAGGAATGCCTTGTGCTAAGCAACACTGCAACTTTTCTAAATAGCAAGAGAATGCAAAATAGTCATGCAGACCATAAAATCAATAATCATCAAGATAACCTCAAATGGCTGCCATCCTCTTCCTTATAAACTATGTAAGCCTCATCACCTTGGGTCCCACCCATTAGGGTTTCCAACATCATATGATCAATATCCCTCCAAAACTGCGTTGTATCTCCATCAAGGCCACTCCTCCATAACCACGCTATTTGATTTGGTCAAAGTTGACCTCTTCAACCTGCTTCACCCCTTTTCACACCTGTGCCTTCAAGCTAGCTCTCATATGTTTGTTTAAACTGATCCTTGTTCATATTGAGCTATTTGCATTGATGATCCACTCTTCTCCATGAATGTTGTTGACTTGGTCAAACTTGACTTTGTCCACATCTAATTGCCCTTGTTCACACATGATGGTGTCAAATACAGCTACTAGAATGATCCCCTTTCATACCAAGAGGGTTTTTATGATAATTCAAGTTAATTATGGGTCTCTTTCCCCATTTATTCATCTACTAGGTGCAAAAATAAAAAATCAATATTCCTATTAGCTGCATGCTAATGTAGGAATATTACAGTCCTCCTCTCCCAAATGTTGCTTGTCCTCAAGAAACTACAAGGATAGAACTGAAGAGTTTCCTCTCCTCCTCTTGTATCATCCTCATATGATGAAAACCTCCAAGGAATATGATGTTGTCTCAACAATGAATCTCCATAGTGCCCCTCCCAAGAATGAAAGCTAGCATTTGGTGAGCATCGCAAATAGCCATCATTATGAAAAGGTGAAATACTCAAGGAGGAAACTATGTGCTGTCTAGAGGTCCTCTCAAGGCATGGAGTCTGAAATGCATTGGGAACTATCATTTCCATGTAAAACCTCCACCCCCAAGTTATCATCCATACAAAATGAGCCACCCTCAAGAATGGTAACTCATGAAGAATTACCTCCACCTTTGGCTCCTGCAATGTAGGTGGGATGAATAACTGAACATGGTAGAAAAAATGACCTACCCCACACTGTCTTCCTCTCCACTTATGATAAATGTAGAGCATATGATGATCTTGGGCTGCAATAAGGTTTCCCTCAAGTGGAAAGAAGAATATTAGATCTCCAAAGATCCTTTCTCCCATGTCATGAATCATGCTGGCCCAAATCATCCCACTCAAAATGAATGGCACATCATCACCATTTGGCATCCAAATCAGAAAAATTCTGAAGGTTATGTGTAAGTTTTGATGATACCAATGGTTTCTCAAGTGGATACAGCATAATCTTCCCAACTGCTACTTTAGATCATCATGTGGCAAGTGGTCTTTCAACAAGGTAACAACTGTGCATGTTTTCACATCTACCATGAGGTGGTAAATAGCATTATATATCAGCCGAGTACAATGATAATGAAAAAACACTTGTCCAAAGTCATGTAAAGAAGGGTTATCTCCATCATACATGTTGGTTCTAGCATGACCATGAAGCCCATAAATAATTTTTCCCTCTTGTGGAGCAATGCACTGGACATACATGGTGAGAAGGTGTACATAATCAATGAAATAATCAATAAGTACAGAAATATATTTCTTACCATGCATAATGGGTAAGCTGAAAGTGAGGTCCATGGATGAGTCCTCCCATGAGAATCTCCTCATAAAAATATGCAACAAGAGAGGATACATGCTCCCCTTAGAACACTCCATCAATAGAAACATACTCCCAAGTGACAACATTGTTGGCCCTAGTGATAAGGCTCTTGTCACTCCATGATTCCCTTCCTTGATATTCCACGTGTAAAAGTCATCCAATATCATGTTGCTATGTGGGGAAATATTCTTCCTATGTGGAAGCCCCTCCTTATCCTTCAATGTTGAAAGGTAGCCTCTTTGTACCTTGAATGTGCCATACATTCCTCCGGAAATATCATGATGAGTATGGAGAAATTTCTGCCCATACTCTCCCAATAGTAACCATAGCAACAAGGACTCTTGCTGCCTCCTTGAATTATCATGATGCAATTCATGGAGCAACAATACAGTAATGGACATGTGAGATGTCTCATCAACATAATACAAACAAGCTCATTTATGCCACATCATGTGAGAGTTATCCTTCCTTCCAAACCCAAGTACATACATGAGATACATCCCAAACAGAAGTATATGTAAATACATGAGACATATCCCAAATAAGAGTAAATATATGGACATAACATATAACATGTGATGTCCAAACTCTTTTCTCAACAACCATAGTAACCATGCCTTTTTCTTATGCATATTATCATTGAGACATAAGGTATGAGACAAGAAAATATGGACCTTTGGGTAGTAACCGTACTCACCCAAGACCATCCAGTGCAGCCATGCTTCTTGCTGGTCCGTGCCATAAATCTGCAAGTGGTTTGGAAACCCCTTACTCCATACTATCATCCACTCATCCCAATGTGGGTGATGGATATCATTCTGAAAATACTTGGTATCCTCCCATTGTAGGACACCAACCTCCTCAAACCTTTGAATAACTTTTCACTTCATGAAATGTTGAAGTGCACCTCCAATTATATCTCTTAATGAGACCTTATTCTCATGCATGGCCTTCCAAAACCAATGGGGTTTTGGATCTACTGCAGGTAGAAGTCTCTCTTTGAGTTGTGGCAAGCTCATTGAGAAAGTGTCATCTAGAAAGGAGAAAATGTTTATCATCTCAAGATGTCTACCCTCTGTCATTTCTTCTTCCATTGCTTCCTGAATGAAGATGCTATTTGAATGCTCCCATGCGGAATGGGTCTTTTTTTCTTCACTGCTGCTCTTGGATAGCACAATGTAATTCTGTTGCTCTAAATTAGCAGTATGTGCTGACCCTTGGTCATGCAAAGGAATATTTCCACAATCCTCTAAAAGATTTGCTGCAATAATAAAAAGTGGAAATTAAATTATACCTTGATGGGACTTGGGAATACCTTGTATGGCTACAAGAGTTCCTCCTCCTAATGTGTTGGCTCCAACTGCTGATGTTGAAGGCTGCTCTTCCAAGGCTGTTATAGTGCTGGTACAAGTCTCCTCAAGTGGTGGTGAGGGCTCCTCCTTCTCTGATTTCTCTTCATAAAATCTCTTGATCACCCTCTGAGTGAAATCTGCAAAAGTAGATACTCTTGCATGACTCATATGGCTGAACCACCAAGTGCTTGCCTTACCCTCAAAGTGCAACGCTGCAATTTCTCCTGCCTCTCTCTCTACCACTGGATGTAGTAGGAAGAATGCATCAAGTATCCTTGCCCAAGCCCTTGCTGTAGATGTCCCATAAAAAATGGATAATAGAAACCTATTGCCTTTGATTCTCCTTGTGCTGCAAGGCCTCCTCTCTTCCTCTAGTTGAATGAACCGCGGGAAAGCTAGAGTGTCCTTGAAGGCTCTAGGTTGAGATTTGTACTCAATAAGATATTCAATTAGAATATGATGATCCAAGTGTCCTCCATGCTTCTTGTCTTCTTCTCTATGAGAATAGGAAGTGCATGGTCCTTCCTCTTCTTGAAACCCTCTAGGAGTTTCATTGCACCTCTTCTCCTTAATCTGCTTAACCTCCTTGGAGAGGTTCTTCCTAGATCTGAAAAGTGATGAGATAAGGCTCATCCTCTCCATCATTCTGTTATTTATCCTTATCTTTGTCTTCTTATTCTTCTGATAGCATAATAGCTAGAACTCACAGGCTGAGCCAAGATTATGCTCTGATACCACTGTAATATCCCAAAATGGGAATGCAACAATACATAAACACAATACTGGAGTAGTAGTGGGAAATTAACTCATAAAATGTGTTGAGAAACACATAGCCATCAATTAGTGTTATATCAGCAACTTATTGTGCCTTTTATGATCCCAAAAAGTAGGGAAATGCAGCAATATGGACCATAAAAATGTTATCTTCAGGAAATTACACTATAACTGTGAGAAATGGGACTTGGATCCCTTATTTCATACTATATACATCTCACATACAGAATGGGAGCCAAAAAAAATCCCTCTAGCCATGCTAAACATGCCTCCCCAAGCCAATACAACTCAAATATGCCCAAACCCCATGACTTATGCCAACAGAAAATCCTGAAGCATGTGACAGCGTTATTTTAATGAGGTTTTATGAAGCAATTTACAATAAATAATTGATCTGGAGTTTGAAATCATTCAATGGCTAAAGAGGAGAGCGTTATGGCTCAATGCCGGGGATAAGAATACGAAATTATTCCATGCTTATGCAAATGGGAGGAAAATGTTTAACTCCATTTGGCAGATAGAGGGAAATGGCACCATTCATAACACCACTAAAAGTATAAAGGAGGAGGTGGTGAAACATTTTAGAAATATGTTTAAAGTTGCCGAATGCACAGGGTGAGAAAATGTGGACTGTCAATGGCGTTCCAAATATTTTAGATCTAAGGGAGTTGACGGAATTCTACAGACCTATTAGTATAGAGGAGACATAATTGTTTTAAAAACATTCAAGTCGGATAAAAGTCCGGGGCCAGATGGATGGACCCCGGAATTCTTTCTCCATTTAACTAAACTATACATTCCCCTCATTATGGAGATGATTGAGGAGGCTAGGAAGTTTGGGACGGTTGGAGGGGCTTTAAACTCAACCTTCCTAGTTCTCATTCCAAAGAAAGATGGGGCCTCATCCTTCAACGATTTTAGACCGATTTCTTTGTGCAACACGTTGTACAATATTATTTCGAAGACAATTGCTGAGAAGCTCAAATGAGTGTTGTACCGATATATTTCTCCAGAACAATATGGTTTTTTAAAGGATAGATGCATCCACGTTGCAGTAGCCACAACTCAGGAGGTGATACATTCGATCCACACTAAGAAGTTACAGGCCATGGTCATGAAGATTGATCTTTGCAAGGCGTTTGACCGGGTTGATTGGAGTTTTTTAAGGCTGATATTATACAAGATTGGTTTAGGCAGGGCTTCTGTAAACTGGATTATGGGCTGTGTGACTAAATCTTCCTTAGAAGTCCTCATCAATGGCATGGAAACGAAATTATTTAAGCCTGGGCGGGGGCTGAGACAAGGGTGCATCCTTTCTCCACTACTCTTCATTTTGTTTATGGATTCTTTGAGTACAAAAATTAGTAGAGAAATGATTGTTGGTCATTTCAGGGGGTTAAGTTGTCATATAGAAGGGAAATCAGCCATAATTTTTTTGTTGATGATGTTTTAATGTTTGGTATGCTCAGTAGATCTGTTTAGCAAGTTTTATTTGAGATTTTAAATAGATTTTGTTTTGCCTCAGGTATGGAGGCAAACATAGGAAAATCTTGTATTTACTTTGAGGAGGACGGGAAGGATTTGGCTTTGGAGATTGCACATATGTTCAACTTCAAAAAAACTCCATTGACCTCGGGTTTCAAGTACCTGGGTTTTCATTTAAAACCAAATAATTATGGGATTAAGGATTGCTGGTGGATGGTTGAAAAAGTCAAAAAAAGAATAGGGGGATGGACTATTAAATGGCTGACTTGTGGTGGCAGACTTATCTTGGTTCAGGCTGTCTTACAACAATTTATGGTTTACTGGGCCCATATTTATGCTATGCCAAACAAGATTATAAATAGTATTAGAAGTGCCATGATAAATTTCCTATGGAACGGAATAAATGATAGGGACAAGATTCATCTGGCTAGATGGGAAGTAATAATGAAACCCAAATTATGTGGTGGATGGGGGCTAAAAGAACTGAATACATTTGGGAAAGCCCTCCTCATGAAGTCTTTGTGGAGAGGGTTGAAGTTGGAAGGGATTTGGGGTGAAATCATAAGGTTCAAGTACCTACATTCGAAGGATATGGAGAATCTTCTACTTTTGGGATGGAAAAAAACAAGGGGGGGATCCACCATTTGGAATGGGTTTATGCACTGCTGGCCAAAGCTATCAAATTTTCTGGTCTGGAAGTTCAGAGACAAGGGGTAAAATCCTCATTGGACAACTTGGAATTTGTGGTGCACATTCCATTGTAAATTGCAGCTATCAACTTATCAGTCACTTAAATGGAAAATATATTTTCTTCATGTGCCAAATTATAAAGGAAACCAAAAGAGGAATTCCTACTTGGCTATCGGAGGAATATCTACAGCTACCAACACCATTGAAGGCTGAGTGGGTATCATACAAGGAGGATTTGAGAACTAAAGGTATGCTCTATGATCCTGGTGGCGATAGAGTGATCTGGAATGGTCCGACAAGAGAAGGTATGCTGATTGCTGAGGATTTATACAATAAGTTAATCACAAACATACCACAGGCTACTGAAATCAGAACCTTGAAGGGTATATGGGAAATCTCAACACCTTTAAAGATGAAAATTTTTATGTGGTTAGTTTACATGGATAGAAATATGACGTGGGAGAAACTAAAAAGGAGGGGGAAGATTGGTTCGGGGTGTTGCCGACTCTGCATGTTGGAGGAGGAGGACAACTCTCATATTTTTTATCAATGCAACTATACTAAGGATGTTTTGGAGGTTATTTGTAAAAATTTTAAGATGCAGATTCCTACCCTTGAAAATACCAATAGCTTCATAAAATGGTGGCAGAAAAAAAACATAAATTACAGGAAAATTCTGGCACTATTTCATTGGTACATATGGTGTGGATGGAATAAGTGGATTTTTGAGGAGGTGCCATGTAACCCTGTTGGGACTGCTAACCACATTTTATAGAACTGGGAAAATCTGAGAATTGGTCAGAAACTTCCGATGGACCTTTCAGTGCATATGAGGCCAGTGGAGATACACTACCCCGTGGGTTTCTTTGATGGGGCTTCATAGCATTCCAGCTGCAGGTGTGGTGCCTGGTTGATGATGTATCTAAGTTGTCACTACAATGTCTATTGGCATGGTGGTATAGGGTCAAGCATGAGGGAAGAAGTGTTGGCTTGCTGGGGATTACTGTGGTTTCTCGCGCATCTATGTATTGAAAACATATGGGTGTTTGGGGACTCAAAAGTACTCCTTGACCATTTAAATAAGGGGAATAAGCTCCACGTTGGTCATCTGGTGAATTGGCTAGAGCACATTTATGCTCGAAAGAAAACATTTTCCACAACACAATTCAAACATATATTTCGGGAGAAAAATTCTCAGGCAGATAGACTTTCCAAAAAATGTTTGATTGGTGTATTTGGCATGATGCACTATGAGCTATCGAACTCGGAAGGCGAGGGAGCAATAGGATCCGTGATATTCTCAAAACTCTTGTTCAATTGTTGTTCTGAGTATTCTGTGGACTCACTTTTTTTATCCAAGGTATGGCCCTTTATTGGATTTTTGGTCATTAACAACACAAGGTTTCCTTCCATGCACGAAGCGGTCTAGGTAATGAACATGGTGAAAACTCACGGGAGTTGGAGGACCTGCTACAACTAGTACAGAAAAGTTCATACTATGACATAATTATGTTTTTAATTTTGTTTTTTGAGAACTATCACCTACATCAAGGCTATTAAAACTATGATAAAGTTAATTTTTGTGAGATGATTATACTGTAAGAAGGTACCATCATTTTTATCTTGAATATTTTTTGGGGTAAAATGGGGCGACATGTCAAACTGGAAGAATAGCATGAATATATTTTATAAAGAGTTTCTATGTAAGGTTATTTTTTGAAAATGAATAATATATGGACTAGTACATTATATAAACCAGAGTTTTTTTTCTTTCTTAAAAAAAAAAAAAACTTGTTCATATGACCTGCTTATATCTGGATACTTCTGAAATCATGTTTTATTAATTTCTAAAAAAAATTGGGAGTCTTGGAATCTAGGTATGTAGAAAGAGAATCTTAATTTGAAAGACTTGAATACCAAATTTCTAGATTCGAGAAAGAAATGATATCTAGGAATCTGGCTATTTGGTATGAAATAAAGAAAAAGAATTTAAATAAATGTGGATCTAGATATATTATAAAGTTATGGAATAAAAAAAATATAATATTAAATCAAATAATTAGGAATTCATAGGTTTTATTAAATAATTTAAATTATATAATAAAACAATAAAAAATAAAGTTATAAATTAATCAAAATAAAGTTTTTAATAGGTATATATTATTTATTTACATAAAAATTGAGAGGTTTTTGTAAATGTCACAACGAGTTTCTTAGAAAAATTATCATTTTCTCATAAGTCAGATTCTAATTTTTTTGTTTATCTATATCCTCTTCTTGTTTATTCAAATATCCTCCTCTAAAAATTTACCAGATGTGGCTTGAGGAAGCTTCATCTCTTTCTTTTCTCCATTTCTTTACATATCAAGTATATGGCTTGAGGAAGCTTCATCCCTTTCTGTTCTCCATCTCCTTACATATCAAGTACATGCCTTAAAACTTCAATTTTATGAATTTGAATAAAGAAGATGATGTTATCTCAAAGGATCTTTTTAAGATATAATACATTGTCTAATGATTTTTTCAAAATTTTCCTTCTTAGGAAGAAAAGTTTTGATTATTGTTATTTGTCTAGTAGGAGCTTTAGTGAACTTTAAGAGAGTTTTTCTATTAATTTCAAATAGAGTGTAATATCCAAAAGCTTAAACATTTCGACAGATCTAGCACACTTTAGTGTTCTAGTTAAAAATACTTGCAATCAAAACACGTAACACAACAAGATCTGAGAATGTAGCATTTATTTATATTATTAACTGAAGAAACGAGTACATGCCCATACAAAAATATCAGAGCCCCTGTAGTGGCATGCCCGACTACTCATTAAAAGAGAAAAAAAAAGACTGAAGCACAACCTTGGACCCTAGATGGATCCACCAAACAAATCACACATGGGGGGTTTTCGTCTTGGGGATCATACTAGAACTGGCCACGCCAAGTTTTCAAGAAAACAAAATAAGATAGATAAACTCAAAATGATCCATTGCCTAGCTCCTATCCCCTTTTATAGGCTTGATGGATTCTCTAGAAGCCTTATTTTATTTATTACAAATCCTCCTGCCCAAATATTGCTTTCCCTCAAGAAATTCATTGCTATCCACAACAAAAAAAGCATCGATACCAAAATCCCATACAACCCAATGTGTTATTCCATACCTTCATGCTAAATGATCTTGAATGGATCCTTCGATACCTGGATCCAAAACAATCCTCTGACCAATCCTGCCCCCAATGGATTCTCTTGGATCCCAACGCCACCTAAGTCCTGGAACCTGTTCTTAATTCATGGCTTTTATTAAATAATTTAAATTATATTTAATGTGAAGTTGGGTTACACTTTTTGCCCTTTTTTGAGAAAAAAATATCGTTTTTTCTGTTCTTCAATTTTCTGCAAGCCAAAACAAATTTTCTGTTTAGAATTTCATTTTACGATAAAAATAAAAGTTGTCAAAAATTTTATTAGCTTTCTATTACTTATTTTTTGGAATTTTTTTATACACATTTGATATGTCAACTTAACATTTCTTTGAGTGTGTGTTCTTTACCAATCAAAGGATTTATAAAAAGTCATGTTCAAACGCGTTGGTGTATTCTTTGAAAACTTTTTGTTTTTGAGAAACAAAATGTGTTACAACAATCTAGACAGAGTCTACTTTGGTTTCTTTATATTTACGAAACCAACTAATGCATATCATAATTACTAGAATTTTTTGAACTGATCAAATATGAAAAAACTGCATATTTCGAATATGTTTCGGCTTGCAAAAAATTCTCAACATATAAGTTATAAACTAAAAATATAAAAAATACTCATTACAGACGACAGACCAATGTAATGTACCATAATTTTTTCAATTTTTTTACAATGTATTTTGGATGATACAGAATATTGATTTCACCGAATCATATTGTCCTTCAGAAATTGCTTGCACCCATTTTATTACAAATTTAATTAAAATTAATAAATATTTATGAAATTCCATAAAAGTTATATTTCCTAAAAGTAGATTGAATTCTGCAAATGCTTGTCTTGGTTTTGATAGTTAATTCATAAATTTTCATGGAGTTTAATCAGTCAAAAGTTGAAGAAATGTGTTCAAAGCCAAACTATTGTGTAATTGCAGATGTGTTAGTTCAGCTTTTAACAAAGTTCGGCCGAATTTTTTTTTGTCCCGAGGGCCCATCAATTCTAACGAAACAAAAGTTTGGCTGAACTTTTAATTGACTTTACGTCGGCTGGAAAAATTCGATGAAGCACCTCCAAAAAAAAAATCGCGGCTATATAAATATGCGTAAACGGAATCATTATTTTCGCATAATTTCACACATTTCTTTATTTGCAATGATTTTGCAAAGAAATTTTTTCGGGCTTAATTTTCAAAGGACTCTTTTTGGCTTAGTATTCAAAGGAAATTTTTTTAGAGGCATGTGATACATTTTTTGGAAGTATGTGATACTTTTTTAGATGCTTTTTGGGCTTAATTTCCAAAGGACTATTTTTAGGCTTAATATTCCAAGGAAATTTTTTGGAGGTATTTTTTAAAGTGATATTTTTTTGGAGGCTTTTTGGGCTTAATTTTCAAAGGACATTGTTTGGAGGTATTTTGTTTTTAGAGACATTTTTTTAGAGGTTTTTGGACTTAATTTTCAAAGGACATTTTTTGGAGGTATTTTTTAAAGTGACATTTTTTAAGAGGTTGGGCTTAATTTTCAATGGAAATTTTTTGGAGGTATTTTTTGAAGTGACATTTTTTTAGAGTATGTTGTCAATCCTAGAGACAGCCTTGAGTTGTGAAAGACCAGTGCCTAGGAAATCTTATATAGCAAGGAGCAGTATGATATAACAAGGACAATTAGCAGAACAAGGCTCTTTGCTATTTTAGTTTTAACAGGAAGGATCAATGTAGATGGAACCAAAATATTCACAAACTCAGCATAATGAAAGGAACACTGCAGAGGCAAGGAGTGAATTCTCAATATAAATGTATCAGACAACTCAAATACAACTTGCTGTAAGGAGGGCTGGATTCTAAAAATTCTTTACAGAGATTGAAAATCAGACGGCATTTGCTATGTAAGAAATATAGAAGGAATACTAACTACTAATGAGATGAAATTCCATAAACATATCTGAACATGAGATGGTATTAAGATAATAAGAATCCATACATGTCCATAGCTTTCAAAAAATGACATCCCATAGCACTTAATATAGAAGAAACGTGGATGAAGTTGAAAATGAAACAACATATCATGACTGAGCCATATTTAAAGCGCTAGAAAGGTTTAGCATGAGTATCGATTGTGATAAATTCATACCAGAACCAGTGAGCCACTCTCATTCCAGAGCATGATACAGGAAGCATGGAAATAGTGAAATGAACAGCTACACTATATCACATAAGAAAGAATTACAAACTATAAAGCATCAAGACCAGAATCCTCATTAAAGGTAAAACTCCTTATCGTTGAGACCCAACGGGCTCTTCACATTTGTATTAAAACTTCAACCAAAATGCATACAAGAAACTCTTTCACAGCGAATTCGTCAGAAAATCTGGAACCTGTTTTTCTCTTTTTTTCTTGCGTATATAGAAGCCTCAGAAACATGAGCGAGAAGATATTTTTGGGAAAATTATCTTCCTCGCGTGCTGGAAATCAATTTGAGGTCTCCATAAAAAATAACCGAAATTCATGATGAGGAATTGGGGCATCTCATCATTGACAGTTAGGCTCACGGCCGTTTTAAACAAAAATATCAAATAACAGTTTCTGATAGAAGGTAAAATGCAGGAGTGGAATGTGAATTCCACTCGAAATTTAAAAGCAACAAACTAAAATGGAAGTAAAAGGCCACTAGGGCCGAATCATGAATTGAAAATGTTCACTGATGAGGTGGAGTTGAGGTGGTCACTGTCACAGATGGCGGAATGTTGGCTAAGAGGAATCGATTTGCCTCTGATGTGGCGGTGGAGGCTTTTCTGCCTGTAGATCTCTATGATTTTCTTTAATTTTGATTTAATTTGGAGGATCGGGCTTTTGATAATCAATCTTAGCCAAAATCCCCAAATTTTCTTCAATCTTCTATTTCTGCCATGGTGGGTCTTCGACACTGCTACTCTGACTGCTATTACAATAACCTCTCTGCATTTCGAATCACAGTGACCGTGATTGTGGAACGTAGAGTGAATTCATCACTCTATAACAACCCTGCACAATACAACAAACTCATCAAGAAATCAAGAGAGTGGCGAAAGGAATGCTGTGAAGGCCTAGAGGAATGGTGGTGGTAATGGTGAAAATGGGAGAAGAAATGATAATTAGTGTAAATACCAGAGTTTTAAGTCCTGGGAAAATACAAAGGAAATGGATCGAACACATGGAATTAGACCTTTGATGGTGGGACCTAGTTAAGGCGGAGGGAGATTTAATGTGAGCCGTTGGATCTCAGGAGGAGATCGACGGTTGGGATCATCTGATGGAGTTAATGGGGACATCCGATGAATAGAAATGGTGAAAAGCGCGATACATTGTGGGCCGTAGATCTAGATCAAACGGACGGTCACGATTGGATCGGTGGATCGCAATCGGAAGGGACGAAGGGTAACACCTTTAGAACCTGTGATTGGTGATGTGCGATTGAGCGCCAGCCGTCCGATCTGGGACGAGATCGATGGTGGAGACTCAATCGGCGGGGAGACGGACGGGGTAAAGGAGTGGAGCGGGAGAAACAAGGACCGTTGGATCAAAAGGGAAATCGACGGCGTGGATATCAATCGGAGGATCGCAATCGCAAAGGGTGGAGGGTAGCACTGTTTATGATTTGCGATTATCAATCGGGCGACGGTATGGTGAACGTCGGATCGGAATGAGAATCAACGGTGGAGATTATTCCCGAGGATCACAGAATAATTTCATTGCATCGGAGTTTTTCTTTGTTTAACACAGGAATGTGCTTCCGTCCACTTCTCCGATTGCGAGAAGCGCCTGGGCCTTAAGTTCTTGGTCTTAGGCGCGGAGCATATGGAGGGGAAGTGGTTAAGGGGGCTGGCCGAAAGGGGCTAGGCCTGATATATGAAGGAAAGTGGGTTTTTGGCCTATTTTGAATGCATTTTAAGGCCAGAGGAGGAATTCGGTAAATGGAATAAGGGGTTTTAAGCCAAACAAAGGTAATTTAAAAGGCTTAAAAGTGGATTTGGGATGATTTAAAGGATAAGTGGGGAATTTAAAAGGGGAAGAATAATGATGAAAACAAAGGCCTAGAGGGGAATGAAATAAGAGGGAAAAGGGGGCCTTTTTGGGCATTCTTCTTCACAAACAGGGAGGCTTCAAAACCGGGAACAACGGTGAGGATTCCCGAAAGGAAAAAAGCACAAGGAGGCTTCGAGGATGATGTGTTTTTAGAGGGAATGTATTCTTTGAAAGCTCAAAGGCAGTTTGACCCCCTGTTTGCTTGTCAAAAAATTAATAGGGGGCTAGCATGATCAACATTGGCTCCACCTGGGGACGACACATTCATCCTTGGGCATGTCAAGAAATTTGCAGACCACCTGTTAATCTTCTGTGTGGACACTACTCTTCAACACTTTTTATTTTTCTCTTCATGATTCATCACAACACACATATCATTCAAACAAAGATGAAAATAGAAAAATAATGTACAGTATGATACATTATGCTCTCTCGACCTGAATCAGAACTGGAAGTAAGGTTTGAGGAACTGACCATTTACAGGGGCATCGAGAAAGTCTCCTTGTAAATTTTCCAACCTGAAATTGTTGTTGCCCCCTTGTTCCACAATTTTAAAAGGGTCGAACCAGAGTGGGTCGAATTTACCATGTTTCCCCTTTTCAGCTCTTCGAATATCCCATCTGAGCACTAAATCCCCAACCTGCAACTTCTTGTCCTTGGCATGCTGATCAAACAAATCCTTCATCTTCTCTTGATATTCAGTTAGCCTCTGACTTACCTAGTTTCGTGTTTCTTCTAACTCCACCAGCTGATTTATCCTCCTGGTTACATCATCGGGTTCTTCTTGACTTTCTTGCATGAATCGGGCTACTGGTAAGGCTAACTGTACAGGGAATACTACTGCCCTCCCATACACTAATTCATATGGGGACTTCCTGGTTTCTCTCTTGCTGGTAATCCTGTTGACCCACATAGCGAATTTCAACTGGGAATCCCAATTTTTCTGATTTTCGTTGATAGCCTTCTTCAATGCTCTCACCAGGGTTTTATTTGAAGACTCTACTAGTACATTTCCTTGTGGATAATAAGCCGTAGAGTGACATAGTGAAATTTTATACTGCTGGAAGAAGTTGAAAAACTTTGTAGATTTAAAGGCCTGTGCATTGTCGGTCACTATCTTGGCAGGGCAGCCAAATCTGGATATGATATTTTCTTCCATAAATTTCACTACCACAACATCTGTTGCATTCCTTGTAGGTATAGCTTCCACCCACTTCGTGAAGTAATCTGTGGCAGTTAATATCCACTTATGCTGACCACTTGATGGAGGATGTATTTCACCGATAAAGTCAATTCCCCATTGCTGGAATGGTTCATCCACGTGAACAGGGATCATGGGCAGAGGTGCCAACTTCTGTCTTTAAACAAACCTTTGGCATTTCTCACAAGCTCTAACCTGGGCAAACACATCTCCAAAGAGCTTGGGCCAGAAGAAACCAGCCTTCAGGATTTTGTGGGCAGTGGCCTTCCAACTATAATGACCCCCACAGATTCCTTCATGAAATTCGGCCATTATACTCTCATCCTCGTCTTCTGTGAGACACAGGAGAAGAATTTATGAGGGATCTCGCCAGTACAGCCGACCATTGGCAACCACGTACTTCTGTGATCTCAACCTTAGTGTTCTGTATTTAGCTTTATCATAGCTAGGAGGGCATCTGAGCGTTAGAAGATATTCCACTATTTCTTTGTACCATGGGCTGATGAGGTACTTCATATGCGTCTTCTGAGTAGCTATCTCTACTCCCTGTTGCTCTTCTTTCTTCTCAAACTCCTCATTTGCTATCATGGACAGATTTATACCCAGAGCCTGACAGTTTGACTCGGACAAGATTTTGGCTAGCCCTTGTCCCTTGATCAGTTTGGTAGGGCGGATGTCTAGATAATACTCTTGTATTTTGGCAATCCATTTCCCTCTTTTCCCTTCGCTATCTCCTTGGATAAGAATATCTTTTACAGCTGCTGTAGGCACAAATGTAGTGATATGGGACTGCAAGAGATACATGCAGAATGCTTTAAGAGACTTCACCAGAGCATATGCCTACTTTTCCAATATGTTATGTTTCAGCTCTACATTATGGAGGACCTGACTAAAAAAAGTGATGGGCTACTCATACCCTTCTTCATTTTTCTGCAATTAAACTCCTTCCGCTGTATGAGGTGATGCAAATGAAAATATCATAAAAGGTTTGGCGTAGTCTAGTCCAGCTAGCACAAGGGCTTTAGCAAAGGAATTTTTTATCCAGGAAAAGGCCTCTCGTGATTCGTAGGACCACTTTACCTCATTATTTTCTTCAGCATGTCAGTTATATGTCTAACTATCTCAGCATAGTTAGGGATAAACCTCCTTAGAAAGTTAATGCACCCTAGGAACACCTACACCTCATTTTTATTTCTGGGAAGAGAAATGCCATTTATAACTTCTACTCTCTTAGCATATATTTTTACCCCATATTTGGTCACAATATGTCCCAAAAGCTTTCCCTCTTCCAATGAAAATAAAGACTTCTGTGGGTCGAGAGAGAGGCCATACCTTCTGCACTTCTCGAAGGTTCTATGCAAATGGTCAATGTGCTCAGCATCATCCTTTGAAAACACCATGATATCATCGAGATAGTGCACCACAAATTTATCTTGCTCCCCAATGAAAGCAATGTCCATGGCCCTTTGAAAAGTGGCCCCTGTGTTGATCAACCCAAAAGGCATCCTCGCATACATAAATGTACCCCAAGGAGTGGTAAAGGAAATCGTTTTTTGATCTTCTGGTAGTACAACCACCTGATTGTAACCCGAGAAACCATCCATCATCGTCATCCGAGAATATCCCATCACTTTCTGCAGGATATGATCCATTTTGGGCAGTGGGTAATTATCCTTTAAGGATGCTCGATTCAGATTCTTGAAATCAACACACTACCTTATTTCTCCATTCTTTTTCCAGATGGGGACTAAATTTGCCACCCACTCAGAGTACCTCAATGGCACAATTATTCTGGCCTTCAATAACTTCTTAATTTCTTTCTCTATGGAGGGGAGCAACAGAGGGTTAATCTGTCTAAGCTTCTACCTATGCGGCTTCGCATCTCCTTTCAGAGGAATTTTGTGTTTCATGATGCTAATATAAAAAGTTTTCTGGTCCTGATAAGACCATGCAAACACATCTTTATATGACTGGAATAATTTCTAGTAGAGCTCTTTATATTCTCCTGGTTCCTTCTTGGACAGCTTCACAATTTTGGGGTCAACATCAGTACCGAGGTTCAGGTCTTCTATCTGATTTTCTTCTACCACTTTGTTTGGCTATAGTGGGATATCGTTCTTGTCGAACAATCTTTCTAGAGGCACCAGCCCTGTAGATATAACGTTTCCATTCAATTGCAACACATTATGACCTGCCACCTTTTCCTCCAATTTGTTTTCTGAAAGGTCTTCAGCTTCTTCTTCCTCACAAACATCTATCTCCATGTTTGAGAATTCTCTGATTTTTTCCATAAATATTTTCACTTTTTCTTCATCCTCAAAAAAATGCCAGTGTTTGATGTTATCTAGGATCGATGGTTGATAACATACCTCAATGTCATATCTTAAGAGAGGGTTTTGAGGTGGATGGAAAGTACTGGCATCAACTGCGAGGGAGTCTGCCATCCTATTCTTCTCCTGGGGCATGAACTGAATATTAAATGCCAAGAAAAAATTTTCCACCAGGTCCCAAACTTTGTTCCTATAAGCCCTCAGCCTAGGATTTTTGGTTTGACATTGATTCTTCACTTGTCTAACCACTAGTTCTGAATCTCCCAGAACCTTTAAACTTTGTATGTTCATACTCTTGGCTGTTTGCAACCCTAACAACAATGCTTCATACTCAGCCACATTATTAGTGGATTCATACTCTAGTTTGAAAGACAATGGGACCAATTGGACTGTAGGAGAAATCAATAATACTCTAGCCCCATTACCTTCTCTGGAGTTTTCTCCATCAAAATGAAGTGTCCAGATTCCTACTTCATGGTTCTCTATGGACTGCTCGGCCTTGATATGGAAAAATGATGGTTCATGAGTGTAGTCTTGATCTTCTTCCAGCATCAAACATGAGAAATATCCCTCCTTACTATAAACTAGAGAATTAACTGAGTTATCTGCCTTGGTAACTGTCTTGACAAATCTAGTTTCCTAGTACAACCTCCTCTCCTGGCCACCAAAAACTGGGATAGCAGCATAGGTCAAGTCCAACTTGAATGACCCACCAATTTTAGTTGCCTAGGACCTTGACAACAAAATTCCAAAGCGAGCTGGGATGTCAGCCACCACAATGTCCATCACCACAGTTTTTGCTAGGATTTGGGCCAAATTGACCACCAAATCCTCGATCATACCTAGTCATTTAACTCTTTTGGAATCAAATGAATATACGTCTTTGTATGGATGAGTGATTTTTAATCCTAGTTGTTCCATGACCGATAGGGGAAATAAGTTATGGGAGGCTCCTGAATATAACATATAATTATGCAACAATAGGTCATGAATTACTAGGGAGACATAAAATGGGGGAGTAGAAGCATCTAATTCCTCGACATGTGGGCCAAATACAACCATAGGTATTTCTTCTTGAAGGTTCAGAATATCTGGAATATGTGCTACTTATGGGGGAAGCATAAAGGATGTGACCTAGGAGTGATATGCAGGCTCCTTTAACAATTCGGTCAAGGGAATTGGGATTTTAACCTTCTCAAGCTCCTTTTGTAAACTGAAGACCAAGGATGACTTATCTACTAACACTTCTTTCAGCTCTTTACTTTGGACAAGGGGTTTGACTTCCTTTGTGACTGAATTGATATTAGGGGGAGTAGCCACTTGTGAGGAGGAAGGAATTTGATCAGCAGACTGCAAAGATTTGTTAAGAGGCCTCTTAACTTTGTCTGTGGTCCTTTGAACTGTTTTCTCCTTCTGAGCAGATGCTTCCTCATGAGGTGTGTCTTCCTCCTGATCCTAAGTGTGGGTTCTCTTCCTAGAAGATCTGAGGTCATATATTCTATTAAACTGTGCTTGCATGAAGTCGAAAAACTACTTGCAGTAATCATCGATCTTAGGATCTTCGGTTCTTTCATTAGCTTTTTCTTCCACATGTGACAAAATATCTACTTCATCACTTTCTTTTAGGGGACATTCTACTTCATCACTATTTGAAAAAGCAAGGTATGCTTCCTCTTGCTTGTAAGTGGTTTCTTCGGTAGGACCATCTACTTGACCTTCCAAGTATAGAGGGTGTGGTACCTGATCTTGTTGTTCCTTTCGTTCCCTTTGCAGTATCTGCTAGGGTGGTTTTCTATACTGAGGGTTGTAACCCCTATTTGGAGCATTCTGGAAATTCTTGGAGGATGAATTCTTGGCCTCTAGTTCAAGTCTAACCAGCTTACTTGAAAGATTCTTAATCATTTCATTCATTTCCTCAATTTTTTCATTAGCTGAGTCTCTATCTTGACTAGAGGTAGATACTTCTTCTTTCCCCTTTCTTCTAGTATCTTGTTCAGATTTTCCCTTTGATTTACCAGTGGAGGCAAAGTTTGCCTCCAACTCTAGTGCATCCATTGGAGCATCATCCAAGATGGCGGGCCTTCTTTCTCTTAGAGAGAAACCGAATTCTGAGTCAAAAGCGGCTACGAAAACAAATCTAGAAGCGGTTTGATGAGGTTTCATATCAGCACAAAGGCTCAGATACAACTTGTTAAATCTCTTGATAAATTTTGACACCCATTAATTATGTCTTTTCTTGAGTGTGTTAAACTAAGTAAGACAATGTCCATGATCATTCTTCTCTTCCCATTTTCTGAGAAAAGTATCTTCCATTCCTTCCCAAGTGGTGATGGAATGGTCTCCTAATGTCTTAAACCATTTTCTGGTTTCGCCATCAAGAGATTGCACAAACAGTCTTAAGACTACATCTAGATGCTCCACATTAAAGTTCTCTACAAAAGAGTAGAAGACCTCAAGATGTTTTTGAGCTTCAATCTCATTTTCCCCATTGAATCAGGGTAGGATCTTTAGATAGTCTTGCAGCATATCATTCAACACTTGAGGTAATGCCAGGGGAACATACTTATTCAACAAGAAACTAGGAACATTGGCCATTGGAGGAGGTGGAGGTAGTGCAAGAGTTTGATGTGTAAAATGAGGAGGAGGAAATGGAAGTGAAGTATGAATGACAATAGGAATGTATTGAACAGTATCTTGAGGTGTTGACAGGAACAACGAGCTGTTAATAGTAGATACTTCGGTAACTTCCTTGATCTCTTCAACCTTAGGAGTAGGGTGAAAGGGGTAATATGTGGTATCCGTTGATTCAGCTTCGCCTTTAACTCAGACACCTCCTCAGGATGGACGATCTGAGTAGTAATCGGTATCTCCCACAGTGGAGTCGAGACATTGCACTTGGGCAACTTGAGAGGAGGAGGATGGAAATTCTTCTAAAGAGAATTAAGGGATCTCAATATGGACTGATGGTCTTTCTCTCCAACTCCTTATATGTAGGATATTCATTGGGTCAAACACAGAAGGTGTCTTTGGCTGAGACGTATCTGACCTCAGGTGTGGCTTACGAGGAGCCAGGACTGCAAGTAAATTTTTCTGGTAAATGAATGTGGAGTCGCCAAGGTGAGGGACCTGTACCTCTCAACTCTCCATGCTCACGTATTTGAATAGTGAATAGGGTTTTTTTGAGGCCCAGGGATTCAACTTCTCTCAACTTCGATATCCCCAGCAACGGTGCTAGAAAGATGTTGTCAATCCTAGAGACAACCTTGAGTTGTGAAAGACCAGTGCCCAGGACATCTTATATAGCAAGGAGCAGCATGATATAACAAGGACAATTAGCAGAACAAGGCTCTTTTTCTATTTCGGTTTTAATAGGAAAGATCAATTTAGATGGAACCAGAATATTCATAGACTCAGCATAATGAAAGGAGCACTGCAGAGGAAAGGAGTGAATTCTCAATGTAAATGTATCAGACAACTCAAAGATAGTTTGCTGAAAGGAGGGCTGGATTCTAAAAATGCTTTACAAAGATTGAAAATCAGAGGGCATGCTGTGTAAGAAATGTAGAAGGAATACTAACTACTAATGAGATGAAATTCCATAAACATATCTAAACATGAGATGGGCTTAAGATAATAAGAATCCATACATGTCCATAGCTTTCAAAAAATGACATCCCATAGCACTTAATATAGAATAAACGTGGATGAAGTTGAAAATGGAACAATGTATCATGACTGAGCCATATTTAAACTACTTGATAGGTTCTAGCATGAGTATCAATTAGGATAAATTCATACCAAAAACCAGTGAGCCACTCGCATTCCAGATCATGATACAAGAAGGATGGAAATAGTGAAATGAACAACTACACTATATCACATAAGAAAGACTTACAGACTATAGAGCATCAAGACCAAAATCCCCATTAAAGTTAAAACTCCTTATCACTGAGACCCAATGGGCTCTTCACATTTGTATTAAAACTTCAAAAAAATGCATACAAGAAAATCTTTCATGGAAAATTCTTTAGAAAATCTAGAACTTGTTTTTCTCTTCAAATCTTGCATATATAGAAGCCTCAGAATCATGGGTGAGAAGATATTTTTGGGAAAAATATCTTCCTCGCATGCTGGAAATCAGTTTGACGTCTCCATAAAAAATAACCAAAATCATGATGAGGAATAGAGGCATATCATCATTGACAGTTAGGCTCATGGCTGTTTTAAAAAAATATATCAAATAATGGTTTCTGACAGAAGGTAAAATGCAGGAGTGGAATGTGAATTGCACTCAAAATTTAAAAGTAAGAAACTAAAATGGAAGTAAAAGGCCACTAGGACCAAATAATGAATTGATGATGCTCACTGACGCGGTGGAGTTGAGGTGGTCACTTTCACAAATGGTGAAATATTGGCTGAGAGGAATCAATTTGCCTCTGATGCGACAGTAGAGGCTTTTCTGCCTATTGATATTCATGATTTTCTTTAATTATGATTTAATTTGGAGGATGGGCTTTTGATAATCAATCTTAGCCAAAATATCAAAGTTGCCTTCAATATTCTATTTCTATCATGGTAGCTCTTCGACACTGATACTCTGATTGTTGCTACAATAACCTTTCTGCATTCCGAATCAAAGTGGCCATGATTGTGGAACCTAGAGTGAATTCGTCACTCTGTAACAACCCTACACAATATGATAAAATCATTAAGAAATCCAGGGAGTGGCGGAAAGAATGTTGTGAAGGCCTAGAGGAATGGTGGGACCCAGTTAAGGAGGAGGGCGATTAAACGTGAGCTGTTGGATCTGGGTTGAATGGATGGTCACGATTGGATTGGCGGATTGCAATCGGGGGAGGCAGCGGGTTTGACACATTCAAGAACTTGCGATTGCGATTGGAGCGGTGGATGTAGGATCATAGCGATGGATCAACGGTGGAGAATTTCGAATTGATGACGGTGTGATTGAATGCCAGCCGTCCGATCTAGAATAAGATCGACGGCGGAGATCAAATCGCTAGGGAAGCAAATGGGGACAAATGAACAGATAGTGATGAGATCCGGACCATTGGATCTCAAGATATCAACGGTTGCATTTGGATCAGAGAATCGCAATCGGAGGGGACAAAAAGAGGCGCTTCAAGGTTACTCCGATTAGCAATTTGCGATTTTGCGCCACCCATTGGATCTGGGACTAGATCAACGGCATGCATTAAAGCAGAGGGAGATGGAGAGGGATGACGGAGTGATGATGCGATTAGCACTGGGCTGTCGGATCTATATAGATCAATGGCTAATATTAATGTGGAGGTCTATAGACCAAATGCAATCACATTGGAACATATTCAAATAACAATGGACTGTGCTTGCAATGTAAGTTGCGATCGCGATTAGCGTCCAGAGCTTAAACACTTGGTTTTGGGTGTGGGTCACGTGGTGGGAAAGTGGTTAAGGGCCTAGCCAAAAGGGGGTTAAAGCCTTTCATGCAAAATATGGTTTTTTGGCCTATCTTCAATGCATTTTAAGGCCAGGGAAAGGATTTGGTAGGGAGAATAAGGGGTTTTCAAGCCAAAAAAAAGGTATTTGTAAGGTTCAAGGGGGAAATGGGTTGATTTAGAGGGTTAATGAGGAATTAAGGGAGGGGGAAAATGGTGAGGAAAACAGAGGTTTAATGGGAATGAGAAAAGATGGAAAGGGAGGCCTTTAGGGAATTTTCTTCACAAACAGAGAGGCCTTAAAACTGGGAACAACAGTGAAGGTTAATCATATGATCAAAACCATGGAAAGATGATGGATAAGGAGATGAAGAATGGATACATGTTGAAAGACATCTTTGTAGATTAATATGCAATTTGATCAACCAAGAAAAAGAAAAGGACCATTATTTTTTCCAAGACAACTGAAGACTTGAGATTAGTGAAGACTCTTTATCAGCAGTCCATGCATAGGTGGAAGGAAGAGCACTCTCAGAAAAACACATAACAAGAAGAAAAACGAGTGGATTGACATTGCCACATCATCAAGCAGTCCATGTCATTAGTTTCATGTCATGTATTGTCATGATTTTTTACATGCCACACCATTATGATGAGTTATGTAACTGATGTTTCAAAAATATATTGTAAAGTAAAAGTCCAAAGGACATGTACAAAACATGTTGAGTCATGTAAAGTTGAAAATTCATATGAAGTCAAACAATCATAAGAGTAGATAAAGAGTCACAAGGGAGGTGAAACATCACCTCCTCATTTTTATATATACATCCTCATTGTATGCAAAAAGTAATTTTCACCTTGGCTCTTCCTGAAGGGCATTAGAGAGATAAGATAGCTCTTTTGAGGAGCATGGAGTTACTCCAATGCTCCAATATTGGAGCTAGTGTTGTTCATTGTATACATGTGTCTTGGAATTTATACTTGATAATAGAAGCCTTCAAGGCCACCATGTTCTTCATCCATGGATTATGAATATTTGTAAGAGTGTTTTGTGTATGTTTTTATTTCTTGTTTTCTTTCATATGTGTTAAAGTAGTTGAACTATTTCAGTTATTTTAGTACTTATCTCATTGAGAATGTGTTGTAATGGTTGTTACCGTTGTCCGATCCTTGTGGATTATTCCACGTGATACTAGACAAATATTTATCATTGATTGGTTTTAATGAACGCCACATACTTCGTGGACTATTCCACTCCATGTTAGAATGTTCCTTCTTCATTTCATCTCTCTATACCAGGTGATACTATTACCTCTCTTCTAGAGGCTCGCATTACTCCTTCCCTCAGAAGTAGAAGAAATTTGACACAGTTACAACCAAACACTCAACAAACACACCCTGTTACTTTTTGGAGGAAAATTTTACTCCTCTCTCTTGATGAAAATTAGATACAAGGAAAATCTTTAAGAATTTTTCAACTAGGTTATATTCCTGATGGGGATCTTATCCCAAACGGTGTGAGGTAGAATTGAGAACACATATAAGGGAGAACCCCTAAATTTTGGAAGGCCTAGCATCATCAACATTTCAGGCGCTAGTAGGGAAGCCATATTTTTATGGTTGATAACCTAACACACCCTAAAATTACATCTTCTCGTCAAGGTAGCAACATTCCGAACACCTCTTTTGAAATTTAAGTTAGTGAATCTTCTTAGCCTCAGCTCGTACAAACCTGTGAAATCTCTTACGATCAAATTTGGCTAATCCTTCCCATAACCCGTAATTTCTCAAAACCTATTGGATTGATTCTGGGAGTAAATAAACTTCCATCCAGGAGTATAACCTTCTAGGATTACATAACATTGTACTCTCAGATGATACTTTCTGTGGGATGGGTGGTGAAAAAGAAGAAGAAAAGGAAGAGGAATTTTCATATTCCAACAAAGAGGAGGAGGAGAGTGATTAAGATATGGCAGACCAAGATCTGGATTGGATGTATCATGGCCCACTTTCACTATCAGATGTTTTGCATAATATGCAGAGACATTTGAAACAACTTTTAATGATGTATGACCCTTAAAAAGCAATGAAACTAGAGGACCATCTGGAAATATTCTACCTACATTTGCAAATTATAGATGTACATTACGATGATGTTGCATGCATAAATTTTCTATGCACCTTAAATGGTAGAGAAGTTGTATGGTATCATAGGCTTCCTCCGAGTTCTATCCAAAATTGGAATGGTTTTAAGAAGTTTTTTCTTGAAAATTTCGTTGATGATAAAACTCCCATAATGTTGTTGAAAGAGTTGGGTAATCTCAATATGGAGAAAAATGAGAAGGTGAAATTTTTGTATCATAGGTTTAACCATATTTTGAATAAATTTCCAACAAACACAAACCTCATTACTCCATCACCATCAATTATTACACATCTTCCTTACTAGAAAGCATTGCACAGTTCATGGAAATAACTACGAAATAAACTCTCACTGAAAGTTATGAGGAAGTAACCATAGTAAAAAATGACTTGTGTGTTATTGTGTTCATCATACCTGATGAACCAACTAAGGACTCCAAAGTCACGAGAAAAAGGTCTTAGGCCTTCGTAAGTAAGTCCAAGGAGAAAGAAGCTGTCGATATGGAGAGCCTGACCCACACCATCAAGACTGTAAAGTGAGTTGAAAGAGTTGGAAAAAAGGTCAAGTGATACCACCATGAGGAGCAAACCTCCCAAGTTCTACTTTATAAGAGGGACTTCCAAGTCCGGCTATAAAAGCAACCAACCAGACAATTATGCGCAAATATTGAATGTTGTGTTGATTTCTGAGAGTATGGGCATGTACCAATACTGTTCATTTAACCAAGAATATAATTCAGAGAAAACATGCCCATAATGGAACCACAAAATGAATGATATTGTTATGAATTTTATTGACACAATACTTTCAAATGAGTAGTTTGAGCCTATGAAATAAAAGGAATAAATTGTTGCAATCGAATAAACTCCAAGCATGGGGAACATAGTGAACAAATTCAGTTGTGTACTCACAGCTGAAAAGATAATCGTTGTAAAGAAGACACCGAGTGATGACCTAGCCTAGAAGAGTAACAATCGGTATAATTTGAGAAGCCAAGGGCTAACCATGAATAAGAGTTTATGAATAACAAATTGAAAGAGAATTTGTTCATAAATATCACTCTTCCCGTTAAATCAACCCAAAACACTTAGAGAAAGTATCGAAATGTAGCTTCAAAGAAAATTACTTTCGTAAGAAGTAAAATCAAGTCCAACACTCTAGAAGTCACATACCAAGTTTCTCCTCCAGAAACATCAGAAATATCTCCCACACTGGATTATAACATATTTGAGGAAATGAAGAAATATTACACAAATATTTCACTCTTTGAACTGACAAAGATCGAGAGCCAACAGGACATGTTCCTCCATGCACTCGGAGAGTCCACCTCAGATAATGATTCTTCTTCATAGAAGGGATTTTGTAGGTCCTTTGGTCCTCTCAAATATGTACTAAATTCTTTAAGGATGGGTGAAAACACACTCTGTTCCCCATTTCTTTTAATATTTTATTTTTTTCAACTACAATGTGCACAATTTATTAGTTGATTCTCATGCATTTTTAAATGTAATGCCTTTATTTGTTTCAAATAAAATCAAGGAAAAATTGAGTTAAAAAAATGCACAAATAATTGAGCTAGAAAATACTATTTTCCATGTGATTGGTGAACTTAGGAATGTGCTTATTCTCTTATCATCCAACCAGCGAGTTCACCAATGTATAAAGATAATCATTGTGGACATTCCAAAAGCATATGGTGTATTGTTGAGCAGAGGCTCGTCTAGTAAGAGACAGGGGTATTTTTCTATGGGTTGGTCACATTTATGTCTTTTGTACAAGGGGAGAGACAATAAGATCTGGGTGAACTCAAAAAAATACATGAAACATATTGTTACTCCCTTTGATGGTAAGAATGAACCAATGCATTTCATAGATATTATATTTGGAAATTTCTTCTTGGAAACTGATGTTGGGTGCTATCTTGCTTAGTCATCCCTAGTTCCACCTGACACATAGTTGGAAATCCTTCCTAGTCCAACTGGCGAAAATGACATTTGTACAATTAGTAGTAGTAATAATAGTTGTACTAGTGTAGTATATAGTTCTTCTACATATGATGTTTGGAAATTGTATTTTGATGGTTCCAAGACACAAAGGGCTTTGGAGCAGGTTATGTTTTAGTATACCCATGACATACATATGATCTCCAAATGCTTGGAATTCGAGTGCATGAATAGCACCACATAATATGAACTACTCATATTCGGCTTGCAAAGAGCCATGGACTTGAATTTTGCAATCCTCAAAGGAGTAGGTGACTCGGAAATTGACGTAGGATAAGTACATGATACTATGCATTGTGTGTCATGCCATCTCAAAAGTTACCAACAGGAGGTATGGCATTTTATTTCTCATTTCCAAGATTTCAATATAATTTATGTTCCCAGAATACACAACACAACTGCAGATGCATTGGAAAATGTTGCTACTACATTGTCACTACTTAGGGATGGTTTTTAGCTAGTGATTCTCTATAAACCATCCATCACTAAAAATATCACTAACTTACACATTTTCAATGATGACCAATAGATACTACACTTAATGGAAAGTGTTGGTGTATTTAGTGATGTAGCTATTGATGAAGATAATCATGAGAAAGTGTTGCAGGATGAAGCCAACACAAGTAAAGAGAACACCATGTCGAAAGGTGTGGTATTATTAGAAAATTTGTATGACTTGCAAAAGAACTTCCAAGGGCCACTTAATGTGAAAAACCACAGTTCAATCCTAACACATTAGAAAAGGAATCTTGGAACAGAAAAGGATCTAAATTTTGTTAAGATTGATACTTACTATACACCACAAGTGCAATAAGTTTTTATTTTCTAATTCAAGTAGTACTGAGATGTATTCGCGTGGACATATGATGAGCTCAGAACTTATGACACATCAATAATCTAGCATGTGATTCCAGTCAAAGAGGGGGCCAAGTTTTTGCAACAAAATTTGCAAAAGGTAAACTCACACTTGAGCCTCAGATTCAAAAGGAGTTGAGGAAATTATTGCATGGTCAGATCATATACAAAGTGTGACATTCTACTTAGGAATCAAACTTGGCCCTAGTGAGAAAGAATTTTTGGGAAATTTGCTTGTGTGTTGATTTCCGCAACTTGAACTATGCCTTGTGTTAGACTCCTATACCAATAGGTGTCATATTTCATGATTGACTTGATGAGCTATATAATATGTTCATACCTTTCCTTGTTGCAAAGGTTTTCCATATTGTCAAAAAATGAAAATTAAAAATTAAAAAAAATTAAAAAATGTAAAGAGGGTATACCCTAAAAGAAAAATCAAAGGGTGAAAAGAATAAAAAATGGCCAAAAAATTAAAAGAAAATGAACCCCATCAAAAGAAAGGCCAAGGAAAGTGTGCAAGTCTAAATGCCACTAATTTTTGCTCTTATGTAATAAATAAATTGTGTGCAACTTGTAACTTATGCCACAATTGGTGAACAGTCAAACAATTTAAACTTGAGTAGTTCACCTTTCAATTTTATGTTTTAGAGATAGAGAATAAAATATGACCAAACTGTTTAATCTTGGCAGATAAGTAGTTAGGTAGAGTAAATAAAAGGAGCTCAACAGTTTAATCTAAGCCGTTGGATGTAATAAGGTTAGAATTAGATAGATTTCCACATGTAAAAGAAAAAGTGTGATAAGGGTTTACCAGTCTAAGTGCACCCTAATAAAGAAGAAAAAATGGTAGAGTAAAGTAGGTAGGGTAGGTAGATGATGTTGCAGAATTACATGTGATGGATAATGACTCTAAATGTGTTAAATCTTTATTTTCATCACAAGTGCAAAGGCAGAGACTACACTGAAGGAATTTCAAGCAAAGCAAAGTCAAAACTATTAACTTCCCTTCTCATTTTTCCCTAAGATTTTACTAATTTCCCCTAAGTACTAAGGTATTTAAATATTAGAGGGGCTCAAGACATTTCCTTGACTTTTTTAGGGACCGGACCCTCGGCCCAATAATTGGAGAAGCCTAAGTACTCAAAGTCATTCATCCTGACATTCATTCACCTTTGAAAAATCTTTTCCTAAGTCAAATCCCATTTTACTTAGGAAAATCATGCAATATTTCACAAAAAACCCTATTCACAAAAGCATAAGTGAAATACATTACTTTAATGTCTTATACTTAGCGCTTCATTCATTTTCCATATTAATTTCTAACTTATGTATTAATTCCCTATAGAAATGACCTTCTCCTATTATATATAACTCCTTTTATATAAAATATCCAAAAAACCCATTTATTATGATTTTAGCCAAAGTATTTAATCACCACATGTTTAAATTAAACACCCTCATTATACTCCCTTCGGCTAAAATATACCTATAATATTAAATCCTGCCCCCTATGGTAATTAGAATAATTTGATTTAATTATCATATAATAAAAATATATTGAAAATAGTTAAAACATGTTTATTACGTGTTTTAAACAAAAATAATCCTTCCCTTGTGTATATTTTTTCCCAACTCTATTTACACAAGGTTAAACTATAACCCTTTGTTAAAATCCTTAATATGCATCTTTAACCTTGGTTAAATCATTTCTCGATTTCTTTTCTACGTTTTTATAAAGGAATTAATTAATCCTCACGATTAATTAATAACCTAACTCTACCAATAAAATCCCCCCCGATAAGATTAATTAACGTTTAATTGCGTCGGGCCCGCCCTGTTATCCGCCAGTCATTTCCATGTCCCAATTGTCGCTCGATCAACTCATCTGAGATCAACGGTTATTAACAATATTTCTAGTCATACACATCCAAACAATAATGCGTGATGGCCCGGCGGTTTTCTGAAGAGTGCCTCGCCATGTGCCGCTCATTGTATAGAATCGCTACCTCTCCTCTCAAAACCACCTTTCCCCAAAAGCGATGCGATGGAAACCGCTTACCGCTTGCCTCTCATGACTCATCCTCTGTACCTGCTGACGTCATCCATTAAATAAATAAAAAAACATGTCACCCTTTGGACTTTGTGAATAAAACAATTTTTTCCTGCATCATTTTCATTATTCTATGAATGACCAAAGTCCCATGCAGAGAATTTCAAAAACAAACTGTCAAGCGCCATCAACTGTATTTTGCTGAAGACAACTGCATACCAGTAATCGAGAGTTCATCCACCATAGCCTGTACCTGTTTAATCATTGTTCATCTCCCAAAAAATAGGTTTTTACCCCAATTCCCATTGAAACTCTGTGAAATCCTAGCTTTTTTTTTAATTTCCGCATAAAATACATAAAAAGAGTTCAATTTGGTCTTTTTCAATCCACAGAATTGTAAATTGCATTCCCAAAACTTGTAATTGTGTCTCTTTTTCACCAAAACCTGAAATTTCCATTCTTGAATCCACAAGAACTAGTAATGGAGATTCCCATGGCCCTGAATGTCGCACCCCTAAATGCCCCTCATAGAGATTTATATTATCTTCCTTTAGTAGATAGAGATTTTCAAATTAAAGACTTAATTCTCAGCGAAAATCCTCTTCGAATTTTTTGCTACTGCAGAGATAATTACTTGAAAGGTTCTGATATTTTTGGACTATGGGAATCCAATTTTCCCATGTAACTTCTCCCCTCAGTCGACATTTTTCCTGAGTTAATCCATTTCTGTCATGAAAACTATCATCCAAATCTAAGAGCAGTTTTATCCCCGAGTTAAATAGTCCTTTTCCAAATAACTGCTCAGTTGATAAATGAAATGCTGCAATTTCAACCTGGTCAAGCCCTCACTCCCCTGTACATGGGAGAATTACTTGAAAAGTCTGCCAATTTATACCATGAAGAACTAAATTGCCTTTGCCAAACCTTCATGTTACCAGAGCATTAGCCCAAAGGTCCTCCCCCCTATGGTTATACTTTTTTCACTGATGTGGGCAGGCTTATTCTAAATATGATATCCTCTATCATGGGTTTCAATACTAGTGAGTATGTTGACCAATTAACCCTAGTATTGTTGTCTATATTTACCGCTTGAAAACCCCCTCCTGTCAAGTATGATTTTGCATCCTATATTGCTAAAAAAATCCATGATCAGTTCATGAGATTTGAAAATGAAAAAGTGTTCAAATATTCTTTTGTCATATATCATCTCATGATTTATTACCAATCAGAAAGTTTCCCTTTCCATGTTCAGAAACTTGATACCAAAGGAAATCCTAGATCTGTGATATTTTGGTCTGCTATCACCCATAATTCCTCTAATTCTCCTTACTCCTATAATGAGTTTATTGACCTGTTTGTACACCCTGCAACCACTTTGTTAACGGGAGTTTCCCCTCCTAGATTCAATAATGAAATCAAGAAAATTCTACAGCTCTCAAAACAATATAGGGTAGGTGACTGGTACTTGTATCAGAATCACACTGAAATCAGAATTTATGGATGTGAATTGTGCCCATTCAAGTTGCCCAAATATGTCCCAATGAGACTCTTTGCACTAGAGTATTTCAGGCAAATGATTAATTCAGATATAGTTCATTTCTGCAATGCAAAGAAAAAGGCTCAACTCAGGATCAAAAGTCAATTAGGTCCCTTTGTTCGTAACTCTAGAGATGATGGAAAGGAAGCAAAAATAATTTTAGAAGACTATCTCAGATTACAAAAGAGCTTCTATTGGGTTCCTTATGACCCAAATAGTTTTATTTGTAATCAAAGGATGAAAAATAAACTATCACCATACATTCATCATAGAATCCCAAAAATTGAAAAATATGCCAATATGGATGAATGGATGGAAGGGACATTGATAGAATAGTTTAGTGAGCAGGTCAATGTTGAAAATGTAATGAAATACCTTGAGAAAATACTTGACCTAGACTCTTTTGGACAGGTGTAGATATCAGGTTTTGGTCCTTCTCCTGCAGGGACTTCTCAACAAAATTTACAGGAGATTAGTGCATTGGCCACAGTAGAATCTAAAGGAAAAGAAAAGGAGCCTGACATACAAGTATTTGAAAAATTCACAATGACAGAGCAACCTGAGACTTCTAAAGAATAGGTTCAGGTATAGATTCCTCCTATTTAGATCAGTGAGCCAGAAATTTCAATCTTACAAACTCCTCTTAATGTAGAAAAAGGCAAGAAAAGAGATGCTGAAGCTGCTACCCCTGTTGGTGAATTTTCATAACAGTATGATTTTAAAAGACAAAAATTAAATCCTTTCCCAGAAGTTGAAATTGTTCAAGAAATTATTGATAGCCAATGGAGAGAATATAGTCAGCAAACATGTTTAGTCAGTAGGACATCCACTACTTTACAGAGAAAAGAGCTATAAAAGCAACAGAGTGTTGAAATATCTTCTTTCAAACCACCAGTTAAAGATGTAGGAGATATAAAGAAGACCTTTATCAATATAAAATCTAGAAATGATCCATTGAGAATTCAAGTGTACAATCAATATTTGAATATGGCTCCTAAGAATCAAGAAATATTGATGTCGGCTTATGACATTCAGCAAGGCAAAATGGTAATGAGTCACTTCAAACCAAAAGTGCAGCAGCCTCAAACAAATGCAGATTATATTAGAAAAATTTTTGAAGTCTTAGCAAAGGATATTCATCCTTTAGATTAGATTGAGTTACATAAGCAGACTACTGAAATGATCTATTCTACTCTGACCGATAAAGCAATGGCAACTCAGAAGTTGCAGGATTCTTTGGAGAACACTAATGCACAATTGCAGCTTGAAAAAACCTCTTCTCAGGCCAAAGACAATAGGATAAAGACATTGGAGGAAATAATCATTGTATTAGGTCACAATCCTAAATATGTAAAGGTATAGAGGCCCTAATCAAGAAAAATATGATGATATTGCAGCATTGAGAAAATAGTTGAAATTACCAACTTCAAGGCATCCTCAAACTGAAGAAGTGATAAAGAAAAATTCTGAAGAAGAAATGATGGATTTGCTCCTGAAATTGAATGAGCAACTCAATGAAACTGAAAAAGAGCTTGAACAGGCATTAAAGAACAAGTAGTCTACTATTCCAGCATCAACAACAGAGGCAATTATAGGTACAGGTACATCCACAACAGGACAGCCAACAGAGCTATCACAGGTAAATACTTCCAATATGAGTTCTGAAGAATTAATAAATTCAATGAATGAATTGAAACTTCAAGTAACAGAACTCCAGCACACAAAGTTACAACTTACTAATTTAGAACAAAGATATGATCTCTCTAAAATGAGTGTGGCAGATAAAACAAGAGAGGTCAAAATATTAGAAAAATTGGTTAAAGCATTGGAAAAGGATCTCACATTGGAGAAAACTTTAAAGGAAATAAGTGAAATTCTTTGGGACAACATTATCCAATCAATAAAGGATGTCTGGTCTTCAATTCAAATAATGTATGAAAAATATGATTTAGTCAAATTGGCTATAGAGGAAGTTCAAAGTACAAGAGAAGAATTGGGAAATAGGTCTGAGGAAGCCAATCAACTTATACAATTTCTAAACACCCAAACCAGACACCAACTTGCAGAACTTGGCATTCAAGACAGGACCGGAAAAATTTTGGAAATAAAAAGAGTTTTTACTTAAAGAACTCTTATGCAGAATCTAGAACGAAGGTGCTTAGATATGCAAGAAGAAATCATTGCCTTCAGAGAAATATTTGATATTTTGTTGAATAAAGGATTTCGCAGTTCTATAGTTTTAGAAGATAAACTAATGGACCTTGAAAATTATGTTGAGAAACTGGACAAGCATGCTGACAATCAAGCCAGTTCCTCGACTAGTTCATCAGAAGCAGTATTGCCTACAGGTAAAAATCTTCATGACAGATTGGAAAATTTATTTATCTTGAGCATGAAGTAAAGCATTTGTTTCCAAAACAGCCTAATTTTTTCAAATATACTAAAGCTGATGAAACACTGAGAAAACTTCAACAGACCAAAATACCAAATGATAAATGGTGGAATGAAATGTTAGAACTTTTGTAAAAATTATCCTTACATGAAGTTTTGATTATTTACAACAAATAAGTCATGATAAAAGGATAAACAGAGGTCAAAGTGTATAAGTGAAAATGAAGAGTATCAATAAAGCAAGGCAGTCAGAACAAAATTACTGAGGATGACAGCAATGAGCCAAACTATAGGGCCTGCCTCTAGCACATTCTGAAAATAAGGAAACAACACAACATCAGTTACTTTTTATCATATCTACGAGACCATCTGTCTCTATTTTTATTGTAACTTATTCATGAGTAACCCTAGATTATATCTCAATTTTTTATGAGATATTTTTGATAAATTTTTGTATAAATACTCCCTCAGTTAGAGTATTGAGTGTGGATTCTTAGACTTTGATGTAACATTGACTATTTTGGAATAAAGTGCTGTTGGAGAAATTTTGTGTGGCAAGCTGGACAAGGAATTGATGCAGAAGACTTTTCTTAGGATTCATGTGTCAAACTACAGATCAATAAGTCATCTTTCTCTTATGTTTTAAAGTTTTATACTTGTTTATTATATCATTTGTGTCTCATATCTGAATAATTAATGAAAATGAATAAATCAGAAAGTACTTAAGTGTAATCTTCTTTTAATCGTTATTATTCTAAATGTTTTCTTCTAAACTGGTTTAAACAATGAATTCTTAATTTCTCCTGTTTTTCTAGTTTATACATTTTTGTTTATTTAGTAGAGAATACTTAATTTCTCTTTATTGATAATCAATCAATTTCTTTCTCTTAAATATGTTGAAATATTATTAATTTCCTTTCATCTGTTTGAAATTCCATTTCATTCACTTTAGATCTATAATTGTTCCCTGATTGATTATCTTGCCCTGTGAAACCATTTTTTGTTGAGAAACTTAATCCAGTGCAGCCTATTTTTTTTACTCCATTAGCCCAATGGACTAAAACTACTAAGTCTTACCCTCAGCTATAGAATTCCATCACCCAAACTCAATCAAAACCCCTGAAATTTAAGAAATAGCCTAATATCTTTCAAAACAAAGCTAAATTTTACAGAGAGAGCCCTCTCTGGGCACAGATTGGCTAGATTCTGTACCTAAAATTTGGTTTGTGGTTACCTCGGACCCCTTTCCTCTTCCCTACAACTTCAAGGAAAATCTGAGTGATAACACCTTGGACAAGGAAAATTACCCCATGTCATCTATTGACAAGATACTGCAAACAATATCAAGATCAGAGATGTTTTCTTTGTTGGATGGATATTTTGGTTAAAACTATGTTCTAGTCTCTAGTCCTAACATACGAAAGAGAACATTCCGCATGAAGTGGAGTATGTTCACATTTAAAATAATTCCATCTGGGTTGATCAATGTCAATGCAACATTTCAATGTGCCATGGAAAATTTCTCAAACTGATCATATAGAACGTAGTGGTCTATCTTGGTGATGTCACACTATTTTCCAAGACGAGATTTGGACACATACGCCACTTGAAGAAAATATTTGAGCGATGTCACATGTACATGATATCCATTAATCACAAAAAGTGTATTTTTAGTGTACAAGGGTAACCTCTTGGGTGACATAATTTCCAAAATTTGGATTAAAGTAGACCCATAGAGGGTCAAAGCAATTACGCAGATTCCCTTCCCTGTGAACAAAAAAATGATGTATCCCTTCCTGGGGAAAATAAAATTTCTCCGCAAGTTCATCTTTGATTATGCTCATAACGTGAAGCCAATAGAGGAGATGGTGAAGAAGGATGTGATTTAAAAATAGGAAAAAATGGAAAGGGATGCATATTCTTGTATTAAGAAAGTTATTGTAGAAGCACCTACTTTATACAATGCAAATTTTAGTAAATATTTTATGATTTACACCTTCGCTTGTGAAAATTGTCTCACCACTATGCTTAGACAAAAATATGATCAAAATAATGAGAGACCAATATTGTATATGAGTGTTAGCCTTCAAGGGCCTGAACTCAATTACCTTGCCATTAACAAACAAACTTACAAAATATACAAGGTGGCGAAGCACTTCCACACCTAACAATCTAATCACTATTCATTCAATAAAAGGTGTGTGAGAGAAGAGAAAATTGGATGACTAGTTTGAAAGCGTACGATTTAGATTTCAATCAAATTCACATAATCAAGGGAAACCATCTATATTGGCTAGAAATGGAAGCATTGGATGCAAATAATAATATCCTTTTGGATGGGAGTGGGAGATCGAAATATATAATGTTGACCAAGCCTCCCCCTCTACAATCGAAAAATCTCGATACACATGTTTGCGCCAATACCTTGAGCATGACACCTTGCCCTCCTAGTTATCTGCATGAAATAATAGGGTAATTCATACTTAAAGAATTATCTTATCAATTGGTGCATGGGGTGTTGTTTAGAAAACATCATAATAAATTTTTTCTCAAGTGCCTAGAAGCACACGATTCATAGAAAGTGTTGCATGATCTCCACGACATACCATTTGGGGGACACTTCGCGGGTAACACAACTATGTATCAGGTTACACAAGTCGATTTCTATTTTCTCACATTATTCAAATATGCTATCACTTATGCCTACAAGGGTTCATTATATAAAAATTGTGTGGGATGATATAAGAAATCAGTTGCCCCCTTGCATCCTATCATAATAGAGTATTACTTTACATAGTGGACAAAATAAGTTCCACTTAAACAAGTGAATGATCAGGAATTCATAAAATTCCTTAAGTAGAATATCATTTCGAGGCTCGACATTCTGACTTCACTTGTTTTCGATAATGCAAAATAATTTTCATCGTTAAAATTATAGGATTTTGCATTGGAAAATGTAATCCTATTGAAACATTCAAATAAATACTATCTTTATCGAAATGTTCTAACTAAGTCCATAAATAAGAACCTTATATGTATTATCAAGAATACCATCTTCTCTAAACGAAGTAACTTTCACTCTGCTTTGGTAAATTCCCTATTGGTTGACCGAGTCACACCAAATTCATCTTTGAACACCTCCCCTTACTTCTTGGAGAATGGAAAATAGGGCACCCTTCCCCCTAACATCTACTTTCCTACCCTTGAAATTTCACAAGAATCCCAAGGAAAATGATGTCTACAAATTCAGTGTAGGGTGGACACTCTTCATAAGATGTAAGAAGAAATTATGAAAGAAAAATAAAAAAATTCCCTTCACTATATTCCTATCAAGAGGTGGTTCGGCAAGAAGTCTTCAGGGAGGAATAAATTTAGTGTGGGTGACTTAGGCTTTAAGTGGGACAAAGCCCATGAGGGTAAGGGAAAACACACAAAGTTTCAATACATATGGATTGGATCATTGACTATTCACAAAACTTTTAGCCAACACACATATCGTCTACAATCACTAGATGAGAAGATTTACTCTCTCCCTATCAATGGCCAAGTCTTGAAACAATATTTTCAATGATGATATGGGGCTATTCCCTACGTTATTTACATATTATTTTGTTGTTTGTTTAGTTTTTGTTTTTTTTCATGATATAAATAAGTGTTGTGTGTGAACGTGTTTTTGGGTCTCTTTGTGTCTGGCTGAATTGAAAAGATTATTGTGACACTTCAACATTTGTCTAACCTTTGGTCTATCTTCCTTGTTTTGGTTATATATTTTTATCGATGAAATTCTGAAAAAAAAATATGATTTTTTTGTGAGGAGAGTTTTGGTTAAACTATGAACTTGTGTCTATATAGGAAATTGTATGCCCATACTCGGTTGTTTGTGTTTTAGTATTTTCATGCTTATCCAATTAGTAGAAGAGGAGAAGGGAAAAATATAAAAAAGAAAACCTAAATCAAAGGTCTCTATATTCTTCTCTGAAGAAATAAATTCTCTCGCTCTCAATATCGGGATCCCTCTTCCACCAATAAAATGAATGTATTAATGTGTAGTCCTATTAAAAAAATAAAAATAAATAAATAAAGTCCAAAGAAGAGAAAGGATTCTTGCACAGAGAGATGAATCAAAAAACTTCATTGAGTACTAACCATGCTCACCGATAGCGGAGAAATGTTTGTGTTCATGTAGTAACTCTGTTGGGGTACTATATAGGCCTCTTGTCAGTAGTGAAACACCAGAGATGAAAAATTATACTCTAAAAATGTAAAACTCGTGAAATTCATTACCATTACAAACTCAAAACATTGCGATATTTTTTAACCTTATGTTGTGTTCACCCAATAAGGAAAAAACGAAACCATGATTATTCATGGGGTAAGTGGAAAAATCAAAGTAATCTAAATGATGAATGAATACTCTTCGATGAATGAAGGCCCTGCATGAAAGAGTTAACCAAAGCATAGAGGAATGAATTGTACTAGTGTGTCGCTGACTGTTGTCACTGCTAAAACACCCTCCAAAATGTTTGCCTATGCTCAATTTCATAGCCTTCCTTGGTCTTGTATATTGTCGTCGCAAATATTGAAACTCATTCCATGTTTTCTCTCGAAGTGTTTCAGTCCCCTTTTTAACAATGAAAAATGTCGTATTTTCACATGCTAGCTCTTGTACAAAGTGTATAAGCCTCTTTTGGTGGTTTCAAGGGGTTGACTTTGTGAAATGTGTTATATAACCATGTAAAAGTTGGTCGCACTCATTTCCAAATTTTTAAGCACCGTCGCACAATTGGTTTTCACGGTTGTTAGAAAGTGTATATTTAGTCTCACACTTGTCGTAACTTGGTGTAAATTTATTGCACTTAGGTAAGTTTTTTTTTCTTGTGTCCTAGATTATGTATGTTGTCCATTTGTCAAGTATTATAACTTTTTTCAATAGTTAAATTCTTATCATTGTTCACATCAACCTCCCTGGTTTTGTAGAGTTAATTTTTGAAAACTTTCCGACCAAGTAACTTAGCCTCATATGACCTTCATGAACTGCACATTGCATTCTAGTTGTGACCTTGCCTCTTGAAACTATGAAATGTGCAATTACTTCCTCCCAGGACTACTGCACTGCATAGTTCCATTGCTCAAGACTGAACCTTGGCTCCCAGAATTGCACAATATATCTTCCCAACCTAGCCTCAACTATGCATTGCGTAATCCCTAGACTAAAGCTCAGCCACTGAGACTTTGAATTGCTAAATTTCACAATATTCCAACCTACTCTATCTCTTGAAACTTCACAATGGGCTGACCTAGTTCCAGTCCCCTCACCCAATCACACTAACCTCCAAATTTGCACAATTTTCTTCCTCATCCCAGCTTGGACTGTGAATTGTGCATTCTCAAGGCTCAAGGTTCACTCCTGACTGCTTGAACTGTGCAATTGCAGAGTCCCTAAGCCCCTCTCTCATTTTTTCACCTAGTTCTGGCTCAGTTAATGGATCAATATTCATTATCTTAGACTAGGGGGTTTTTCGGATTGATGTCATCTCATGATGAGTAAATTGTAGATGTAGGTGCCTTATCATACCATAGAAATTTGAAGGACAAGGATATGAAGAAGGGAGATATGTTAAAATATGTCCTTGTAGCTAAATATACAAGATGGTCAACCAAGGAAAGGCAAAGGGACACCAATTTGCGAACACAACTCAATACTTGAGATCATTGAAGACTCCTTATCACCATGCATGCAGAGGTGGAAAGAAGAGGAATCTCAAGCAGACACATAACAAGCAACAACACAAGTGGCTTTAAATGTCAACATCATCAAGTAGTCCATGTTAGCAGTGTCATGTCATGTCATGCCATGAGTTGTCACATGCCACACCATTATGGTGGATTATGGAATTGATGTTTCGAAAATGTACTGTAAAATTAAAGTCCAAAAGACATGTACAAAATTTGAAGAGTCATGTAAAGTTGAAAATTAATAGGAAGTAAAATAGTCACAAGTGTACATGAAGAGTCACAAGGAAGGTGAAGAATCACCTCCTCATTGTTATATATGCACCCTCATTGTATGAGCAAAGGAATTTTCACCTTGGCTCCTCCTGCAAGGAATTAGAGATACCAACTCGTTCTTTTGAGGAGTACGGAGTGGATCCAACGCTCTAGTATTGGATCTAGTGGTATTCTGTGTATACATGTGTCTTGGAACTTTTTCTTAATAACAGAATCCATCATGGTGAAAAATTTATTCATACATGGATTATGAATATTTGTAAGGCTATTTTGCAGATGTTTTTATTTCATGTTTTCTTTCATCTATGCTAAAGTAGTTTAACTATTTTGGTTATTTTAGTACTTATCTTATTGTGAGTGTGTTTTAATGGTTGTTACCACCATCCCATCCTTGTTGACTATTCCACACAGTAGTAGGCATATATTTCTCATTGATTTTTTATAATGACTGTCACATGTTTCAGGGAATATTTCGCTGGATTTTAGATCGATCCTTATTGGTTGCATGTGTCTATACTAGGGTGGTACTATTAATTATCTTCCAGAGGTTTACTTTAATCTTTCCCTCAACAGTAGAATGACTTTGACAGCCTTATAACCTAACATTCACCAGGTGCACCTTCTTGCTTTTCAAAGTAACAATTGCACTCATCTCTCTTGTTGACAATTAGATCCAAGGAAAATATTTAAGAAATTGGAAAATTGGTCATATTCTGAAGGGGGATCCTATACCAAATAGTGTTAGGTCTAATTGGGACCACATATCGGGGAGAGACATTGAATGTTGGCAGGTCCAACAGTGTCAACACATTGATTTATGATTACTATATAAAATATGGATATACCTCCTCCAGATAAAATATGAGGTATTGGAGAAATTTCAAGAATTCAAGAATGGCGTAGGAAACCTGACAAAAAGGAAGATAAAGATCCTAGTGTTTGATAATGGTGGAAAATATACCTCCAAATAAATTATATCATTTTTCATGGAAGCAAGAATAAAGAGGGAGCTAATTGTTCCTCATAACCCTCAACATAATTATGTGCCTTAAAGGAAGAAACTTGCAATTGGAGAATGTGTTAGAGCCATACATTTTGACCAAGATCGACCTAAATTTTCACTGAGAGAAGCATTTATAACAACAATATACTTGCAAAATCGAAATCCTCATAAAATTCTCAATAATATGACTCCAGAAGAATCTTTTACAGGAAATAAACCAAGTGTGGATCATCTTTGAATATTTGGATGTCTAATTTACATTAAAATTCCAGATAACAAGAAGAAATTAGATCCTACATGTACAAAAGGAATCTTTGATGGTTATTATGCTTCATCAAAAGAATAAATAATCTATATTAAAGAGGATATTAATATTGAAGTAAGCAGAGACAACACCTTTGATGAAAATTTATCTCACAAGAGATCCAAAGGTATCCTAGTTGATTTTGATGAAGAAGATGTACTCATTTTGGATGAAATCACAAGGGAAAAATATGTTCAATATTCCACATGTAATCATGAATATTTTGAAGAATCTAGTGAGCCTGTGTAGCATGTCATCATTCCATAAGCTCGTAAGTGACCTTCTTGGTTGAGGAAAACTCTACAAAAGGTCAAGGGACATGAAACAACTAAGATAAATTTCGAATAAAGTAAGATTCCTAAAGGGAATTCTGGTTATGTTTCTTATATGACTAATATCATCGAATTTAAACCCTCCTCCTATGATAGAGTAACTAAGCATAAAGAATGGAGGAATGAAATGTAAGAAGAATACAAGTCTATTATGAAGAATGATGTCTGGGAAATTGTTGCCAGACCTAGTGAAAATTTTTTTGTCACTTCCAAATGGTTTACAAGATCAAACATATATTTAATGGGAGCATTGACAAGTATAAAGCTAGGTTTGTGTCAAGAGGATTTTTAAAAAAGGAAGAAATTGATTATGAAGAAACCTTCACTCCTACAGGAAGACATAAAACTATTAGATCACTTCTCTCTTTGGTTGACACTATGCGATGGAATATTCATCAAATAGATATCAATTTTTTTTTTCTAAATGGGACCATTGATGAAGTGTTTTATATTGATTAGCCTCAAGAATTTCAAATCCCTAACAAGGAGACATGAATCTGCATATTGAAGGAGGATATATATGGATTGAAATAAGCACCTAGAGCATGGCATACTAGAATGGATGCATAAGGATAAATGAGGACATAATATTTCATTATAAAAAAAATCATATCAACAATAAGTACCACTATATCAAAAGTTTGGTACAAGATGGGATTTTGAAGCTAAATTATATGTCTACAAATGAACATGCAGCTAATATTATGACAAAGTCACTTCTAAATAAGAAGCTTGGGTACTTAAGAGGTAAGGTTTGTTTGGTGGATATCTCCTCGCTCATTGAGAGGGAGGGGTGATTGACATTATATTCTCTTATTCACATGTTGTGGACTAGGATAAGACTAAAAACCATACGTCTTCTTCCATGCATAAGAAGATAACAATACAAAGTTAGATGATGTTAAGGTAGACAAAAGTATGGATGGTATAGAAACTGATGAAACAAACACATATGGTAACAATATGGATGGTATATAGTTATATTTAATGATTATGAATATTATGCAAGTCAAGATGAGGATGGTGATAATATTAACTACTTGAAATATCATATGAACATTGGTAATGATGCATTGGATGACATTGTTGCACATAATGATGTTAATGGCCAAGAATTCTAAATTTTCAGAATTATCTGTAATCTGTGTTTAAAAAATGATGATTCTTATGGCCTAAAATTTGAAATGCTTCATTATTGCGTTTGTCAATACCAACTACCTATTTAGATATCATTAAAGTCACTACAAGGAAAAATGACATTGGTGAGGGGAGAATAATGTCATCATAAGCTCATTGGTGAGGGTCAAAAGAGCCTTCGTCACCAAAAATTGAACGTCACCAAAGGTGGAGTCACCGAAAGTAAAGGTGTTGTGGTGAAATTCAAGGTCTGTCACCAATAATGGTTTATAATGACAGATAGTGACCGTCACCATTTCATATGAGCAATGGTGATGGACAATAGCCTCCGTCACAAAAAACATGAACATCACCAAAGGTGGCATCACCGAAAGTATGTGTTGTGGTGACATTCAAGATCCATCATGAATATTGATTATAATGATAGATAGTGACCTTCACCATTTCATATGAACAACAACGATTTTTGGTGATGGACCTTTCATGGCCATCACTATTGGTGCATATATATGGTGATGTTCGTTGACCATCACCATTTCATATTTGGTGAGGGTCAAAAACTGTCATGATAAGCTCATTGGTGACATCAAAGTCAGTCACGAATAATGACTATAATGACAAATAGTGACCATCACCATTTCATATCAACAACAACGATTTATGGTGACGGTCCTTTTACGGTCATCACTATTGATACGTATATATGGTGGCATTCGTTGACCGTCACCATTTCATATTTTGGTGAGGGTCGAAAAATGTCACCATAAGCTCAATGGTGATGGTAAAAAGAGCATCCATCACCAAAAACTGATCGCCTTCATTCCATATGAATATCAGGGCACGATGGAATCGAACCACCAACCTCCTGCTTGTAAAGCAGGTGCTCTTCCATTGAGCTAGCACCCTTTAAAGAAGATACTGTAGAAAATTTCTTAGCGAACCACTAACGTAAACAGAGATAAGAAATATTGCTTTGTAAAAGAGATATTCATGGTCAAATTAACAAGAAAGTGACCTTTTAGCATCGTTGCACTAGTGCTGCTATTACAATATTTGGCCTAAACGATAAACAAAAAAAAACTTTTCAATTTAATAGGAGCATGCTGGGAAAATAATCTCACAAGAATACTTAGCATTCAACATTCTGACCCACTAAGTCACTTTTACATCCTTTTGAAGTCCTTCAACAAAGGGCTTAAAGTTGAGAACAATGTCATAACAATACTTCTAGCTATAGAACAAGCATTTTAACCTTGCCTCTATTGTATGATATGGACATTTTTCCTTCAGACAGAGTTATGAGACACAGAACCACTTTCACCCTTAAGAAAAAATGTGGCTGTAAATGCATGGTAAAGTCTCTTAAGCATAAATATGCTCTTAGTATGGTATTGGATTCTTAGACTAGTGTCAGGTTTAAGGGTGCCAAAGACTTTAGATTTTAACTATGATATGGTGCATGCTAGGCTTAAGGACAACATATTCTTTAGGAATTTCACGTTGGGAAACCTCCAAATTTGTGTCCAGGAAAACTCAAGTTAAATGGAAATATTTTTGTATAATTGTTGTGAGTCATATGGATGCACATTAATATACATGTTTTTTCCTAAATTTGAATAATTTATGTATTTTTTGGTCAACCAGTTTTTTGATCTGGTTTTTATCTAGTTCCGATTCGATTCACATTTTTGAGGTTATCCATTTTGATCACTAGTTCAGTCCATGTAATTAAATAGATAATAAAAGATAAGGTGGTATTTGTGTGTTCATGAGAGTGTTGTGTGCATAAGTAAGATGGGAGTTACAAAAATCTTCACCTATGCCCAATTGGAAAATTGGAGTGTCGTAGATGTAATAAAATGTGTAAGAAAATATCCTAAATTTAGAAATAAGAATCTTGTGATGTGTCATTGGGAAAAAAAGGTTTCAATTACCTGGAAATATCTTCTTGCACCACATGAAAACCTTGCAGAGTAAGAGAAAGAATGCACACTACAGATACATCTAATTATGAAGTAGAAGGTTATAGACTTCAAATGAAAAAGCGTTGGACAAATCACTATAAATAACATCAACCACTTCAAGCACAAAATGGTATAGCATAGGATGTCTCAATACATCAAGAAAATCAAATACATATGCATTACCACATCTTGTTTCAAAGACAATATTTAAATCTCCTACCATTCAAGAATTTCAGTAGTTACCAATTCAGGCCATAAAAATTATAGACAAAATAGCCATCTTGAAAAGGGAGAGCTCAGCTAACTCCCTTAAACTTGGACATTTCTTAGGGAAACAAAATAACAACATAAAAGTTGTGTAATTGTGAATATAAATAGCTAAACACTCTAAAACTACTAAAGAAAGCTAGATCAATGCAAGAGAAAGAACAAGCAGGCAATAAGCAGTGAAATTTAGCTCAAGGAATAAAAAGTAGAAGAAAAGTTCTCAAAAGTATGGTATGTAAAGGAAACTCTAAGACACTAGAATAGCATATAAAGCAAGAGAATAAAATGAAACTAAAAATATCAAGCAATAAAATCTACCCACCAAAAAATGTCAATTATTGAATAAGCAATAGATGATGTCTCAACCCTACAAAAATAAACAACTTTCATACTTCCCAGAGGTTACAAGAACTTGGCTGAAAAATAAATATGCATTATAAAAATTAGAGAACAATGTTAAATGCCATAAAAAGGTCAGAAATGATTAATATTTTTCACTCACCTTTACACGTTTTCCATAAAGGACTGAATGGAGGTCTTTAATGGTGTTGTTAGCTCTGCTCCTCATGGAAAATTTATACACCACTGCATAATCAAGAAAGTCGTATTATTGTCAATATTCATAAGCAAATATTCTAATACAAGGATGCAATTGAAAACTATCTGAAATGCTACGATGCATAGTCAAGAAAGTCTTAATGTTGACAATATTCTTTCTTAAGTGACAATTCGGAAGCAAAGAATCTAATACAAGGATACAATTGAAAATTATCAAAAATGGATTCTGATCCCAAACGCTTGGTAGGCTTTCCTCATCATGAATAGGATATAGACTACCCTCATAAGACTAGACAATTCAGTATATGGCTGATTTCTTAAGTTGCAATTAAATATGTATCTTGAATACCACACACCATTACTGTCATTGCCATAAATAAAATACACACACACACACACACACACCAAACTCCATGACAGCTAGGCCTTTTAGAGTGGCAACACTCTATAAGTATTGTTCAAGAGTCATTAATACTTTTCCACATTTTATTTTTAATATGTGACCAATGTAATCTTAGATGTTGTAGTTAGGGGCAGTAATTAGTGGTCAGGAGTAATTAATACATTGCTGCATTTTATTTCTAATATGAAACCAAATTAATGTTAGATGTTGTAGTTAGGGGCTATGTGGTAAAACCACCTAACCAATATGAAATTTCATAAATGTGATATATAGTGTTTTATAGTGTGTGAGGAGAATATATGCTTACAATGTGAATAATAAAGTAAATATTTATTCTCATACACCAACATTTTGTGTGGAAGAGGTCTGCACCCTAATGTCTTGCAAGACCTTTGGGTTTTGGGAAGTTTCCAAAGACACATTTATGTTTGTATAATTCCATTTAGTATTTATTTCCTTGGGATGAAAAGAAGTGATATATACTGGATTATCTTCCAACTATTGGTTTTTTATCACAAAATGAGATGAATTCATTAACATAGGCTTTCAGATTTCTTTATAAGATCTCTTCCAAGAAATGATTGCCTACTTTCCTTCCCTTCTCAAAATACCTCGAAGTATAACCATTGTGGCAGCACTATTATTAGACTAGTCACATGTTTTATGTAAAGTTGAATAATGAACTGAAGTTAAGTCATGGACGCTGGCAATGATCTTCCTTTAGCAGAAGAGTCATACTTTTTTTCTGGGGCATGTGAACAAGTAAACTAAAATCAAGTAGACAGTTAGTGATGAAACACTATATTTTCATTGTGCACTGTGCACTTAAAGATTGTATTTCTGGTTCTTTTCAAATAAAAAATAGAATAAATTAAAAATCATTTTCTCCATGGAAAAAAAATAATCCTAGAAGAAACTTTGGACATTCCTTGCAAATCATTACATTCCTTCCACTATTTAAATAATTTCATAAATAAATCTTGTAACAAATAACTCATCAAACAGCATGCACTGCTATTATTGAATTCAGGAATTGATCTGCATGAATTAAATGAGCTCTTCAGTAGTTGTTATCATCTACACAACTATTCTCCTCCTTCCTGACAATTCAAAAAATAAATAACTCCCATTTTTTCTTCTTTAAGTTGTTGTTAGACAACCATTTCACACATATTTATTCACTGGGTAACACTACATTTGTCCAATTTTAACATTTTCAAAGTTTCAAATAGCAATGAAGAAAGTATAAATAGAAAACCATACACTCCTTCAAATTCCAAGTTTCTGGATGGAAGACATTCATCCAATCAGAATTTAAAAGATAAAGATAATCTGCACCATGCAGGATGGTCAAGACTTTCTGTGACTTATGAAGACTTGAAAGGAAAAGATGATGGAGGATGCCTTCTTGAGTTGCAGTGTCGCTTATGATTTCTCAAGTTGGATCATAATTGAATACTCAATGTTGTTTTGGGTCCAATTTGTAGTACCGACCTACTAATATCTTCTTCGCGTACATGGTTCATTCATATTCTCAATGAACTCCACTTAAATGTATAGGAAACTTCGAGAAGGCCAATCACACTGCCTAGATTTTACAACCAACACAATCCACTCATAGAGAATTCAACTGACAAATTCCCATACTCTATCAGAGGTTGTGACGCTCACGTTAGGAGGGAGCTATATATATGGCATTGGATACACATACTAAGCAACCAATGCAGACTTAAGCTTTCTCTAGCTAGGTGGGGTGTCTACTGCCTATTGTATTTTCACTCAGAAACACATGACAAATATTAATCGAAGGCAAACCTAAGATTTCATAATAGAGTGCTTGACATCATGCATTGCCTCCGGTTATACACTAGGCTTATTTAATATACCATGATGGTCAACTCACTTTTTCAATACGATAGGAAGAAACTATGATCTACAATATTGAACTATGAAGAACATAACTTGTTGAATCAATGCTTGTAACATTCCCTTGTAGTTTAAATCCAACTTCTAAGATGTGAGGAAATTGAAAGCTAGAACAAACTAGATAAGTTGATTCCAACTTTTATGTTGGCCATCTATTTAAACTCACATTTTCAACTAGTTGTTCGTTGCACTGAAATATAAGAAACAACATTCCAAGGAGCTTGCAGAAACTGAAATCCTACTAAACATTTCTCTTCTTGTTATTCAAGAATTTAAACTCTCCGAGAGAGTTACAACCCTGGATTATGTGCTTCAAAGGATGGCTCAAATTTTCTATCCATGTCACAATAAATTTTACGATCTACATTACCCCTTGTCAAATCTCTGACATGTGTCTGCAGACTAAGAATCAAGAATAGACCATTCAATCCTAATGTTATGTAAAGACCCAGGAACAAGGAAAAAAGGAACCTCTCACAAATGGTATTAATAACTTTGTACATTCAAATAATAATAAAAGTATAATATATAAAATTTTAAAAGTAAATATAGTGACCTCATTAACCAAGATTAGATCTTGTGGACTTACAATAATTCACCTTTTTGTGCAGGAAGGAAATACTTCCAAACATCACCAACTACAATAAAGTATATAAAAATGTTGCTGCAATGTTTTGCAGTATAAAGGAAGTTAAGTTTCAATTAATAAAACAAACTATTCATAGGCAATGAGGGCATGGTGATAGACAACTACAGATTCCATGCCATTTTTTAATTTCCAAGAAAACACCCCTATTTTTGTGTGCTGAAATGTTTAAGAAATCTCACAGCCAGGCATGTCTTGAAAAATACCTAGTTAAACCAGTTTTAGTCCAAATTACAAATGCTTAGAAGGAAATACTCCCACATTTCACCAACTGAAATACAATATACAAACTCAAAATAGCAGCAATGCCTCCACTTAGAATTCAACTAGGAACAATGCAAATACCAATCATGTTTTTGAAGTATGTTAGTTATGGGGAAATTAGCTTGTTAATGAGCTTGCTCCAATTCATCTAATACCAAGTGAATACATTCAGGTTAGCCATAAAATTAAGTATTGTTTATTGTTGAAAGTGCAGGGTCTGCTGTAAAACACATGCAAGCTAATAAGAAGGGAAACTAAGTTCAACATTATGTTTTGCGGTTACTCTGTTAACGTTCGTTTAACCAATTTGTTTTCCTATTTTAGTCTCTTTTGTTGGCAAGCATGGTTGTGCTACTTGGTATGCAAGTAACACTGCTATTCTCTGTTCTGGGTATCATAAAAAAATCAACATCTTGGTATTTTGGCTGGAAATCATAGAATAGGTCCCCTGTTTGTTTCAGACTTGGAAATAACCTTGCTGGAGTTGAAAGAACAGTGTTTCAATTTTACAGATGAATCAATACACATATTGTGTAGTCTAACTTTCATGTCCAACAAAGCTCTAGCCTACCCAATATATGATACAAAGTATTTTTTTTTACAACATTCTATTTCATCGGCAAGGCCAGCTGCGATTGTTCTCCGAATTCGAACAAGCCCAAACCTCTGCACAGGTCGAAAACTACTTCGCTCAGAGTCAAACGCGAAGGTTTGCTCTTAGCTCCCATACCAGAACTAAGCATCATGGACAGACCTGCACAACCGGCTATCTCCCTTCTCTTAGCAGTTTCATTGCAGTTACCAAAAAAGAATTAAATAATGATCTGGAATCACTTATTTGATAAAATTTGTTGCAGGAGCGGCCATTTTGAGGAGCAGAAAAATGGCGTGGCTGAAGAATTTTTTTGGTGAAGTGCGTTAAGCTAAAGAGTAATGTGGCGGGGATGCTAAGATTCAAGCTACGATTTCAAAGTTGAGGTGTAAGACTGGTGCACAGGCTTGTAGAGCCTAAATCCTTCAGGTGGATATGGCTCTTCATTGATCAAGATACATTCCTCCATGCTCTGATCCATAATCTTCCTCCACCTCTCTTTTTTCATGGCCATTCAAAATATTCGCCATTTTCCTTGGTGGATTCCCACTACTCTGGGTCTAGGGCTGCATCTTCCAGTATTTTATTTAGGAGGAGTGTTATTGAGCATATGATACATATTTTCAATTGATAATTCACCATTCCTACATAAATTACGGCTGTAGATCAGCACTGTATCAATAGATGCCTCCTTTAAATATGGAAGTTAACATTCTCCATCAATATCTAAATATATATAAATGTGAACTCTTCTTGTTCTACCTCCATCTTCTCTCACTCTCGCTATTGTTGTTGCTGCTTCCACTTCTACTCGTGTTGTGCGGTGGATAATAAAAACGATAATTTATCTCGAAATCGTCGGGAGGGTCCATTTCCATTCAAATTAAGTATGCATTTCTGTGTGAGTATCTTATTCTATATGGCCAAGCTATGACTTCTGATTCAATACATTCGACTCTTCCTATTAAATAATAAAAAACATGAATCCATAGAAAAATGGAACAAACAAAACACGATCCATAAAATACAAAACCCATATATTAAACCCACGGTAAAATCTAATAACACATAAGGAAAGAAGGGAGTTTGACATTTCTCTGGAATAAAATGAAGAACAATAACCTAACGGGCATCTCACCTAAGTATTACATTTTTTCAACAGACAACTAGGGTTTAAGAGTGAAAAGGAATTTGTGTCAGCAGACTGAACCTTGAAAATAATTATACCTTGGCCTCTTCGTTACCGGTGCCTTCCTTGAAATTCTTGGGAGACCCTCGATCAAATCTTTGGCCTCTGGTGAGCGAGCGGATGACCTTGATTACAACAATTCGAGTGCTTGTCCAAAAGTATTATGAAGTTGCGAAGAGAGATGGAGGATTTACGGATGGGCCATCACCCCGAGGCTAGGGAATATTGTTTAGATTCGTTTTGTGGAAAGAAATCACCGCAATTGAGGCAACTCTCCTCCGCTTTCCCTGGAAAAACCCTGCAGCACGAGGGAAATGAAAAAAAATGATATTTGATTTTTTTTTTTTTTTTTTTATATATTTTGACCCTCCACAATAGGAGGGAAATGAAAGAATTTGATATTTGAATTTTTTTGAAATTTTGATAGGAAATGCGTGTTTTTGGGTCACAAAGAAGACATATATGAAGCATAGAATCCAACTTAGGGGTGAGTAGGAAGGCAAGATCATTTTTTACAAAGTTTTAGCATGGAAAAAAATTCAACAATTTTTGAAAAAATATGAACTTATAGAAGTAAATATGTAGAAGGTTGAGTATATAAGGTTAAAGAGTCATCTCATATGTTTTTTGCTTCTAGTTTTCTAGATAATTTGTATATCTCTCTAAAGAAATAGAATTTTTGTAGTCTATTTGTGTGGTGAGTGGCTTATAGTCGGTAAATTCTCTATTATAATTTCGAGTTTTTTGAGGTCACTCTAGTTTCCTATATATGCAAGGTCTATAGTGTACATAAATAGATTCAATATTAGGGAGAAGTTGTAATGGGGTTGCATTTGTTATTAGTTTTTGGTGTTCACTCTACATTAGAGTTAGGTAATTCTATGCATGTTATTAGTATAATGGATTACTATTCTACCTATTTGTTTGTATTTGTACTATATTTGGGTGATATATGTTAGTTTTTATTCATAATGATGTTTGTTATAGTGGTTTAAATGGATGCTAATAATATCATAATGAATGTGATCCCCACTCAAATATTTAACATTTTTCATGTTACTTTTTGGGAATTATTATATGTGTCTCAAGTGACCTTCTTGCCCCTATAAGGTGGAATATAGTAGGACATTAGACAACAATAGGCCATATTTAGAAGAATTCCATTAACCTTGAGTCCATGATAAATCCAACACTCAATAATGGGAAATAATCGTCTAAAATCTTTGAAATATGGTAGATGAGTTAAATTAGGGTTTAATTACCGAGGGTGTTGGGTTTAACCTACAAAATTTCTTCAAGTGACTTGATTTTTTTTAACCATGACCCTAAATTTCTCCTAAGCTTATTTAGGATGCAAATTATCCTTGGAAATGGGTTGGGAAAGGTAGAAGGTGGCATTAGGAAGAGGTGCTTGAGGAAAAAAAGTCATTTTGTTGGCTCTTGGGAAAAATGGAAAAGAAATATTACTTTTAGGACTTTCTTTGTCTATGTTAATGTATAATTTATATCTTAGGATAGATGAATTTGTGTCTAAGGCATTATGGCAATTGGAGTAGTTAAATACTACTCAAATATTATCTAAGTGGATAGAGGAGGATATGGTATATTTAGCCATATTGGGGTATTAAGCTCCCATTACTAAGCTTGATTTTTTATTTGGGATGAAGGTGGTGTTGTAAGCCAAAGAACTTACAATTACAAAAGTACTAGACTAAGTTTAATATTAGAACAATTGATGACATTGTTGGGTAGAGTATATTTCTTGAGTGAATCTTCAATGAGTTTAAATCGTGTGTTCTAATTGAGATAAATAATTTATTGGAGGGAAAATAATAATTTAAGGTGTACCTGGTAGGGATGAAAAGCAAACCTTTTGTGTGATTTCCCCCCACAATATTCCATTCATACAACAAAAACATTAATATGCCCTAGTCTTACATTGATCATTTCTTTAGGAGACAGAGGTATGAACTAGATCCATCCTAACAGTGGATGGAAAAGGAATACGCTAACAATTTTCCTTTTTGGCGCAAAGGGATGTTGTTAAAATGTATGTTTCTAGGATTTTGTGTGGATTTGATTAGACAAATTGTGTGACAAGAAACAATCTAGAAAAAAGTGCTATAGAAACTATCTTTTTCTAGAGAATAACCATAACCATTTGACCTTCATTATTGTAAGCATAGAAAATATTGTTTTTACTTCTTATATGATTACCAAAAACAATTAATTTCCTCATACATAAGTCCTCAACATAACCATTGAAATATTCAAAGCAATGTCTTACAACTTTTGTTGTAGCTAAAGCAATTTCTTCAATAAGGGATCCAGTAGGACCTCAATGTTCAATTCCTATTGCATCCCAAACCTGGAAAATAGAAGAAAGAAATGCCCACTTGTTATTTAAAGATGAACTTTACTTTCAAAAAAAAGATTTAAAAATAATTAACTTAAGAAAAAATAAATGCATTTCCTCCACAATAAAAAAAAATTCGTTTCCAGCACAATAATTTTAATTTAGTCTAGGTTCTAATGATGTCAAGCCAGTGTATGGTTGCAATTCAATATGTAGACAAGTACAAATACCATTTCATGAATATATTTTATATTTTTGGTGGTGATTTTTTAAAGCTCCATTAACATTCAACATTTCTTGAACAAAGAGATAAAAATTTGTCTTTCCTTTGTTTTCCAACTCTAATTAGATGAGGAAATTAACTATGGGCTAAGTTACTATTTTGGTCACTGGAAAATCATCTATGAAATCATATTTTGTTCTAAGCAGAATTATCTTCCAAGGTATGGCATCTAATCCTCGTAGAGGTATACATATTCTCAATGTTAGAGTCATGTCTACATTGTTTCGGAGGAATTTATCTTCTCTGGATTGAAGATGAGAAAAACAGGTGAATTTCAAAAATGGTTTGCAATCTTTTATTTTATTTTTTAATTCTTCTTTTTATAGATGACCATTTTGCATAATACAGGGTGCCTTGTGAATATTTCCTTCCACGTTAATGTGGGCTCAAGTGCTTACTAGAGCAAGCTCCTTCTTGAATACGAAAATGGAGATGGAACCTAAACTAGGTGGGTGATTTACAAAGTTAATTAATTTCCCATTGTATAGACTACATTGATTACTGCAATTATATTATGCAAGGTTCACAATTTTATATAACAGTTTTGTGTTTCACGTCTCTTTAGGGAAAGCTCAATACATGGAAACCAATGCAACAAACATGGGGTGCAAATTGGGCTTTGAATAGTGGCCCTTTATGTGTTGTGTTTTAAATTTGCCTCACAACCCTCTTAGAAAGGATAATGCTCATTATAGATAACGTTATTCTAGAGAATTGGCACTGAAATTATACATACAATACCAATACCAACAATCAAGCACTATAACTCTCTTTTCAAAGTCCTTTTCATCTTTTCCTCACAATACTTGTTTGTTATCAATATCTTGTCCATATTTAGCCTTGGATTGAATTTACCACCCAATTAGGGTTACATTACCAAACAGTCTGACTCGTCGATGGTGTCGCATGATCTTGCTCTGATAGGTTAGTCACCCTATCAAGTTGCCCCTTCAAAGGGACTTGGGCCTAGTATAGACAAAATAGGAGTTTATCAGCCTACAAATGGCCCTTAGTCAATCTTCAAATGGGTTTGAAAAACTAATCTTATACCACATTACCCTTCATACAAGCGAACAATTCCACCCATCCACCATGGATCCAATTACATCCTTGAAACCATACAAAGGCAGCCCCTACGAGGGAGACGCATCGATCCCCGAGACAAGTTTTCATTCAAATTTCCTCCCACTAAGATGTTCTCGATCCAACATACTACTCATGTGTTACCAGGTGTGACAACCAACAAAATTGAGAATCGACCACCCTATAACTGACCCATGACCAATTTTTAGGTGAACCCAACTTGTAGCTCATTATAGAGTCACACTCTTTGTACACACAAACAATTTCCATAACCATTGAAAAAATGTGGTTGTGACTCTTCACAACATTCCAACTAATTTCCAACTAGCAAAACCGAACTAGCAATAAACTCGGGTGAAAAATCATCAAAACTGCATAGAGAGGAAGAACCTACAAGGGAGATACAACAATCCCCCAAAAGGGGGTTCCTATTCAAAGTGTCTCTCACTAAAGTGGTGACCCAACATACCATGTCTCATGTGTTATCTTTTCCAAACTTTCATATTAGTGCTTATGTTAACTCCATCAAGTAAGATTTTTTTATGCATTTATGAGGCTTGGTCTATGTTAGTCTTCCTTCAGTAGATAAAAAAAAACTCTAAAATTTATGCTTCTTCCTTGATTTTTCATCAAAGATAACTTAGATCATTATCATGGAGAGTAAAGTTTTTATTATCTTGTATTGTAATTTAGCTTACAATAACCTCGATCATATTGTCTTACATTCATATTTGTGCTCAGAATTGAGATTTTCCTAATCTCGACATGTTCTACGCTTGTAGTAATAAACCAAGACCCTTGGTCTTTCTATTATAATAGATATATTCCGACCCTAGTAGAATAGAGATAATTTTAGACGTGTTTTAGGTGTTTTTTTCTAATAGAAATTCTGTTTCCAACCATAGAAAGTTATTCTTACAAACTTGACTTCTTGTGAATAAATCCTTCATAATATTGACTAGATTTCAGACACAAATTTGAACCTTATTCCTAACTCTAATACCATGTTGAAATAAAAATTCATAATAGAATTTCTTAACATGATAATTTTTTATATATGTTTTCTCATTCAGGCATGACTTCATTCATTGGTTCATGAAGCAATTATAAAAATAAAATTATACAAGTTCAAAATAAGACTTGCAAGAGGGAAGCATATGGTTGTGAGAAGGTGTGGAAAAATTAATTTTAGAGAGAGGTAGAATTTGGGTTGGGCACAACATTTTTTTTCTAATGACTTGGTTGGCTTCCCAAGTTGTAAAAAAATTAAGGCTATCTATGAGGGTATGATAGCTAGGGAGTGTCAAGGTGTTCCAGGGAATGTAAGGTTCCCAAGTAAGGCTAGTTTTCAGGGCATGAGTGCCAAGGCGTGCTTGGGAATGATAATATGTGACAAATATTGCAAAGGCATGTCAAATATGCTAATATGTTCCAAGTGTTAAGGCATGCCAAGGTGTATAATGGTGTGACAATGCGTGTGAGGGAAGGTCAAGGAAACAAAATACAGAAATAAGTTAAACTAAAAGTAGATGAACACATAGGAGGGTTAATAAGTCATCAATTTACGTTTTCCATGAGGTGCATGCTAGGCACACAAACACTAGATGCGAATAGGTGCAAAGTTTCAAGTGTTAGTGCATTCTACATGCCAAATATTCCTCTATTGCTTCTCATCTACTTTCCAATAATTTATCTCAAATAACTTTAATATTAAACCATGCCAAAGCATACCAAGTCATCTTAATGCATGTTAGACATGCTAAGACTTTCTAAGAGCTAATATGTGCCAAGTGCCAATGTTTGTTAGGGAGTGTTATGCATGCTATGAAGTGGCAGGGCATGTTGAAAAGTTCTAAGTATTGAGTGCCAATGCATGCTTAGGAGTGTTATGGATTACTAAGACAACACAAGGGAGCACTAGGTCAAAATGCATGGAAGTGAATGAATGTGAGGGTGTGTCAGGGAGTGGCAATGAGTGCTAGTTTTCATGCCAAGGAGGGAGTGAGAAGGTATTCTAAGCATTCACACACCATATTGACTACCCACTTCTTACCATTCTCATACCATAAAAAAGCCCTAAAAATGTCATTTTAAAATCTCTTGTGTAGTTTCCTAATGTCATTCAAGTAGAATATCACAATTACTTATGTTAGTAATGGTGCAATTATTTTTTTATTCTCTTAAAGGAACTATTTCTATACATGCACCCCATTAAACATAAATGATCGAGTGAAAATTAATGGAAATGAATGGATAAGAGGGTGTGTTGGGAAGTGTCAGGCATGTGAAGGGGGGAGTGATAAAGCATGCTAGGGAATTCTATGGCATTTTAAGAAGTACCGAGGTGTACTAACATGTGCCAGATAGTGCCAAGGAATTCCGATGCATGCCAAGCATGCCAATACATGCCATGTGTTAAGTCATGATGAGATGTGCCATGTGTTAGGGTATGCGAACAGGTGTCAAGGAGTGTAAGGCGACAAAAGGGAACACCAAGTTAAAATTAAAATAAATGAACACATATGAGGGTTAATAACTCAGAACCTTACCTTTTCAAGAGGGGAATGCTATGCATACCAAAAATAGTGCCAATATATGACAACGAACAAGCTTTAGTGTGGATTAAGTGCCAAATAATCCTCTATTACTTCTCTATTAATTATGAATAATTGATCTCAAATAAATTTGATCTTAAATCATTCCAAGGAATTCCAGGGCATCCAAAGACATGCCAAGAATTTTCAAGTGCCACTAAGTTCCAAGAGCCAATATGTGTGAGGGATTTATAAGGCATGCTATGGAGTTCGAGGTTTGTTAAGGAGGGAGTGACAAGATATGTTATATATTTCCAAGGCATGCTAGAGTGCTAGGGAAGCATACCAAGATGTGCCAAGTGCCAATGTGTGTTGAGTGTTAGCAAGTTCTGGGGAAACAGAAGTGAGAACTATGTAAAAATTCATGGAAATGAATGAATAAGAGTGTGTGACAAGGGGTGTCAGCGAGTTCTAGGTGTGCTAAGGAGGGAGTGACATGGTGTACTACGCAATGTTAATTCATGATACTGTGACAGAGTGGCATGTGGCCAAGATGTGCTAGGTGTGAGGGTGTGCCAACACATGATGGAAGTGTTTTGGAATCATAGGGACACACAAGGGAGCACTAGGTGAAAATAATGCATTCAAATGAAAAATTAAGAGATTTTGATAAGAAGTGTTAGTAAGTTCCAAGTGTGCTAAGGAGGGAGTGAAAATTTATTCTAGGCTTTGCTAAGGTATGTTACAGGTTAGGGAACATGCCAAGATGTGCTAGGTGCTAGGGTGTGCCAATGCATGTTAGGGAGTGTTATGGAGTGCCAGGAAAAAAAAAGGGATCAATAGTTTGAAATGCATGGAAATGAATGAATAAGAGTGTGTGACAGGGATTGTTAGCAAATTCTAGGTGTGCTAAGGAGGGAGTGACAATGTATGTTAGGTAGTGCCAAGGAATTATAGAGTGCCAGGGTGACATCTGAATATGTGACAAGTGTCAGGGTGTGCCAATGTGTGTCAAGGAGTGTTAGGGAGTGCCACAGAAACATAAGGGAGAACTAGTTCAAAATGCAGGGAAATGAACGAATATAGAGTGTGTGATAGGGAGTGTCAGCGAGTTCCAACTGTGCTAAGGATGGAATGAAAAGGTTATATGCTAGGAAATTCCAAGGCATGCTAGAGTACCAGGGCATGTCAAGGAATGGTAGGGTGTGTTAGGGAATTGCAAAGCATGTGAAGGAATGTAGGGGATGCTAACATGTGCCACATAGTGCCAAGGGATTGATATATGTTCTAGGTGTTATGGCCTGTCAAGATGTAAACTATGTTGCTCAGTTTTTTTATGGCCACGATTCGACGTGAGCCTTGACTTGGTAACTTGTTAAGTGGGATGAGTTAATATTTGTGATGAGTAGCCTAAGATTAGTTATAATACATTCTTAGGTGAACAAGGCATAGTCTAGTTGTAGTAAATGAAACTTTGTCAAATTATTGTAGTTGAGGCAGGACTTGGTTGGGTTCCCAAGTCTAAAAAAAATAAGGATAGTTATAAGTACATGGAAATTAAGGAGTGCCAGGGTGTCCCAATGAATTAAAAGGTGAGCTAACACATGCCAGTTAGTGTTAATGCATGACGAGGAGTGTTTTGGAGTGTCAGGGAATGATAGGGGAGAACTAGTTCAAAGTGCATGGAAACGAATAAATAAGAGTGTTTGTTAGGGAGTGTGAGTGAATTCCAGGTGTCCCATGGATGAAGTGTGTTAGGATAATTTAATAATAGGATTTGGAGGAGGCAAGCCTATGATTGTGATAATGGGATGGATGAAGTAGTTTCAGACAAAGGGAGAATTTCTTCTAGACACAACACTATTTTTTCAATGACTTGGTTGGGTTCCCAAGTCACAAAAAAGGCAAGGTTGTCTAGGAGGGCATGACAAATAGGGAGTGCCAAGGTGTGCAGGGAATCCTAGGAAGTGATAACACATTCTAGAAATTTCCAAGGCATGTTAGGCATTCCAATATGTGTTAGGTGCTAGTGTTTGGCACCAATGTATGCTAGGGAGTGGTAGGGAAACATAATGGAGGACTCGTTTCAACTTCATCAAAATGAATGAATAATTGTGTGTGATAGAGAGTGTTAGAAAGTTATAGGTGTGATAAGGAGGGAGTGAAAAGTTATTCTATGCAATTCCAAGTCATGATAGAGTGCTAGGAAAGCATTTCAATATGTTCCAAGTTCTAGGGTGTGCCAATGTGTGCCAAGGAGTGTTAGGGAGTATTAGACAAATGCAAGGGAGCACTATGTCATAATGCATGGAAATGAATGAATAAGTGTGTGGAAAGGTGTTTCAATGAGTTCCAAGTGTGCTAAGGAGGAGTGACTAGGCATGCTTGGCAGTGTTAAGGAATGCTAGAGTGCTAGGGAGGCATGTGGCTAGGATGTGCCAACGCGTGCAAGGAATTTTTAACTAGGAGTTGCAAGGAAACACAAGGGAGCACTACATCAAAATGCATGGAAATTAAAAAATAAGAGTTTGTGATTGGAAGTGTTAGTGATTTCCACGTGATATAAGGAGGGAGTGACAAAGTATGCTACGTAGTGTTAAGGCATGCTAGAGGACAGGGCGGCATGCCAAAATGTCTTAGGTGCTAGAGTGTACCAACACGTGCCAAGGAGTGTTAAGGAATTCTATGGAAACACAAGGGAGCACTAGGTAAAAATGCATGGAAATGAATGAATAAGAGTTTGTTACTGGGAGTTTCAATGAGCTCTAAGTGTGCTAAGGAGAGAGAGACAAGTTATGGTAGGTCATGCCAAGGAATGATAGAGTGCTAGGGAGGAATGCCATGATTTTCTAGGTGTTAGGGTGTGCCAATGTGTGCTAAGGAGTGTTAGGGAGTGTCAGGTAAACACAAGGAAGCACTAGATCAAAATGCATGGAAATGAATGAATAAGAGTGGGCGATAGGGAGTTTTAATGAGTTCTAGGAGTGTTAAGGAGGGAGTAATGAGGTTATATTGTAGGAAATTCCAAGGTATGTTAAACTACGAAGGTGAGTCAAGAAGAGCTAGGCTGTGTTAGAGAGTGTAAAAGCATGTCAATAAATGTAGGGGATGCTAACACATGCCACATAATGCCAAGTAATTTAGGACATGTTAGGTGTTATGGCATGTCAAGATGTAAACCATGTTGCTTAATTGTTTTACCACCACAGTTGGATTTGATGAGCCTTGTCTTGGTAACTTGTTAAGTGGGATTAGTTGAGATTAGACATGAGTAGTCTAAGATGAGTTACCTGTAGTTCTTAAATGAACAATGCTTATGTTGAATTTCGATGACACATGATAATATGGGTTTGGTATTAGAATCTTTAATGCAAAAACACTCAAGTGCCACAACACATCTACTTTGCACAGATAAATCTACATACATGAGGGAATCAACTAGTTCAGATGAGATTTTAAAAAATTTTCAAACCGTTCTTTGTTAAATTACAAACTATAATAGAATAGGCTAGAGCTCTCGTACTAGGGATCATAGCCCTTTACAATCATACTGATACAAGGAATACAACTAGTGCTTGGAGTTACTCCTTTGACAACCAATCTACCTTGAACAAGACAACACTTAACCCACTTTTTGATGGTGGCCACACATAGCCCTTCCAATCCACATGTCTTGAACACATATGGAAGGTCCTCCTTCCCTCCATTATGCAACTCCTCAATATGCCTCTATCAATAAACTCAACTCCTTTAGGTTACTGAACTCGCCCCAAAAAATGTTTTCCTCTATATACCTCTTTCTTCCTTTAAGTTTTGCAACAATTAGGGTTTTACTTCAATTGTTCACAAATTTGTTTTGAACAACTCTTTTGTTTGCCCACTTTTTCCATACTTCTACTCCAATATGACAAGTCTATGGATATGGAGGTTTCCCTTTTTCTCAATGACGCAATCCTCTACAATACAGTGAACTAGGGCTAGTTGGCTAGCCCACTTGACTTCTAGTTTAGTCCTTCAAATTTTGCACATCCTTAAGCCCAATACACCTACCATTCTACCGGTCTTGTTTTCCTTCACAAGTACATGACTTGGAGTTTTTCTTTGCCAGTCACCTAACAACCCTCCCATTGTACTTGGACTGCCATCAATTTTCCCAACCACAGTCAATTTTTTTATTGATCTATTGCACACAACACTGCCCTAATCTTGGGCTCTTCAAATATGCCACCTAATAGTGGTTTGAGTCCTCTCAAAATCACTATTCTTGTGTACCAATTTATTTGTTGTGAAAGGTATGAAAAAATATGAACTACTCATCTTATCATCCTTCCAACAATTTGTAGATGAATGAACTAGGGTCATAAATCATCCATTAACAATCCACTGACTAAATGTTTATAGGCTACTACAGATCTTTGTCCAAAACTCTATGGACTATCCACGGAAATCAAATCCTCTTCAGGTCAATCCATTCCTCATATGGCACATTTCTTCTATGCCATATTCCACTCAAGTTCCACCTTCCTTTCGATTTTCTATCTCTGCACATACTTTTGGAAACCATCTTCCAAATTTTCCGTATATATTGCAGAGATAAAACTCTCTCTAAGTGTCACAACCCCTCTTCTTCTACACAGATCTGTCACAGTCTTAGTGGCATACCTTATGGATTGAACATGCTAGGAAACCTCCCTAAATATGGAGTTACATTTCTATTTTAATTGCTTTAGAACAAACCCTATCCACCCATAGAAAAAATGACAACTCTTTCCTTCGTAAGAGACTCGGCCTAGCTCATATGGATCCATATATTATGGGAATTTATTTGACTGAATCTTGACCTGAAATTTAGATATCCACCACCCTCAAACTACAATTACCTCAGTCAATATTACACCTATGACTAATTTTTTTCTAGCCCTAAATTCTAGTGCATACCCTCCTCCATTTGTGTTGGTCTTTATCACTGACCTTGAAACCTACTAACCACCACAAGGTAGTGTCTCAACCGTCTCTAATATTTCAAAATTTGATGCAACCTTCACACAAAAAAACCACTGGAATCACACGCCCAAACTCTCATGATTCTCCATTCTTGAGCTTGATATTCCATAATAGAACCAACAATATGCCATCCTACTTCCTATCTTGAACCCATTAAGGTATCTGACATTCTTGTGAACCCTGACATGATTATCTCACTCTTGGTGGATGATCATGGCCTCCCTTTAGCAACGCTTACTCATACCTCTAACTCGACATATTTTAGGACTACATCTCTCCTGGCCTCCTTGATCAAAAGAGCTCCTTCTCACTTGATGTTCTTTCCTTCATACTAAGGCCTCCTTAAATATATTTCCTAGCTAGGCGTCTTAAGAATGCTCTATAACTTACAAAACTTATCCACTTTGACCTTGGGAAATATTATTTTTTCTTTAAATTTTATTTTAAATTTTAAATCCCATCTCGAGTCCAAAGCCCCTTCGCTTGGGTTATTTTCCCACAAATAATTTATTGGTCAAATTCACACAAACCCATCTCACTAGGCATGTGGAGTACATCCCAAGATACACAATTCAACAACATAGTCTAGTTGTAGTAATCGTAACTTGGTCAAGCTCCTATAGTCAAGCAAGGGTAGTTGTGAGGGCATGATAAATAGGGATGGTTAGGGCATGCCAAGGAATGAAAAGGCATGCTAACACATGGTGGAAAATGTAAATTCACATTGAGGAGTGTTAAGGAGTGTTGAGGCATCACAAGGGACATACATGTGAAATATTTCATATGTAAGCTATGTTGCTTAGTTTTTTATGGCCATGGCTAGATGTGATCATTGTATTGGTAAGTTATTAAGTGGGAAAAGTCCAACTTGGACATGAGTGGCCTTATATGAGTTATATGCAATTCTTAGGTGAACGAGGTACAACATACTTGTAGTATGTGCAATTGATCAAGTTGTTACAGTTGAAGAAGACCAATATCACATGAGCTATAGTAGCTAAGGAATTGATCAGGTTCCCAAGTTGTGAAAAAATGTAAGGATAGTTGTGAAGGCATGAGTCCCAAGGCATGTTAGGGAATGATAACATGTGCCAGATAGTTCAAAGGCAGGTCAAATATGCTAAGATTTTTCAAGTGCTAAGGCATGCCAAAATGTGCAAGGGCGTGACAATACATTCCCAAGAATATCAAGGCAACAAAAAGGAGAAAGAAGTTAAACTACAAGGAAATAAACACACATAGGGTTAATAACTCACTAATTTACATTTTCCAAGAGGGAGATGCTATGCATACCAAAAATAGGTGGAAATAAGTGTCAAGTGGCAAGTGTTAGTGCATTCTAAGTTCCAAATCATCCTCTGTTACTTGTCTTCTACTTTCCAATAATCGATCTCAAATAAATTTAATATTAAACCATGTCAAAGCATACAGATGCATCTTAATGAATGCTAGACATGATAATGATCATGGTATCTCTAGGAATACATCTCTCTTCACCCCCTTCATCAAATGAGCTCTTTCTCACTTGATTTTATTTCCTTCATCCTAAGGCCTCCTTAAATAGTTTTTCCTAGACCTCTTAAGAACCCTCTATAACTTACGGGTTTTATCCACTTAGAACTTAGGAGATATTAATTTTCCTTCTGAATTTTCTTTTAAATTTTAAACCCCTTCTTCGGTCCAAAATAAATTTTCTTGGCTTCTTTCCCACAAATCCTTTTGTGACCAAACTGACATGAAAAACCCAGATCACTAGGTGTATGGATTACCTCCCAAGCTACACAATTTAACAACATAATCTAGTTGTAGTAACGGTGAATTTTTCAAGCTCTTGTATTCAAGAGAGGATTTGGTTGGGTTCCAAAGCTGCAAATTAAGTAAGGGTAGTTGTGAGGGCATGATAGCTAGGAAGGGTCAGGGCATGCAAAGGAATTAAGAGGCATGCTAACACATGTCAAACATTTCCAATGCATGTTGAAATAGAGTGCTATGAAGTGTTAGCGCATATCAAGCGATAACTGGGTCAAAATTCATGGAAAGGAATGAATAAGAGTGTGTGCCAGGGAGTGCCAGCGAATTCAAGTGTGTTAAGGATGAAGTGTGTTACGATAAGTTTAGAATAGGATTTACAGGATGCAAGCCTACGGTTGTTATACAGAGCAAGACATAGCAGCTTTAGACAAAGGGATATCACTTTGTGCTAGGCACAACATTGTTTTGCCTTTAAGTATTTTTTTATATGAGATGTGCCACACTTTGGCTTCATGTTCATGATTTAAACCATTCTAGATAATTGCATATTGTAGACCGTTGTGTATAATTTTTGGGGCACTCAGCTTGTGTCAGCTTATATCTTGTGGTTCTTGCAAACTCTCAGTTAATGTTCTACTGTTTATATGAACTGAACATACATGTGAAATATTGCCTGTGTAAGCTATGTTTCTTAGTTGTTTTATGGCCATGGCTATACCATGTGATCCTTGTCTTGGTAAGTAGTTAATTGGGACAAGTTGAGCTTGAACATGAGTGGCATAATATGATTTATATGAAGTTCTTAGGTGAACAAGGAAAAGTCTACTTGTAGTAGGTGCAATTGGTCAAGTTGTTGCGGTTGAAGCAGGACAATATTATCACATGAACTGTAGTATCCAAGGACCTAATTGGGTTCCCAATTTGTGAAAAAATGTAAAGGCTAGATGTGAGGACATGAGTGCCAAGGAATGCTAGGGAATGTTAAGATGTGCCAGATAGTGAAAAGGTATGTCAAGCATTCTAATATGTGCCAAGTGATAAAGCATGCTAAGATGTGCAAGGGCGTGTCAATGTGTGTCAGGGATTTTCGAGGCAAAAAAAGGGAGAAATAAGTTAAAATACAAGTAAATTAACACATAATAGGGTTAATAATTCATCAATTTAGATTTTCCAAGAGGGGCATGCTAGGCACACCAACACTAGGTGCCAATTGGTGCCAAGTGCAAAGTCTTAGTTCATTATAAGTACTAAGTCTTCCTTTATTGTTTCTCATCTACTTTCCAACAATTGATCTCAAATAAATATAATATTAAACCATGCCAAATCATACCAACGAATTTCAAAGTATTCCATACATGCTAAGACTTTCCAAGAGCCAACACGTGCCAAGTGCCAATATGTGTCAGGGATTGTTATGGATGCTATGAAGTGGAAGGGCATGTTGAAGAGTGCTAAGGTGTTCAAGAGAGTGCTAATGGATGGTGAGGAAAAACCATTAAAGGAGAAATAGGCCAGAATTCATGGAAGTTAATGAATATGAGGAACATGTGCCAGGGACTAGTGTTAATGAGTGCTAGTTGTCATGCCAAGGATGGAGTGACAAGGTATGATAAGCATTGGTAAGGCATGATAAGGAATATCAAGGCATGAGAAGAAGTACCAAAGTGTGCTAGGGAGTTCTAGGGTGTGTTAATTATATGTTCTAAATAGTTCCAAGATATGTAAATACATGCCAGGTGCTAAGGATGTGCAGGGTTTCAGGGTATGTCAATATGTGTCAAGAAGTGTCAAGGAAACAAAAGGAAGAACCAATCCTAAATGCAAGGAAATGAAAACATAAGAGGGTTAATAAGTCAGGACTTTATATTTTTGAAAAGGGGCATGCTAGGCACACTAATAATAGGTCCCAATACATTGTCTCATAGGAAACTCTATTCGACTAGTCATTACTTGAGGGAAATGATACATAGTAATTATTTCTTAACAAATTGACTGAATCTAACCAGTATGGAATTGACATATTATAAAAAAGACTCCAAAATAATGGTCTTAAATAATTATCTTTTGACAAAAAATATATTAACAAGCACATATTGTCATCAAAACCTCATTGGAATGATCAATGATGACGAACATTTTTTGATCGTCACCCCAAGTAACAAAAATAACATTGGTGATGGTCATTAAAATTTCGTCACTAGAAGTGTCACCAAAGAGATAATTAGTGATGGGCCTTTAACGACCCTCACCAAAAGTGTCACTGAAAATGGCTTTGGCGATGAACCTTAAAGTACCATCATTACATAAACTTTCAGTGACGCTTTTTTAAGGAACATCACCATATGTGACATTGGTGACAGACCTTAAAGGTCTGTCACAAGCATGACCCTCACCAATGTCCTTTTTTCTTGTAGTGGAGAAGTCTTAATTTTGTGACATGGTTCAACATGTGGTTGAAATCATCTCAATCTTCACGATCTAAGTGTTTCAATACAAATTAGAGTACAATATTGAAACCTAATATAGAAGAGGTATGAATGCACTAATAGAGTTTGAAGAGGTTGTTTTTTCTTCCTGATACAAGTCATTTAATCTAAATTTTCTTGCTAAGATGGTTAGTTTTTTTTCCCAAAATTTGACCAATATGATGGAATTCAATTGATCTTTGATGGACATGAGTGAAGTCAACATTTTCACTTTTCTCCTGTCAATCATATTTCCAAAATATTGCAGAATCTGCAATCCAATTGTAATAAAATATTATATTGTACTAAGATAACTTGCATCACATATATATCAACCACAAGCCAAATATGTTCCAAAAGGGAGGACACTGAAACCACTGATGTTGTTATATTCAAAGAAAGATAAAAATTACGTAAAGGCATCATATGATTTTGCAGTGAGCATAGGTAGGTAATCCGAAGCTAGTTCAGGAAGTGGGTATGGATATCAACTAATGAGAAATAGAATCTTGTGAGTAAGAATTCTTACCATAGTAGAAATCATTGCAATATGGTAAGGGTTATCCTCTCTTTATGGGGTAATGTAAAAGAGTAGTTTTTTTGGAAGATTTAAGGAATTTCTTATATGAACTTATAAGATTTCATAAGATCGACAAGGAGAATAAAATCTTAAATTGCAATAGAAAAAACGTAGAAGAGTTAAACAAAGGTATTCATCATAAGGTTTACCTAAATTTGAATGGATCTCAATGAACCAAAAAAATATGACTATCAGAGTACAATATTGAAATGAAAAATCTTCCATGACACAATGAGTCTAATGACTGTCTGCACAAGTGTAATATTCCCAAATGTGAAAACCAGGAATATAGTGCATAAAAATAGAAATAATAGTTACAAATCAACACATGAAATGTAAGAAGATAATATAGACATCATATTAAGATCATAGCAGCAAAATTTATAAAATTTCTTGAGGAAATAGTCCCTGAAGTTAGCAAAACAAGCCTCAAGAGAACATGTACATGAAATATGAATAACACTGCTACATAAGAAATACCCAAGGCTATGAAAGAGAAGTTTTATTAGATATAACTACTTATAAATAATTTAAATACATATATGTGAAGTAATATGGCTCAAATAATGACAGGAACATAGATCTAAGCTCCCAAGAACATTTCCAAGATAACCCAAGAAGGATTTCTTGAAATACACAAAATGCAGAAAATACAAATATGGCCCTAGGGCTAAATAATCACTACAACTGGATAGATGATAGGAGGTTTCTGATATTATCTAGAAATGTATGGAAAATGCTCCTATAGATTCTCCAAATGAGAGGTTGATCCCCTCAGTGAAAACATATCTCCCCCAACTAGGGCTCCAAACCCTCTACCGCAATTGCACACAAAAATAATGTAGTTTCTTAAGAAAATTGCATTGTAATTGATAGAAATCCCTTAGAATATTATTGGATGATGAAATGAGGCTCAAGCATCTACCTTACAAGCCTCCCAGATGAAGGGCTGCTCCCTCCACTGGAAAACAAGCTTAGAAGTTGGGTTTCTCAACCCTCCACTACTGCACCCTGCAACACAACACAATTTCCTTTAGAAAATATGATGTAGAACAAAGATGGAGCTTTGCCTGATGCCATATAATGGAAAATGTAGTGGAATAATCTCCCAAGAGGCCTCTTAAGGGAAGAGGAATGATTCTCGACTGGGAAGACCCTGTGCTAAACAACACTGCAATCTTAGCTAAACAATTGAAGAGAGCAGAAGTCTAAACATACCATATAAAAAATAATAATCTAAAACATAACTCCATATGGCTTCCATCCTCTTCCTTATATAAGTGATGAGCTTCCTTACACTTGGCCCCACTCAATTAAGTAACTACTTCCATGCATTCAATCTCCCTCCAAAACAACATTGTCCCACCATGAATACCACTCCTCCATAACATCATTGTTGATTTGGTCAAAGTTGACCCGATTTTCATGCTCCAACCCCTTTTCACACCTAAGGGCCTTCAATCCATATTTTTAGATTACCTTCATTCACACTAGGAGTGTATTTTATTCCTACTAAGGATATTTATGGGTCTCCATACCCTCTTATTCCTACATCTAACAGCAAAATCAAAATTTAATATTCCAATTAGTTGTGTGATAATTTAGGAATATTACAGTCCTCCACTCCCAAATGTTGCTTGTCCTCAAGAAACTGAAAGGATAGAATTGAAGAGCCTCTCCTCTTCTTCATCTAGTATCATCATGTGATAAGTTCCTCCAATAAACAAGATGCCCTCTCATCAATATGTCCTCAAGCTACTCCTCCCAAGTGTATAGGTATGCCTTCGGTGAAAAATTCAAATGGCTCTCATAATGAACAAGTGGGATATCCATGGAGGCAACTATATGTGGTCTAGAGCCATCTTGAGGCATGGGATCAACAAATTATTGGGAACTTTCCTTCCCATGTGAAGCTCCAAGCCCCAAGCTATCATCTGAAGAAAGTGAGTCACCCTCCAAAATTGTAACTCATGAAAAATTTCTTCCAACTTTCGCTCCTCTAATGTAGTTGGGCTGCATAATTGAATATGATAGAACAAATTTCCTACCCCATGCCGTCTCTCTCTCCACTTGTGGAAAGAGTAGAGCTGCTGCTGATATTGGGCTACAATAATGTTTCCCTCAAGATGAAAAAGGACAATTGGATCTCCAAAGACCCTTTCCCTTGTTTCATGAGCCCAATCCATCCCATATAAAGTGAATGGTACATCATCACGATGTGATATCCAAATTATAAAGATACAAAATGTTATGTGCAATGTTGCATGGTACCAATGGTTTCTCCAGTCCATACAACGCAGTTTTGCCAACTGTTGTTTTAGAACATCATGTGGCAAGTTATCTCCCAACAAGTTGCTAGTTGTGCATGTTTTATCATCTACTAGGAGATAGTAAATGGAATTATATATCAGCTAATAATAATAAGAATAACACCATAATTTCTCCAAGAAATGAAAATAAGGGCTATCTCCATCATAAATGTTGGTCCTATAATGACCATGAAACTCAAATATAATCTTTCCCTCTTGTGGAGCAATGCACTATACACAGATGGTGAGAGAATGAAAATACTTTGTGAAATGATCAATAAGTATAGAATTACATTTCTTACCATGCATTGTGAGTAGACTGAAAGTGAGGTCCATGGATGAGCCATCCCATGAGAATCTCCTCAAAAATTTCTGCAAAATGAAGGGATGCATAATCCCCTTGTGACACTGCATCAATATATACTTACTCCCAAGTGACAATGTTGTTGGCGTTGGTGATAAGGCCCTTGCTACTCCATGACTCAATTCCTTCGCATGACATATGCCAAAGTCATCCACCATCATGCTGCTATGTATGGGAGACTCTGTCCTATGTGGAAGTATCTTGTGATCCTTCAATTCTGAAGGGTAACCCCTTCTCACTTTGATTGTGCCATCCCTTTCTCTTGAAACATTCTGCAAAATATGGGAGAAATTTAGCCCATACTCTCCCAAGAGTAGTGAAAGAAACAATAGCTCTTGCTGCCTCCTCACACCTCCATCATAAAAATCATGAGGTGAAAACATGATGTTTGATATGAAGAATGTAATATCATCATAATGCACCCAAAATACTTACTACCATATGATGTATGTGCCATGCCAAGTCCCAACCACCAACATACCCTTCAAGGTATGATATGTCACATACTAACCAAACTATTTCAAGAGTAACCAGTGTAGTGTTGCATCCTACTCCCAAGTGTCATAGATCTGCAAGTGGATCTCCAACCTCTTGCTCATCAACATCACCAATCCAACCAATCATGAGTGTCTACTACCATGCTAAAACTATGTATCCCTCCAATGGAGAATACCATCCTCCCAAATCAAATTTGTATCTTTTCATTTGATGGGATGTTGAAATGAAATCTCTTGGAGATCTCCAAATGAAGACCACTCATTAATGACCATGCTGAATCCATAAGGGTCCAAATATATTTAAGGAAAAATCTTCTCATTGAGTTGTGAAATTCTCATCAAGAAATATCCATCATAACAATGGAAGATAGGATGCCTGTCATTAACCATCTTCCTATCCTATGATATACATGTAGAAATTTCATTGGAGTGATCCAATAATGGTTGGCCCCCCAACCCATCACTGCTGCCCATGGCAACACTTTTGATCTCCATGATGGTGCATCCGTTGTCTCATGCTCATGCTCAATGCTGAAAAAATATAGTTCTGCATTGAATTTCTTAGGACAATGCTCATCCTATCCTCCAAAAATCTACACTCCAACCCCAAGAGTTGTGCAGCTCAATAATTATATACTAGGATGAATCTATATCTCCTCCTTGAGCAAATCAAGGTTCCTCAGCATAATGATAATGTGATGCTCCAAATCAGCAATGTGCTTTGACCCTAGGTCATTCATTTTCCACGATAACATGTTTCCATAATCCTCCATATGATGTGTTGTAATAATAGGAAATGGAAATATGTGCAGAACTTGGTAAACCTTGGGAACATCTTGTACTGCTACAAGGGCTACTTCCTTTGGTATGATGACTTCCCCAACTGCTGATGATGATGGATGCTCCTCTACGGTTGCACCAGCACTGGTAGAAGTCTCCTCCTCCTCATGCATCTCTAGAATAATTCATGGGACTCTAAATTTAAAGAGATCAATACCAATTTGCAAAGGTGAAAGTGTTCTTTCTCCTGATGCAGGTGCTCCTGCAGCAAGTGGTGGTGGAGGCTCCTTCTCCTCTAATTTCTTCTTGTCAAACTTCTTGATCAAAATTTGAGTAAAATATGCATATGAAGTCACTCTTGCATGACCCAAATGGCTGAACCACAAATGTTTTCTTCATCCTCAAGGTACAGTGCTGCAATCTCAATAGCTTGTCTTTCTACTATTGGGTGTAGCAAGAAGAATGCATCCAACTTCATTCCCCAAGCTCTTATTGTTCATATGGATGACCCATCAAATGTAGACAATAGAAATATATTGTTGCAATTTCTTATTTCTTCTTTGAGTTGAATGAACTGTGGGAGAGTTAGATTCTCCTTGAAATCTCTAGGTTGAGACTTATATTCTACAACATACTCACTTAGAATCTCATGATATAAGTGTCATCCATCTCCATGCCTATTGTCTTTTACTTTAAAGGGAAAGGGAATATTATGTTTCTTTGGAGCTCTATGCAATACCGGATTTTACCATTGCTGATAGGAAGTACATGGACCTTCCTCATCTTGAAACCCTAGCATGGTTTCATTTCTTGTCTCCACTTTTATTTGCTTGACCTCCTTGGTGAGGTCCCTCTTAGATCTAAAAAGAGACGAGAGAAAACTCATTCTTTCCATCATTCTGATCTCTTTCTCCTTCTTCTTATTCTTTTGATAGCATAATGGCTGAGATCCATACGCTGAGCCAAGATTATGATGTGATACCACTGTAATATTCCCAAATGGGAAAAGCAAGAATATAGTGCATAAAACTAGAAATAGTAGTGATAAATCAACACATGTAATGTAAGAAGATCATATATCCATCATATTTATATCATTGCAGTAAAATTTCTACAATTTCTTGAGGAAATAGTCATTCAATTTGGAAAAACAAGCCTAAAGAGAAAATGTACATGAAATATGAAGAACACTGCTACACAACAAATACCCAAGGCTATGAAAGCATAGTTTTATTAGATATAACTGCTACTGAATAATTTCAATACATAGATATGAAGTTATATTTCTCAAATAATGTTAGGAACATAAATCTAAGCTCCCAAGCACATTTCCAAGATAACCTGGGAAGGGTTTCCTAGAATACAGAAAATGTAGAAAATTCAAATATGGCGCTAGGGCTGAATAATCTCTACAACTGGATAGATGATAGGAGGTTGGTGATATGATATGCAAATGTATGAAAACTCCTCCTATATATTCTCGAAATGAGAGGCTGATCCACTCACTGAAAATCTATCTTCCCCAACTAGGGCTCTGAACCCTCTACTGCAAATCCACACTCAAATAACACATTTTCTTCAAAAAAATAAGTTGTAATTAATAGTAGTCCCTTAACCTATTGCTGGGTAATGAAATGAGCTTGAAGAATCTCCCTTACAAGCCTCTCGGATGAAGGGTTTCTCCCTCCACTGGAAAACAAGCTCAGATGTTGGGTTTCTGAACCCTCCACTGTTGCACCCTACAACACAACACAAATTCCTATAGAAACTACGATATAGAACAAATATGGAGCTCAGCCTAATGCCAGATAGTGGAAAATATAGTGCAATTCTCGCCCAAGTGGCCTCTCAAGGAAAGATATGGGATTCCCGACTAGGAACACCTTGTGCTAAAAAACACTGCAATCTTAGTTAAACAACTTAAGAGAGCACAAGTCTAAATAGACCATATACAAAATAATAATCTAAAACATAACTCCATATGGTTTCCATCCTCTTCCTTATATAAGTGATGAGCTTTCTCACCCTTGGCCCCACTCAATTCGGTCACTACTTCCATGCATTCAATCTCACTCCAAAACTACGTTGTCCCACCATGAATACCACTCCTCCATAACATCGCTATTGATTTGGTCAAAGTTTACCCAATATTCATGTTCCAGCCCCTTTTCACACCTAACAGTCTGCAATTCGACTTTTTATATGACCTCCATTCACACTAGGAGTGTATTTTATCCCTACTAAGGAGATTTATGGGTCTCCATACCCTCTTATTCCTCTATCTAAGAGAAAAATCAAAATTTAATATTCTAATTAGCTGTGTGATAATTTAGGAATATTACAACAATGAATGTACAACAACTGGAAGGACATTCAAAGCAAAAAAAATCAAACCCATAGGTGGCCTGCAGTAGTGCTACAGTAGCAGCTAGAAATATTGGTCATGGATCTAGCTATTGCAGGCAAATGAATATACATGCTAATTATCAAGTCCAACAGCCTTAATTTTGAATAGGTATTAAAATCTACAAATTTTTGGAATTCATGTTCTAGGTTGGAGGTCAATGCATATTTTTATGACACTGCATTTCAAACCTTAGATTCAAGCTCTTTGGGGAATGTAAGAGAAGGAAAATTTTGAAAACCAGTGAAACACTGTGGCAAGATCCATCTTTCAACAAAAGAACACCACCCAAAGAATAGAAGTAGTGAAACCTTGTGGCATCCTCTTAGAAGTAAAATGGCTTAATGGAATGAAAGGTCATAATGTGATGAAGCCACAGTAAGAGGAAAAAATTTTTCTAAAGGATATTTTGATGGGAGATATCCATAATCCAAGAAGTATCATGAAAAGACCCAGTTATAGAGCCTCGTGGAGAATTCACCTACAAGAGGATGAATTTCAAAGTTGGTTGACATTGCATATAAATTATTTTCTTTTATTTGATGAAACTTTTAAGGTAAATCGTAGACAACAATCCTGATGGACAAAAGTAAATTTATTTGAATGGGAATTAGGATGGCATCTAATAACTAGTTTCAAGCACTGGTTCGTCATTAAGCACTTTATCAATGATTTAATATCATTGATACAAGGTAGATGAGGAACCTGATATTCATTTGAGATTATAATAATTTGATATTAACAATTATGCATCAAGACAATGGAACTCGAGGAATATGTCATAGTAGTGTGCCGAATCACTCTCGCAAAAATTGAAAGACTATAGCCCTTGCTACTACTTCTCGTAAGATGATTTTAGTTCCTAGTAAAGAATTGTTTATTAAATTTTCTTGGGAGATATAGTTCAGGTTTAAAAATTTCCTGGAAGAATCCAAGAAAGGTTTAAGCTGCAATTTACTGAGTCTAAAAGTTAATAGACTTCAATTTTAAATAGTGAGGCACATATGTGGAGATTGAGCTATCTAGAGACAACAACTGGTTCAAATGAGATAGACTAATCATAGGGATTAGTTTTAATTTTCTCCATGGATCTATCTCTTGAAATTGAGAGTTATATTAGGAATAATTATCAATACTCTGCTATTAACTATACCGCTAGGCCTTACAACAGATTCTCTGGTTGTTTGAACTACAATAAATAACTAAAACAATAATATGAGGGAATCAATAATGTAATGGAGATAATTGATGTCTCAGTGGTTGTACAAAAGAGGGGGCATTCTAAATATTTTTTGGGGAATAAATATGTAAAATTTATTGGCAGATTATAACAAAAACATTCTAAAAAATGTAGACTTTATTGACGGATTATAATTGGAACATGGAGCAAAAAAATACAATGGGAAATTATCCCAATGGGAAAAGGAAATGATAAAAAATAATTCACGGTGGATATAGAGATGCCTATGGTTTTGAGAGGGAAAAAAAACATTTATTCCTTTGACTCCTTAGTATGGTTGTAAGCCCAATCAGCGTACTAGAAATTATGTTTTTATGAATGCGTGTATTGGAATTATGTTCTATGTATGTAGAGAAATCTAAACTGCCAAAAAATGGTAAGGCAAGAAGAATTCAAAAAAATGTTTCATTATTTGATATTTTTGCAATATTTAATTCCAACAAAAAACATAGTGCAAAGGGTTTCAATAAAATGTTACAATTATTTCAATTTGAGATATTGGCAAATAAAGGAACAACATCAAGATTTTTGCAGAAAAAAATTGATTCTACCAAAATGTGAATTTGTATATTGTAGAATGGATTATGGGATGCTCTCCTTAGCTTCCTTTGTAGTACCAACAAATTTCTCTCCCTTAGGTTTGTTTATTGCTTCTAGAGGAATTCAACAAACATGTCTTTAGTTCATTCTCTCTTTGTAATGGTAGTCAAAATCTCAATATTTCATATTTAATTTTTGTTGATGACATCATGATTTTGGACAAGGGTTTTTTTTCTAGAATTAGAGATATAAAAGAGATACTGAATATTTTTTTCAGCGCCACAGACAGGGATACTAAGTTTCGAAATTCATAAATGTTGTTTAACACTAGATGAAGTAGTAGAAGCTTAAATGGTCTCCCTTCTCCCAATGAATCTGTTAAAGTTAAATGGAGGCATAAAATAGTTAGGCTTCATCATAAATGCTAATATTTACAAATGCAAAGAGTGTCTATGGTTGTACAATAAAATTGAAGCAAGTGTTTTCCTATGGTGTAGTATGTGATCGCCCAATGGTGGTAGAGGCTATTATGGGAAGCATTCCTATACATTTTATGCCTATTACTCAATATAAATCAAGTAATAATAGTACAACACTTTTTTTTCCAGAGCCTTAATTAGGTACCTAATTTGAAGCTTCCATATAAGCTATGCATCTCAATCAAACTAAAAGGATACAACTACAACGACCAAAATAGAAACAACAAATCTTTAAAAAAACTTAGAAACAAAAAAATATAAAAACAACAAATACACATGCAAAGAAAAAATGACATCAGAATTTCTCATTGCAACTATTAAATTATCTTGAGATAAGTATTGGTCTTCTAAGAGGTAGGTACAATAGTTTGTGTACCTTCAAAAAAACTAAAGTAGGTTTGCCAGTTTAAAATTAGGGGCAGTTCACACTCAAACAAAGAGTTTCCCACCACCGAGCCAAAATCTTAACTTTCACCAGAATTTTATGCAGTTTTCTAGTGTGATTTGGCCCTAAAGATGCTCTTTTGCTGCAGAGTAGAAAAGGATATAGGTCTAAAAAAAAAATTGAAAATTGAAAATCATCAAAAGATAATCGCAAGATAGAACAACAATTTTCAAATTTAGATAAATTGTAATCATGTAAACCCTCTATGATGTGGTCTAGCAGCAACGAGCAAGGTGATCAAAATTGCAAGAACATGAAGGCATGGGTTCAAACCTCCAAAGTAGGTTAAAATGAGGCCAACTGCAAGTCCTGGGTGACTTTAGTGGTGATTCCTCATAGCACACGACTTAACCAAGAGACTCCACAATATGTACTTCCCAAAAAGGAAAAAAATTCTAACCATGTATCATTGATTGCTGGTAAAGAGAAGGAACGATACTTGATCTATCAATTCATTATGTGAGTTCATTCATTTTTGTGATACTATTTTTAAGATTTCTACTCATCTATTTAAATTTATGAAGTTACATTATTCTATCGAACAATTTGTGTTACCATCCTTGCTGACGTGGAGTTTCGAACAACAAGGGTATGTTTTAGATAAATATTAAGGGTCATGTCTGAAAACAAAGGATTTTGTATGGCATTCAAATTAACATGTATGTATTCATGTGCACTCTGAAGGTATTATTAATATGAACCACCCATGTCAGAGAAAGGAACCCTTCATATTTGGATTTTAATAATTTAAAAGAAATGTGAAGAATCATTTCTCTCCGATCATGGAAATAGACTGTTTAGGCCAAGTAGTTGATTTAGGGAATCTTCAAAAAAAATGTCTCATGTCCGAATCCACCAAAATGATGAAACCTATATAAAAATAAAAAATATGGAAGTGTCTTGTCAATTGTTGACATATCTAGGGTTTTGATAGCTTTCATTGTAACTTAGGCCTCTAAAATGAAGAAATAAAAATAGAATTAAAATTAAAGATCTACAATATCATGAATTATACATACCTGTGCAAGCACTCCTAGTGGGATAGTATAAAAAAAAACAACACAAATTAATGCAACTTTTACATCCAAAAATGCAAAATTCTTACTTAAGTGTTTCTCCATTTGCTTGCTTGCCCTAGGGACATCATTCATTTTAACATGAAGGAATGAACATCCTATTGATATTTATAGGTAAAATAACATTACAAAGTGCTACAAAAACCATAACCAACGATAGAAGGAAGAAGGCATGGTGGGAAGAAATCCAACTTTATCGCAAGGGTTGTGCCTCTTTCTTTAAACATTCAAAAATGCAATGCAATTTATGGAGAATCATACTCACTATGAAGTATGAAAAATTCCCCCAGAATTCAATCCTGTTGAACTCCAAAGAGCTTATTGTATCATGAATCCCAATAGCATGGCTAGAGTGGTAGAATGATAATGGGAAAGTATGGATTAATTTTGTTGGCAGAAGAACTGACTGTAGTAAGATAACTTGAATCACATATACATCAACCAAAAGTAAAATATGGTCTCCAATGCAAGACACTAAAACCATTGATGTTTTTAGCTTCAAAGCAAGATAAAATTGAAAAAAAAGGCATCATATGATTTTGCAATGGGCATAGGTAGGTAATCCGAAGCTACCTCTAGAAGTGGGTATGGATATCAAATAATGAGAAACATAATCTTGTGAGTAAAAATTCCTACCATAGCAGAAATAATTTCAATATGAAAAGGGTTCTCCATTCTTTACGGTGTAATGTAAAAGAGTAGTTGTTATGGAAGATTTCAGCAATTTCTTAATTGAAATTATAATATTTCACATGACCAACATGGAGAATAAAATATTCAATTGCACTAGAACATGCATAGAAGAGTTAAAAAAAGTACTCCTCATAAGGTTGACCTAAATTTGAATGGATCTCAATGACCCTGGACAGATGACTATCACAGTTCAATATTCAAATGCAAAATCTGCCCTGATGGAAGGACTCTAATGACTGCCTGCACAAGAAAGCTACAACAAGTGGAAGGAAATTAAAATCCATAACATATCAAACCCATAGGTGGCATGTAATAGTGCTACAACTGTAGATAGAAATATTAGATGTGGATCTAGTTATTGCAGGCAAAGCAAGATATATGCTAATAATGTGGTCCAACGGGCCTGAGTTTGAATAGGTATTAGAATCTGCAACGTTTTGGAATCCATGTTCAATGTTGGTGGTCAATGCATACTTTTATGATAGTACATTGCAAGCCTTAGATGCAAGATCTGTTGGGAATGTAAGAGAAGGAAAACTTTGAAAAGCACTGAAACATTGTGGCAAGAGCCATATTTCACCAAAATAACACCACACCAAGAATAGAAGAAGTGAAACCTTGTGGCCTCCTGTTAGAAGAAATATGGCTTAAAGGAATGAAAGGTCATAATGTGATGAAGCCGGAGTAAGAGGAGAAAAATTGGCTTAAGGATATTTTTATGATATCCATAATCCAAGAAGTATCATGAAAATACCCAATCATAGAGCATCATGGAAAATTCACCTACAAGAGGATGAATTTCAAAGTTGGTTGAAATTGTAGATGAAGTATGCTCCTTTATTTGATGAAACTTTGAAAGGATACTATAGAAAACAATCTTGATGGACAAAAGTCAATAAATTTTGAATGGGAATTAGGATGGAATCTAATCACCAATCAGAAGCACTCGTCCATCATCTAGGCCTTTATCAATGATTTAATATCATTGATCCAAGGAAGATAAGGAATTTCATGATAGTAATTTGAGATTATATTAATTTCATATTAACAAATATGTAGAAAGACAATGGAACTTGAGGAATCTTTCATAATAGTGCGTCGAAGAACTCACAAAAATTTAAAGACTGCAACCCTTGCTACTACTTCTTATAAGATGGTTTTAGTGCCTAGTAAATAATTGTTCAGTAAATTGTTTTGGGAGATATAGTTCAAGTTAAAAAAATTACTAGAAGAATCCAAGAAAGCTATAATGTGTAATTTATTGAGTCTACAAGTTAGTTTACTTGAATTTTAAATAGTAAGGCACATACGTTTAGATTGAGATATCTAGAAATAGCCGCTGGTTCAAATGAGATAGACTTTAATCATAGGGATTAATTTTAATTTTCTCCATGGATCTATCTAGGGACAGCACCAACAGGTATGAACAATAATGTATGGCAATATCATATGTGAACATTGGTATGCTACATTGCAATGACTACTACTTTTCTCCATGGCGATATCATATAGTAACTAGACTATATGCAACATTGTGAAGAAGATAGTTTACCCACTCAGGAAAGAACCTCCTCGTGGATAGCTGAAGGTCATATCTTAGATCTATCATTGGAGGCATTCAAGGAAGATGGATGATCAACTAAAGCATTGCATCAACATGATGAACCATCCCAAGGGTGGCCCAAAAGTGAGATAGTTGCCAAGGCTTCTAATAGATTTTGTGGTTGCTTGAACTACAATAAATAGCTAAAACAATAATATTAGGGCATAAATAATGTAATGGATATAATCAATGACTGAGTGGTTGTACAAAAGAGGGGCCATTCAAGAATTTTTTTTGGGAATAGATATTTATAATTTATTGGCATATTATAACAAAAGTATTCTAAAAAATGTTGACTTTTTCAAGGGATTATAATTGGAACATGGAAAAAAAATACACTGGGAAATTACCCCAACAAGAAAAGGAAATGATAACAAATACTTCAAGATCGATATAGAGATGCATATAGTTTTGAGAGGGAAAAAACCATTTTTTCCTTCAACTCCTTAGTATGGTTGTAAGCCCAATCAACGTACTTGAAATTATGTTTTTATGAATGCGTGCATTGGAATGATGTTATATGTATGTAGAGCAATCCAAGGTGCCAAAAAATAGCAAGGAAGGAATAATTGCGAACAAATGGGTCACTATTTGACAGTTTCACAATACTTAATTCCAGCAAAAAACATAGTGCAAAGGGTTTCAACAATATGTTACACAATTATTGCAACTTGAGATATTGGCAAGAAAAAGAACAACATCAATATTTTTTTAGAAAAAGAATGATTCTACCAAAATGTGAATTTGTAGATTGTAGAATGGATTATGGGATGCTCTCCTTAGCTTCCTCTATAGCACCAACAAATTTCTCTCCCTTAGGTTTCTTTATTGCTTCTAGAAGAATTCAACAAACATGTCTTTAGTTCATTTTCTCTTTGTACATGTAGCCAAAATGTCAGTATTTAATATTTACTTTTTATTAATGACATCATGATCTTTGGCAAAGGTTTTGTTTCTAGAATTAGAATGATAAACGAGATACTGAATATTTTTTACAACGCCATAGGTAGGGATGTTAATTTTAGAAAGTCATCAATGTTGTTTAACATTGGATGAGGTAGTAGAAGCTTAAATTGTATCCCTTATCCCAATGAATGTGTTAAGCTTAGTTGAAGGCATAAAATATTTAGGCTTTATCATAAAGCCTAATATTTACAAGTGTGAAGAGTGTGTATGGTTGTACAATAAAATTGAAGCAAGTGTTTACCTATGGTGTAATAGATGGCTGCCAAGTCGTGGTAGAGGTTATTCTGGGAAGCATTCATATGTGTTGGATGCCTATTAGTCAATATAAATCAAGTAATAATTGTACAACATTGTTTTTTCTAGAGCCTTAATTTGGTACCTAATTTGAAGCTTCCATATAAGCTATGTGTCTCAATCAAACTAAAAGAATAAAATTACAACACCCAAAATAGAAACAAAAAATTTTAAAAAAATCTTGGATATAAAACAAAGTAAAAACAACAAATACACATGCAAATAAAACATGAAATCATAATTTGTCATTGCAACTATTCAATTCTCTTTAGCTAAGTATTGGTGTCTTGAAAGGTAGGTCAAATAGTTTTTGTACCTTGGAAAAAATTAAAGTTGTTTAGCCCCTTTAAAATCAGGGGTAGTTCACACTCAAACTGAGAGTTTCCCACCGTCGAACAAGAATCTCAACATTCACTATTATTTTAGGAAGTTTTCTGGTGTGATTTGGCCCTAAAGATGCTCTGCTAGAGAATAGTAGGAAAGGATATAGGTATAATAATGACATTTTAAGATTTCAAAATCATAAAAGGATAATCCCGAGATAGAACAAAAATTTTCAAATTTAGATAAATTCTAAACATGTAAACCCATTATGGTGTGGTCTAACAGCAACAAGCAAGGTGATCAAACTTGCATGAGCATGAATACATGGGCTCAAAACCCCCCAAGTAGGTGCAAATGAGGCTAGGTTCCAGTCCTGGGTGACGTTAATGGGGATTCCTCATAGCACACCACTTAACCAAGAGACTCGACAATATGTACTTCTAAAAAAAACAATTCTCACCATGTATCATTGATTGCTGGAAAACAAAAGTAATGATAGATGATCTATCATTTCATTACGTGAGTTCATTCATTCTTGTGATAGTTTTTCAAGATTTCTTCTTATCTATTTAACTTTCCAAAGTTACATTCTGTTATCGAATAATTTGCACTACCATCCTTGTTGCCCTGAAGTTTCGAACAACTAGGGTATGTTTCAGATAAATATTTAAAGTCTCGTCTAACACAAAGGATTTAGTATGGAAACCACACTAAAAATGTATGTATTCTGGTGCACTGTCAAGGCAATAATAATAGTCGCCACCCATTTCAGAGAAAGGAACCCTTCATATCTTGATTTTAATCATTGAAAAAATGCAAAGAATCATTTCTCTTCGATCATGGAAATAAACTGTTGAGCCCAAGTAGTTGATTTAGGGAATCTTCAAAAAACAAATCGCATGTATGAATCCACCAGATTGACAAAACTCGTATAAAAAGTAAAAATGGAGAAGTGGGTTGTCAATTGATGACAGAGCTAATGTTTCAATAGCTTTCATCGTAATTCAGGCCACTAAAATGAAGAAATAGAAACATAATTAAAATTAAAGACCTAGAATATCATGACTTATACGTATCTGTTCAAGGCTCTCAGTGGGATAATATAAAAAAAAAACAACATAGAGTAGTGGAATTTCTATAGCCAACGCTGTAAAATGCATACTAAAGTGTTTTCCATTTCTTTGTTTTCCCTAAAGACCTCGTTCATTTGAACATCCAGGAATGAGCATCCTATCTCTATTGATTGGTAAAATAATGTAACACGGTGCTACAAAAGCCATATCCAATGATAGGAGGAAGAAGGCATGGCAGGAGAAACTCCAGCTACATCACAAGGGTCATAGCTCTTTCTTTAAACATGAACAAATGTTGTGAAATTTATGGAAAATCATACTCAATATTGAGTATGGAAAATTCCATGAGAATTCAAACATGCTTAACTCCACAGTGTAGGAGCTTATTACAGCACAAAGCCCAATAGCATGGCTAGAGTGGTATAATGATAATGGGCAAGTACAGATTACTTTTTCTTGCAGAAAAACCCGAAGCAGCATGGATTTTTTTGTAAGAAACTGAAGGTTTTGGTGAAAGCATCGAGGAGCAGTGTCTGCCCCCAGTGTTGCTCCTCCTATGGTCCTGTTGTGAATACATTTATGTCTGCGTCTTTGTTATTTTCCATGAGAACTATTTGGATGAGAATTCGGAAGTTTCCGTGGTGAGGAGCTCTCAGGCTTATTTTTTTCTCCTATTTTTAATGCATGGAAACACTTGAGGACATAGCGAATCAAATTTGCACAGCCAGACTAGACTCCTCCAGTAGAGCTTATGAATGATCCTAGGTTTGGTTTGGGAATCTATCTCTGTTAGGACTTTGAGGATTTTGCAACATTTGATGGAGCTCTTGTTTCTAGAATGAGAGTAGTGACAAATTGACAAAAGGAGATAGCAGAGAATTGCAGAGAGAACAATGACACTCAATATATTTATTGAAGGAGAAATGTATATTTATACAAGTTAGAAATAATTATGCAGAAACTGAATCTGTAAACTGATTACTAACTAATTTAGAACTAGTTCTAAACTAGCTAAATGATTAAGTATTTAACACTTCCCCTTAATCTTGAGGGTTACATTGTTTTATTCCTAACTTTTGACATTGAAATTCATTCTATATATCTGAAGTGAAAGAGAAGTCTCTTGACTCTCAACTAGATTTGGTTTTCTTCTTCTCTTCTTCCAAATTCTGTAGTCTCTAAATTGTTTCATCATTTTTGTCTCATTGTATTCTTCAAACCTCAGATTCTTCATTTGCTGGTGCAGGTCTTTTTCTATTCCAGGCTATCTAAGCATCTCCTAGACATCTTCAAGAAATGTGGGCTGCTGCCACATATTGTCTTCTGTAATGCACTTTTCATGATCAATATGCTACAACATAATATTATAATAATATCTTATTTCTTAAAAACTCCAATGCATGAAAATTAAATTGACATGTTCATCATGCATGTCATCTTAAACATTCATATCTACGTCTTCTGTGTAGATCTCATCCAGACATGGTGTTGCAAGCCATGTTTCAATAAACTTTAACTCTTCTCCATAATCAATCTGTGTACTTGTACACTTGAAATTAATGGTAGAATAAAAATATTTTCATAACGACATTCGTTCTGGTCTTTCTGCTCTGCAATGAGATATTTCTCCTGTTGTGTTTCATTTTCTTCTTCTACTGCTATCTCTATTTCTATTTTCCCTTTGAAGACTTCTTTCTTTGCTTCTGTCTCTGCTTCTTTCTCTATTTATTCCTTCTTTGCCTCTTTCTCTTCTCCACTAACTTGTAATGCTGCAAACAGGTTGTCTTCCACTGTTTGAAGTGTGATTATCTCACCAAATAACATCATGTCAATATCATGTTTTTGTTGCATCATCTGCAACCAGTCATCATTAGTCAATAAATATTCTTTAACAAAGTTTACATAAGCAAGTTGTATTGCTCGATTCAACATATCATCATCAACAAAATATATTGTTGGTATCACCAAGTTTTCATCATCAGTAAGCTCTGTTGTTGGTATCATCAAATCTTCTTCAAAAAGCTCCGCTACTGAAATCAACAAATCATCATCAACAAACTGTGTTGCTGGAATCATCAAACTTTCATCAGCAAGCTCTATTGCTGGAATCACCAAATCTTTGTCAGCAATCCATGTTGCTGGTATCATCAAATATTCGTCCACTTGTAGTTGTGTACAATGGGGTTGGCAAGCATCTTCGTGCTCTCTCTCTGCCACTTCTGCACTTTATTCACAGACATCATCCACCTGTGTCTTAACGCAGGGGATTGACTCTAGATCCACGTGTAGCTTAACATAGGTCATTGCACTTTGGCCCCGCGTTACTGAAAAATATGTGTAAGTAATTGAAACTAATGATACGGTTAGCTCTTGACTCCTGCGTTAATAACTTCTCGAACAAACTTTGAATTGATTTTCTGCAATTTGTTTTGCTAACGCTTTTAGTGGTTTTGCCTTGCTTTTCCGTTCTTTCTTCTGCTTCTTCGTAAGAGGCATCTTCAACTTTCCTCAAACTTCTGTTGCTCTATCAAAGAGTCTTATGCAGGCTCACCTATCCTCTCTACTGCTCCAACTTGGCTCTGTTGCTTCTCTCTAGGGAGGCTTATGCAAACTAGCTCTGATACCATGACAAATTGACAAAAGGAGACAACAAATAATTGCAGAGAGCACAACGACACTCCATATATTTATTGAAGGAGAAATGTATATTTACACAAGTCAGAAACAGTTATGCAGAAATTGAATCTGGAAACTGTTTACTAACTAATTTAGATCTAATTCTAAACTAACAAAACAATTAATTCTTTAACAAGTAGTGGGGACTTTGTAAAACATATTAAGTTGTCTACAGTGCTATGATAATAAGTGAATCTTCCAAGCCACAAGTTAGAAGGTGGGTGCCTAATAAGCATGAAATTATGTTTAAGCCTTGATGCCATGAGATTCGGCAGATCAAAAGAAATATTTAAACCCTGCTAAACACTTTCACAAGGCCTTGTAATGGATATTATGCAACCTAAATTTTCACACCATAACACTAAAATGCTACATTCCTGAACAAATCACACATATAATAGAAACTAAAAATTATAAGAGCAATCATAACATTCTTACAGATTTTTAAGCTGAGAATTTACATTGTTAGATTGGCTTGTAAAAGAACATTAAAATAGGGTTATATGCAATTCAAGCCCATAAATTTTCAAATAAAGTTCCGTGGAATTGTTTCCGTGTTCTATATCATAAATGCTTTTATTTTTCACTAAGCTATTGTTGTACATGAAATTTTTTCAGATTGACATTTTTTGAGGTCAACTCGAGAAACCTTGTGATGAAGATATTTCAGTCTCTTGATGTTTAATAAGTCAGAGCATGTATCTTATAAGGAAGCTTATGCAAGGTTCCTATCAGATACTTTATATCTTAATCTAATATACATATAAATAAAAACTGCAGGCAACACTACTAATGGAAACATGTAAAAATCCCTTTGGAAAATCTTCTCATTATAAGGAATGTATATATATATATATAGAGAGAGAGAATTGCATCAAGCTCCATATAATTGCAATTATTGTAGCATCATATCATAAAATATATCATTTTCAACTTAATATTTTTTCGGTAAAAATAAATAACCCCATTACAAGCCTTCCATAACATTAGCTCCCCAATATTGAAGAGACTAGGTTTCTAAAACAATGTTGATGGTGCACCACTCTTGATTGAACGTGGATTGACTCGTTAACCACTTCAGATAGCACTTAAACTGTGAGAATATTCACAGGTTCAAGACACGTGGCATTGACATGAATGGCCACCCTTTGTCCTCATAAATTCCAAAGGTTTGAGGTTTTGAAAATGTGTTATGTTTCAATATATAAATAAATTTACCATTTGATATTTTGAAATATTATTACAGACTCACCAATTATTCTACAAAAGATTAACAAGAGGGAAAAATCTATTAATAACAAATAAATAAAGTAAGGATTATTTACTATCAACCACGAGAAACTTTTAGATTCAACTTCAAAAATATATATACAATGTTAATGGCCAATTAATGGTGGAGAAGACCTAGAATTCCATAAAAAAGTTGAAGTTCTATTAGAGCATGGATATTCACATATCCAAATTGGGTGAGTGGTTTAATGATAATTAACTCCTACAAAAATTTCATATAATTCAAGAAAGTTGGACGAGGTGTTTTCCTGAACATGTTGAAAAATATTTCCAGGTAGACCCTCACAATCATTTCTCTGTCCCTTATGCTAAGCTTGATTCATCTATGGCTATGAAGAAATGTTGTGATAACATTTATCACTTCTTAAGAATAAGTCAGGTAAGCATAGTAGATAAATTGATTGAATATATATGACTAGATTAAATAAATACGAAGAAAGATCAAGGGGTAGCTACATTGGGTGTAAACTATGACAGAGAAATGACAAACATAAATAAATCAAGATCAATGTAGACTTTGACATGAACATAGAAGATGGCAAAAATCTGAGTGGAAAAAAAAAGGAAGAAGAGGGAAAGTGAAACTTAAAGTTAATGGAATAAGTCAAGAGAAAAAAGGCAGCAAGTTTCCTAAAAGGAATGGATGTTGTACTTGAGGAAACTTTTTAAGAGTGCGAGAAGAATAAATTAGATCTATTGAAAGCAAAGAAGAAGTTGAAGGCAGCTACTCAAAGCTAAAGCTGCAAAGGCATGTTCATATTAATTTGGAATGAAATCCTCAACGTGGGAGATGACAATATGATTTTTATTTAGCTTACAATGAAAGTTGTCAGAAAAACAACAATACAACGAACGGGACGCATAAAACACAAAGGCACCTCTAAGCAATGTTAACACTAGATTGAAATGATACTAATTGAAGCATGCCAATTGAAAAGAGGTATATCTCTTCTTGAATAGAAGATTATAGGAAAAGCTGCAGAAGAATATCAGGTTATTGAAAGAACTATAAATTAAGTGAAAGAATAAATAATTTATTTTGGCTAGTGTTTGTAGCTAGATCAAAATGGATAAAATTGTGAACCAAGGTTAAAGTTTTAATGCAACGATAACTACTTTCTGATTTAAAGATCCTCCTCTATAAAGATTAATATTCAGTTCACAGATTAATATTCAGTTCACATCCTTCTCATGAGTATTTACAAAATCAATCTTGTCTATAATCAATTTAAAGTCTTCCTTCCTCAATGATATATTCCTTCATATTCATTAATAGGGCTAGTTTATGTCCTCTCACATGCTTAGCCTCAACAAAATTACCTGCCGAGGCATTCCCTAATATTCAGCAAACATGAATAATGCATTCCTTTTCTCATATACAATTATACCTCCTATCGTGGTTCTCCCTACATTTTCTTTGTATGTCCCATTGAATTTAATCTTAATGAAGCACCACTTTTCTCTCCTCCAGGGTTTGTAAATTTACTTTGATTCATTATTTGTCATTTCCAATCTGAGACATCTCCAATTTTTTTTTAAGTCCACATTCCTTTAGTTTCATCTCCACATTCTATTAGTCTCATATCTGGCTCTGGAGTTTTATAATACCATTGTGTGTACTTTCTTGAGCGTAGAAGAAATTTCTGAGCTTCGAGAAGGCATGAGAAATCCTCGGTACGTCCTAAATTCTGTTCAGAGGAAGATTGCTGAAGAAGTGACTTGTTTCATTCATGGTGAGGAAGGATTAAGCGAGCCCTTCATGGAAACAAAGGCTCTGGCTCCTGGTCCAATGACTCATGAGGGTTTCTTCTCAGGCATCATTCTTGTTCTTCTCCTAGTTCCATTATTCCATATGCCTCGGTTGCTGCCAACTAAAGCAGCAATGAAGCGTCTCATAAGACAAGGATGTCTCTACATGAAAAACCCAAAGAGTAGACAGCGAGGGGAAAAATTATTCTTATAGCTAAAGCGGATGTTCAACACAACTGGTGGCAATGGGCGTTGCTGAAACAAAAATGAAATAGGAAATATTGAATACATAATAGAGTGTTACATCTGACATGACATCAACTATGGGAAACAAGAAAAGAGGAATCTATTGGTTGTGCGCTCGTTTTCTGTGCTGTTTCGCAGGACCCTGAACCAGCTCAACCACAAGCTCACACGAGGGTAAAGTCTGACGGCAGTGGGTATGGGAAACAAACATGAATTTGTTGGTCGTGCACCGTTTTGCAGAAATTTTGAACCTAAGACTACAATGTATGTGCCAGATGTCAAACAGAAAAAAAATTAATGTTGACGAAGGTGTGAAGTGAGCTGATTTAAAGAAGGCGGCCTATTAGTCTAATTATATCATGTTATTTAGTTTATGTCAGGTCAATATAGTTAATATATGGTAGGTATCGAAATGCATATGGAATCTGAGATTCTATAAATATTAAGATAATAAAAATGAAATTAGATAAGAATAGAGATGTGTGTTAAAATTATAAATTATTTTTATTATAACACTGGTCTTGAAAGGGTTTTCCTTTTTTTATTAAAAAAATTCTTCTCTATTATATTAAAAAAATTCTTCTCTATTATACAAATACAAATATAGTTCAACAAATTAATCAAATAAAAAATTATATATTACAATAATTATAACCGTTGTTACGAAATTTCAAATTTAGTTTTTATTACAAGGTCAAAAAACATATACAACACAAAACATACGAAAAAGATGTCAAAGAAGCTACGATAGATTTCCAAACGAAGATAGTATTATATATACAACTGAAAATAACATATGAAAAATATGCCAAAGACGCTACGATATATTGCCAAATTAAGTTAGTCTTGTATAGTCCAAAATATCTTTACACTCGAGAAGGTTAGTCCAAAATACCTTTACACTCGAGAAGGTTAGCCAAGAACATTGAGTGTGTTTCTAGAATTTCACAAATATTCCATACTCTATATTTCTATGTCGATGAAAATATGCATGTATGACCGGCTTCTTCTCTTTCTTTATCTACATATACTCTACTGAAATATTGTATAATTAAGTTATATTTATATTTTATTTGGACTATGACACACGACATGACTATTATCTTAGTTTTTTTTCTTTATTTTGATAATGCATAATTATGATTTTAGTTTTTTAAGATGATTTCTATATAAATTTCAATTATTAATTGAAGATGAACATATTTGTCAATGGAAAAGTTATTAATTTTTTTTTATAGTTGTTAGTGTTGGATTTAGTATGGTAGTGATGTTGTAATGTTTAACATTTTGACTAGGTTAGAACAAAATAAAAATAAAAATAAAATGGTTTTTCTCATGGTTTTCTTCTAAAATGTAGCTTATTTAAAGGCTAATAATTAAACCAACTTAGATCCATATTAATTTCAGATCTATAAAGCTCTTAGAGGTATACCTCTAGACTTTTAGTAAATTTGGAACTAAGATGAATCTTATCTAGACTAGTTTATACTTGTAAATTAATATAAATGCATAGCTTTAATCAATCATTTATTATTTTTTTATTCTACTTTTTATGTTTTACAAATTTGTTGGAATATTGCAAATGTATAAGTACATCATAAATATTATATTGATATTTTTATATTTATATTAAAATATTAATATTTTTGAATTGGTTAGTGAATTGATGATTGCATATTAACAATTAATGATGTTTGCATTAACCTAACCAAAACACATAATAGTGGGAAAGTGTCTATATTAACATAACATGAATAAGGAATTATTATTTTCAAAACATCATATTTAATATTATTTTAAATAATTTGAAAAACTTATATTTAATGGTAAAGAGTGAAAAAATATTATTTATTAAAAAAAAATTGTAGTAATGGTAAACTTGACTTTGTCAAATTATCAATGATTTTTGAGCCCTGAGTTTATGAGAACCCATGCTATTAACCCATGTAATTCATGTGGAATATAGCCTATTTAAAAAGGGAAGTTAAACCATTCTAGATCCATCTTAACTTTGAATATGCCAAGTGTCAAGAAGCCTTCCCTATCAAATCTTGGTAGGGTAGATCTCTAGTTAACCTGGCTCTAGGATGGTTTATTAGTTGTAAAGTTCAATTTATATGAGAGTTTATTTTGAATTTATTAGAGCATTTTTAGGAAGTGAGTGAAAATTATATTAAAAGGTCCCTCTCAGCACTTGGTAGATCTAGAGACAAGATAGTTCTAGGTCAGTCTATTAGTAGGTAAAGTTTAATTTATATGAGGATTTACTTTGAAGTTATTAGATAATTTTGAGATAGTGGTAAATCTTATATTGAAAGATTTCATGGCATGTTCACCAATAAGTGGATCCAATTCTATCACCATGTTTTTAATGGTCCATTAGAGATATCCTAATTGATTCGAACTAACATTTCCCTTCAAATATTGACTAGAAAACTAATATAATTTATGGATTATTACATTAGGAAAAAAAAATTAGTGGAAACTTTACAATATAAGCCTTACTAATATATATTAGAAACTTGAGCTAACTACTTAATCTCCCTTTTAGATAAAGCAAAAAAAAAAAATTAAAAAAAAATTCATAAAGTGCCATGTACATTCTTTTATATTCAATCTGACTTGAGATGTTCCTTTTTAAAATTAAAAATAATATATTATTAAAATTAAAAAAAAAATAAGAATGATATAAATGAGTAGGTGTTGTCTAATCATTGTATGTTTTAGAGCTTGAATTTGTTAATTTTTTGTATCAAATTTTAAAAAGTGTTTTTTAAAATGAGTTTTTGACTATATATATACATTCAAAACCATCAAAAAGTCATGCAGAGCTTATATTGTGAGAATTTTACAAAATAAAACATATGATTACCTAAAAAAAATTAATAGAAAATACACCAAATTAGATTAATAGATATTCCCAAGGGCCCTAACATTTGGGAACATTATGTGTTAAATTTATTTCTGTCCACCACATGTTTCAAAGCTACCTTCCTGTAAAATCAGAACCTACCCTATCTTCACTGAGATGAGATATAGTTTTTGATATCATATACTTCACCATCCATTGCTAGGAAAGCTTCAGATTTCGGCTCGGAAAATGGTTGCATCCCACTCAAATTTGGCACACATGAAACATTAGTTTCAACCTATTTTTTTTTGGAGAATTATGAGCTGTAGGTTCAATATTTTAATTTTTTTCCTATATGTTATTGAATCTGTGTCATGTCAGGAATAACAATTCCATGATTCGATGGAAAAATCAAGTCATATTTCCCTCACCATCTGAACTGGAATAAGCTGGGACATCGTCGAAAAAAATTATTGATATAGGAATTGATGATTTTGTATGATTGAGAAATAGATGCTTCATTTTCAAACATCAGGTTTGTACTCAATCATGAGATCCTAGGATAGTAAATTCTTTGATTGACATCCTAAGGTCTGCTAATTTAGATAATGTAGGGCGGGTTAATCTAAACATTCCATCCAGGCTTGGAACTGTTATTCATGACATGAAACATATTTAACAAACATCACTAAAAAGAGTAAAGACTAAAATACATTTGGAAATAGTACACAACAATGGTTGAAATTCCTTTGTCTTGTGCGTCAAATTTAAGTGGTTTGCAAGCATTTACCCAAATGCAATTTCAAGTTTACTAGCAATTTGAGTTGAAGTCAAATGTGTCAAAGTAGATCCTGTGTTGTTGAAAAAAGAGCAGGTTATGATTTTACAGAAAGGTATTTATGAATATTATATTGAGGTACATAAACGCATTTGTTTGAATCTAGACACTCAGAGTAGCCAAACACAAGGGTACTGAATTAAGGCTAAGGTTTTAAAATCTACGTGAAGTAAATTTCCTATACAAGTCATGTAATAGGGTCATCAAGTCACAGAAGAAACTATAACATAAGAGCTATGAACCCACAAATAAATGGTAGAAATAGAGAGTGAGATATTTTTCTCTATTTGTGCATCTAAATTTATAGATAATCTCATGTAGGTTACATAGATTTAGAAAATATTTTTTCCTCTTCATATTGCAGCCATGGCCACCCGTTAGATTTAGAAAATATTTTTTCCTCTTCATATTGCAGCCATGGCCACCCGTTCAAATCTCCACAAGTTAGAGTGGTGTTGTGGTGAGGTGGTGAAGGAATTTCTTAGATAGTAGAGGTGTGTTTCTCTATGAAATAATTAACTTTGATAATATACCCTTTAATTATTTCACCAATTTTGACACTGAAAATTGTTGATACAGTAAAATACATTATTACATGATATATATTCTTATATTTTTCTTGTGAATTTTGAGCAACTCTTTTATGAAATGTTTTGTAAATATGTTTTCAAATAATTTTAATCACTTTTAGAACTCCATACAAATCTCATTATTTTTTACTAATTCTCATATGAAGTGAAACCTTGTAACAATATGCTTACTATTTTTATAAAAAAAATTGGTTGTTGATAATGGAATAGAAGATTTATTATCATAGAAAAATTTAAGCTAATATTTCAATTCATGCAACATCTTAGTCAAAATTCTTCTCATCCACATAGTTTTACATGTTGTTGTTGTCGCTACATAATAGTCTTCCTCAGCGCATGATAAAGTCACAAAGGACTACTTCTTTGATGCCCATGGTACTACACCTAATAAAAAACTAAACACATACCCAAATGTGCTCCTTATGCCATTAGTATTACAGTCAAAATTATTATATTTTATATCTAGCTCATTTAAAATCATAATATGATGTACATACGATACGATACATTGTTGTTGCAACAACCTATGTTAGGATCTATTTTCCAACCAACAAAGGCTCGATGAATATGGAAATTAAACTTACAACAAACATTATATCAAGCCTTGTTGATGTCAAATATATGATACTTCCAAACAATTTATTATACAAGGTTGGATCAACATTTGAACCTTAATCATTCATACAAAGTTTTATATCAGTTTCAATTGTTCTTGCAGTTGGCTTACAATTCTCTATCCTTAATGTTTTCAATAAATCATTTCCATAGATAGACTAATAAATAATAATACCATCTTAATATTAAGTTACTTTAATACCTCCCCCAAGGTGGTTGTGAACCAAGCCAATGATGCTCTCAATGTAACACGTGGTCATTCATGATGTACACCCGACTCATGGTGCGGAGACTAGCCTCCATGTCCTCTCAAGGCACCTTGTGTATAGGAGTATTAAATGCAGTTTATGCCAGGCCTCCATCAAACACGAAACCCACTGGAGGTAGAGTCTCTCAACATTTTATGGTGGGTGGCGAGGTATTGTATCAGGCAGTCTCATTTTTTTCTGGTTGTTGTGCATGCAACTTAACTGTAGAGAATTAGAGTAGTCGGTTGAAATGACACACTGTATGGGAAAGGTGGTGAATTCTTCGCGAACGTCCCTTCCTTCGATTTGTGTGCATTTGGGTAAATTTTTTTGTTGGGGTTTAGTCTCTGCTATCAAGCTTGAGGAAGGTTTGGGACCCCGAGATCCAGAATAATTATGTTGGCCATAATGGGGTTGGGCAGTTTCCCTTCCACGATAGAGCAAAATTTGATTTATTTTCCCTAGTAATCCTCTCTCCAGGTTACACAAGCTCCTAAATTTTCTGAGGCATTGTATTGTTGGTAGCAAGTTGGTTTGGTTGGTCGTTTTTTTATACATGGAGGGGAACGATGAATTTTGACCCAAAGTCCAATGGTTGTCTATGGGCCTTTTGAAGGGAGTGGGGCATTTCTCCATGGTGGTAATCATGGTTTTGTAGGCCATCCATTGGTCAATTCCAACCCTTCTCAGTAGCACTAAGATTTCTATAATGTGTCTAACCCCTATCTTTGTGCATTCCTTCTCCCAACATATGCTAAATTTTTTTGGTTCAGGCAGTCAGGAGTCCACCTCACTTATGGAACAAGCCACCACTCACGCAGGTTGAGGTGGTGGAAAATATTCTCACCTAGGGTGGCTAGTCTCTGGGGATCTCAGTGGTGAAAATGATGGTCGAATTAGTAGAGTGGCATCTAGGGCTCGTGGGGGTCATGGACATGGAGGCCCATTGGCGGGGCATGGGAGTCCCACTGCAAGGGGTAAACATTGGGGTGGAGCTACTTTCCATGGTGGTATAGGGCCATGAGTAAAACTTCGTAACCTGAGTCAACGACAGAGAGAATATTGTTGTTTGGAGAGGTGTCGGGATCTGATCTAGTCGGTGTTGGAGCACGTGGAAACCTCAAAGCTGCTGTGACAGGAAGAGCATGCAGAACTCATTTCCACCTTCAACACAATGCGCCACTTGAGTGCCATGTTTATGAGAGTGTGTTGGTGGTCTAGCGCCACCAAAATATGCTATCTTAGAAATTCATGAATCTGGAGGCATAGATGGCCCACTTCAAAGAGCATGTCCAGTTCTACTTTCGCCCTCCAAATCCTATAGGAACAACTCTGGACAACCCAACCTCCACTACTTCATATTATTAGCATGGTTACAAGTGTTTTACTTACTTTATGTGTTTACTAGTTCTTTTGGCATCCTAAGTGGTGGACAAAGTCTAATTTTTTATTGCTTCTTTTCCATATGCTGATCACAGTAGTCAACAAACCTGGTTGGGGTGAGACTATGTGAATTTTTCTACTTATGTATATATTTTTTGAAGAATGAATAGAATTCGGATTTACAAAAAAAAAATTACTTCAATACCAAGAAAATATTTCATTAACCTTGAATCAATCATATCAAATTCATTGTCATGGTTGTCTTAAAATCATCTATTCAAATATCTCTAATGAAAATCAAATCATCAACAATAAGAAAATATCAAAAATTAAGTTTTCTATTTTACCTTTGCATATAGAGATAACTCACTTGGATTCATGTTTCATCTTTTTTTATTCAAATATTCATCAATTCTACCATACCATACTTAGGGTTCTTTTTTTAAGCCATATAATACTTTCTTGAACTTGTAAACTTTATCTTCTTGTCCATCAATTTCATATTTTCAAGGATGCTTCAAATAAACATATTATTCTAAAACACCATTTAAAAATTTGGAATTAAAATCAATTTGACACACTTTCCATTGATTTTGATTAGTGATTCCTAATACCATCATTTTGTGTCAAGTCTAGTTACATGTGCAAATGTTTCCTTATAACCAATTCCAGGTTTCTAACTAAACACATGAGATAAAAGAATCGATTTATGTTTCTAAATTTCACCTTTAGCATTCGATTTAATGTTATAAATCCATTTAACACCTATATTATTTTTACATTCAAGAATATCTACAAGCGCCCAAGTATTATTTCTTTCTGTAGAATAGATCTCTTCAACCATAGGTTTTATCTAAAATTCTTTTTGCTGAGATGGATATTGGTTTCCACTCGCCTATTCCACATGGACCCCTAACATAGATTCCTACAAGTTTCCTTTTTTTAGCATAACCTACAGTTTTGGGTTTTTTATATTTTTGGAAGATTTTGTGTCCTAAACTTCCAAAGACTTTTTGAGTCCCAAAACAAATACTTTTGTAGTAAAAATTTGTTTTCCTTGGATAAACCTTTATAATGGGTTATTTTGCATGGAAAAAGATGATCATATGCCAAATTTATGAGTTAGGGAAGTTGATGTTACAGCTAACCTCATGAGCACCCATAATATTTTGGTGCTTCATCTCCCACGGTTAGTTTTTGGATGCTTCATGCTTCTCATTATTTCTTCATGATAAAAAAAAATCTTGAAGCCTTATCATAACCTAGTTTATAAGGCATGTAGTCGTCACATCTCTTATCAAAGATAAGTTATTGTCACCCAAGATATTTTGTTTTCATTCTACATGTAAACATTTTCTATCATTTTTTAGTTATTGATTTTAAAATTTTCGTTTCATTGTGTCTATTTTTATGTTTAAATATATAATTAATGTATTTCCTTCATAAATCTAGATCAATGATATCAAACTAATCTGTTTTTTTTCTTGCAACTCCCCAAAAAGGTCACGATATAAGGTCTTGGGACTCGAATTACTTGATCCCTTCAAATACTGTTATGAAACCAACTCCAAAAATAGAAGAAAAGAGATATCAAAGCCTTAGAAATAAGCCACTTTGAGGGGCAAACCCCCAATACATTAGATGAATTAAAATTTTTTGGATGATACAAATGACTAAAACCTCCTTCTATATATAGGAGTCCATGGGGCCACAATACAATCCTAGTGGGGCCACATTGTAATCCTAGCTGACCTAACAATAATAATGAAAGGGCACAATAATAACAATATGGGGGTTATAGGGGTACAAAAACAATAATAAGGGGGGCTACACTAACATAATAAGGGACTACACTATTAATATAGGAACTTAACATTCCCCCTCTCCTTCAAAAAAGTGTTATCCTCAATGCTTGATTATTTCTAGATGCTTCTGTATAAAATTCTCATCCTCTCATGTGGAATCTTCTACCAGAAAGTTCTTCCACTTGTTGAGATACTTTGAAATTAATTGTACTTGTCGATTTCTTGTTTCTGTGACTGCTTCAGAACTTCTTTCGATGTGATTTTGATCTTCGTGTTGTTTCATTAGATTCTGCACCAAAGTTGGGTTATCCTTTGAGAGTTGGAGAACTTGTTGTGGATGCTCAATGTGATCTTCCACTAATTTATCATCCATATTAGCTATTATTTGATCCTTCAAACCATTCAAATTAGCCTCCATTTTTTCTTTGAAAGCATCTATGTCATCTTCGGTTGCTCTTCGTAAGATCAAAATTTGTTGCACTTGGTACTGTAATTTTGATATCTCATACTCCAATTCTTCCTCTTCATGCTTCATAATATAGATTTTTGAGGGCTTAATGGGTATGGAATTATTTTTTGGAGGCATTATAGAACCCAATACTGATAAAAATTCTAAAATATGCCCTTGGAATCACTTCAAACTGCTTTTTCAAACAACGTTATGCAATTTTAAAAACCAAATACACAGCTTTCTCTTGCTTTTGAGGAGCTCGATATTTAAACTGAATTATCTCTATGATTTTGGATCTTCAATATCTAAAATTTAGCACTGAGGTATCCCTCTGAATTCTCCTTCAAATGCCACAGGTCTGAACTGATTTGAATTCTTGAAGACAAAGTTGTGCCCAATCTCCTACGATGACCTAATTATGGATTAGTTCAGTAGAGAAAATTTGTACGACTTGCCACGTGTCACTGTTTCCTCCTTCAGCTCTAAAATTGATAAAACCAAAACTATAGTCTATGTAATTACGACCAATTTTTACAGAATTCCAATCCAATTCTCAGAGAGAGAGCTATGAATATTTTCCCACGATCACCTCTTTGAAATGAAATTCAGGAGCCTGGAAAGGACCTAACTTCCACAGACTATATCTCTAAAAATATTGCAAGTCAAGTTCTGAAATTTTGCAGAGATGTTCCCTAGGATTTCAACTTCCCACTCTAACAATTTCAAATTCTGAACCTTCGTAGAAAAAAACTTATAGCGAAAATGCCACGATGAATTGTTTGGAGCAACGAAACCCTAGAATCCCAAAGCTCTGATACCAAATGCTATGAAACCAGCTCCAAAAGTACCAGAAAAGAGATATCAATGCCTTAGAAATAAGTCACTTCGAGGGGGAAACCTCCAATACATTACATGAATGAACAATTTCTGGATGATACAAATGACCAAAACCTCCTTCTATATATAGGAGTCCATGGGGCCACAATATAATCCTAGTGGGGCCACAATGTAATCCTAGCCGACCTAACAATAATAATGAAAGGGCACAATAATAAAAATATGGGGGTTACAGGGGTACAAAAATAATAATAAGGGGGGTCTACACTAACATAATAAGGGACTACACTATTAATATAAGGACTTAACATGCCCCTCTCCTTCAAACAAGTGTTGTCCTCAACGCTTGATTATTTCTTGATGCTTCTGTATAAATTTCTCATCCTCCCATGTGGAATCTTCTACAGAAAGTTCTTCCACCTAATAAGATACTCAAATTTATCGTACTTGTCGATTTATCGATTTCTTGTTTCGTGATACAATCATCACGGCATGTCTGAAAAATGTGATGTCGATCTTCCCGTTGTTTCATTAGATTCTACACAAAGTTGGGTTATCCTTTGAGATTTGGAGAACTTGTTGTTGATGCTCACAATGTGATCTTCCACTAATTTATCATCCATATTAGCTATTATCCCGATCCTTCAAACCATCCAAATTAGCTTCTCCATTTTCGCTTCTAACCCATCTATGTCATCTTCGGTTGCTCTTCGTAAGATCGAAATTTGTTTCACTTTGTATTGTAATTTTGATATCTCATACTCCAATTCTTCCTCTTCATGTGTCATAGTATAGCTTTTTGAGGGCTTAATGGGTATGGAATTATTTTTTGGAGGCATTATAGAACCCTATACTGATAAAAAATCTAAAATATGACCTTTGAATCACTTCAAACTAATTTTTCAAACAAACGTTATGCAATTTTAAAAACCAAATACACACCTTTCTCTTGCTTTTGAGGAGCTTGATATTTAAACTGAATTATCTCTATGATTTTGGATCTTCAATATTTGAAATTTGGCACTGAGGTATCCCTCTAAATTCTCCTTAAAATGCCACAAGTCTGACCTGATTTGAATTCTTGAATACAAAGTTGTGCCCAATCTCTTACGATGACCTAATTATGGACTGGTTTAGTAGAGCGAATTTGTACGACTTGCCACGTGTCACTGTTTCCTCCTTCAGATCTAAAATTGATAGAAAAAAAAAATTTCTCTATGTACTTATGGCCACTTTTTATAGAATTCCAATTCGATTCTCAGAGAGAGAGCTATGAAGATTTTACCACGATCACCTCTTTGAAATGCAATTCGGGAGCCTGGAAAGGACCTAACTTCCACAGACTATATCTCTAAAAATATTGCGAGCTAAGATCTAAAATTTTGTGAAGATGTTCCTCAGGATTTCAAATTCCCACTCTAATAAGTTCAACTTCTGAACCTTTGCAGAAAAAAGTTTATAGCGAAAATTCCATGATGACTGGTTTGGAGCAGTGAAAACCTTATAATCCCAAAGCTCTGATACCAAATTTTATGAAACCAGCTCCAGAAATAGAGGAAAAGAGATATCAACGCCTTAAAAATAAGCCACTTCGAGGGGGCAACGTCCAATACATTACATGAATGAAAATTTTTTGGACGATACAAATGACCAAAACCTCCTTCTATATATAGGAGTCCATGGGGCCATAATATAATCCTAGTGGGGCCACAATGTAATCCTAGCCGACCTAACAATAATAATGTAAGGGCACAATAATAAAAATATAGGGATTACAGGGATATAACAATAACAATAATGGGGGCTACACTAACATAATAAGGGACTACACTATTAATATAGGGACTTAACAAATAATATCCTCATAGACCCTATATGATCCCATGGTGGAAGAAAATAAAGACGAGGGAGTGGGAGATATTTTTATATTTTCTCCCAAAGAAGCCATTAAGTGACAAAGGAATTAAATGATGGACAACTTCTCCTAGATCCATGGGTGGTTACCAATAGGCATCGCATCCTCATCCAATTGTTACTTGAGAGGCACCACCCCATTTAAGGTAGAAGTTAGTTTTGATATTCATATATTCAAAGGAAATATAGATGCAAAAGCTCTAGATAAATGGTTATATTTGTAGGAAGGATATTTTCCAGTCCATGACTTTTCCAATAGAGAAAATATTACTTTTTCAATACTTGAAGATTCCCCCCACAGCAAGTATTGGTGGGAAACTTACTGTGAGAAAAGGCACATGGAGTAGCCAGTATTATTTTTAGTCCCACCTTATTGGAACTCATTTAAGGATGTTTTTAAGGAAGAATATTAACCTATTGGGAGCTAGAAAGACAAATATATAAAATGGACAATGCGATATATAAAAGGAACCATGGTGTGCCAAAGTTCATGAATATATTTCGTACGTCATGCATGAAGTTGGATATCAATGACTATGAGTGACATTTGGTGCTTAAGTATTGTGGAAATATGCACAAATACATCTAGAAGAATATGCTTTGCAAAAGATACCAATATACTACCCAAAAGGAGGAAATATTTAAACATAAAATGAAATTATTTGGTTCTATGAGTCCAAGTAGAGACGGGAGCCCTAAAACCATAGAAAAAAGGACACAGTTGACCTTAAATTAGTTTACTAATTTTTTAACCAAGGTTCATGTAATTATGAAGTGTATGTGCACCATACATGCTAGGATTATATCTGTCGATTGATCTATTTTAAGGATACATTTTTTCTATGTATGGAAGAATGTTTTAATGAGATTTAGAGAGTGAGAAGTTATTTCTATTCAAAGTTACATTAAAAATACAAATTCTTAACTGAATTGAAAATTATTTCTTGCAAAATTAAGAATATATTATAGTTGTAGAATTCAAAGCATATTTCTACTCTCATAAAAGGGAATCATAACACTACATTTCATGAGAAATATTTTAATGCTACATGCATAATTGAAATTATTTCTTTGAATAAAGGAACCTCTATACTAGTTTCGTAAAAGGAAATAACATCAAGATAACTTAATTTCTAACTACAGAAAGAAAAGAGATTAAAGTAATACAAAAATAAATTCTAATGAAACTAATTGCATAAATAAAATAAAATGAAAAATTGTAAATCCAAATGATTATTTATGTGCTCAATTTACTCCAAAAAACATTTTTTTGACCATCTACGAAATTAACAGAGTAATGAAACTTGAAAGGAAATACATATGGAACTCAAATATTTTTGATAATTTTCCTTTATCACTGCTCTTACACCAAAATAACAAATGAAAAAAAAATAATTTTGACTAAATTATTCAAGAAAAACTTCACGAAACTATCATGCTATAAGAAAAGTTGAAATAAAAATAAAAATAAATATCCTTACAAATCGACAGGGGGCGCTCCCATTAGCGTAATTCCGCTATTGATGAAAATAATTCTTAGTCATGCATTGAAAATAGATGATTCTATTAATTCAAAAGAAAGTGTCACAAATACTAGAAATGAACCACGTGGAAGTTAATTTCCGAATTTTCTTTTGGATTTTTCCTTATGGGTTTTATACAAGCCTTCATTAAACTACTTCAAGAGTTTTATGCCAATACAAAATGAAATTATTATGCCATCTAGGAAATAGATTTAAACTAGAACCTTATATCCTCCTGATTTTATAATGAAAGAGAAAATCATGAGATATTCTTCTGGGATCATATACCCGTGATTGAAAAAGTATTTCACATGCTCTTATAATGTTGCTTTGATCTACTACTTTCCTTTCCTTGACTCTTGCACCGTCATACTCAGAGTTTGACTTTGACTTTGACTCTTGGATATCTTGATCTCTATAGCAAGCCAAGTAAGGCCAATTGGTGTTACGCGGGAAAATCCCTTCTTTAGAAAGAAGAAATCACTCTAGCCCAATGAGTGAGTCTAGTAACAAATGTGACGAAGATTACAAGCTTTTGTATTTTAACATTAAAGTAATATGAGAGAGGGAGATGACCTAATTCACCCCTTATGGAGTTTTTTCCTCGATGTTGATGTCGATCCTTTCACATTCAAGCTCTTTCCTCATTGTTTTTTCCACATCCAAATACCTTTAAAGAATATCACATGAAAAAATAGAAAAGATACATAACATATACATATTTCAAATAAAATGAAATGATATATTAAGGAGTATCATGCTAAACCAATTAATATTAATAGATTTATGGGAAGGAAATAATACTTAGTATTATTAAAGAACAAAGGGAAGCTTACAACCCGTGTCATGATGTTGGAGGCCTCCTTCAGATTTGAAATTCAAGTCACACCTAGCATTTCAATCCCTTCTCCTTATTTGTGAAATCGATAGCATATAGGCATAATCAAGCAGAATAATGGCAACCGACAATTGCCAACCAAGATTCACTAGCATGGAACTATTTTATAGTAGAGATGGAGAGGCTATGGATCCCCTAATAGGGGGTAAAGGCCTTATATCAAAGAGAACATATTTATAGATAAGACGAAGGGTTAAAAAATGGAGTACACCACAATATCCTCAACCAACAAATCCCATAACTATGTTCTGAATAATTCTAGAGGTTGAAGCTTTTGCTCCATTTTTAGAGAACTTGCCTGAAGAGGACCATCACTACTTTATTGTTGAATTAATATGCTAGAAGTGTTGTTCACATGTTAAGGATAGGGTAAAAAGTGTGAGGCTATTAATGGAAGAATGACGATGGGCTTGTAAAATAAGTTTATTTACAAAATTTTGCATAAACATTTAAAGGAATTTCTCTCTCTAGGTCTTTGTGGATATCTCAACATGCCATCTAGGATGAACAAGTTTATATAGGTTTTGTATTTTTGCGAAGTTTATGATATGAGAGACACAAAATACTACGCTTATAATAATTACTGAGGAATACGACAAAATATTATGTAACAAATGCGACCTAAATCATGAAAGAAGAACTAAAAGTGATGGTTGAATCACTTTGTCAGCCATGGAAAGGACTTTGGAAAACCACCATTAGGAGACCTTCCAATAAAAAACAATACAATATATGACATCTCTGATATCAAAGTGCCTAATAACATATCTATGAATAGGAATCAGATAACAGATGAACCCATGATATGGATGCAACCATCTATCTGAAAGAGATCATTGAAATGGATTCACGCTATGGTCATAACCATATGTATATAAAGGATTATGTTTACAATAATGAATACTCAATAACTCCTCATAGCTTGGATAATAACATATTTTAGCCAGGGTCCTTTTCTCTATATCTACCCATTGTATGAATATAACCATGTGTATATATGTGTTGATATCGAACATTGTAGAAACCACTTGATTACCGGTCAATGATGTAAACATATAAAAGGTGTGAGAGAAACCACCAATCATGAAGATGGACCTCAAGGTATGAAAACATAATCTACAAGTGTAAAATAATGAGTTTAGGGTGAAAATGTGAAGATGGGAAACACTTTTTGCCCTTTTTTGACGTTGAAAATTGTAATTTTCTATGATTTTCAACTTCAACTCCACTAAACTCATATTTTTATTGCAAATTATGCTTTGACATAAAAACAAGATTTGTAGAGAATTGTCTTACCTCCATACCCATATTTAAAAATAAAATAAAATATTGACATATAGAGGGGTAAATTTCTTGTTTACTAACTGCATATACTTGAAATTTTCAGGCAAACATAAATAGTCACTTTATCATCATTTACTTTTTTTAGGGAAGGTTTTTCATTTTTTGGAAAAAAACCATAGCATCATAATCTGCATATATTTCACTAGTGCACAGACTATTTTTCGGTAATTCTCGGATTAAATCACTATTTTTTATTATTTTTTGAAATGGACGAAGACAAAAAAACAGTGATGTTTGAGTACATTTTATCATCCTTTGATTTTCTTTTCAATGTGATCGTCAATAAGAAAAATGAGAGTACCCTTTTGAAGTAGACAGGGAGAGGAAGTGCAGTATGATTTTTTTGAATTTTTTGGTGTCCTCATTTGAAAGTTATTGAATTTTCATTTAGTACAATTTTTCGAACAATGAAATTCCACAGTGACACAGCTTAGTAAAAAATTAATAAAAAATTGAATTTTTTAATGAAACTCCACAAATCTCATATCATCAGAAACTAGATTCAGAGATGAATCTAATGGTACTTTGTCCGACATATAAAATTTTGTTTTTGTAGGTGTTATGCCCCTCCAAAGTTGCAGGTTCCTGAAAACTGCAGAATTTTCTGTGTTTTTCGTTGACCAGAAACTCTCGGCCGAGATAATGTCTCGGACGAGAAATTTATAAAACTCTCGACCGAGAGTTTAACCCGCCTAAAGTTACATTTAAACGCACGGCCAAACTCTCGGCTGAAAGTTTAAAAAACTCTCAGACGAGAGTTTGCGCCCGAGAGTTTACTCGATGAAACTCTCGGCCGAGAGTTTAGAAACTCTCGTATGAGAGTTTTAAAAACTCTCGTATGAGAGTTTAGAAACTCTCGTATGAGAGTTTTAAAAACTCTCGTATGAGAGTTTTATTCCTATAATAAAACACAAAAATTATTAAGTTTTTAGAATTGGTACGTTATATAATTTAAATAGTACTTTATTAAAATTAAAAAATGATAAAAAATAATAAAATTATAATTTTATTTTAAGTTATTTTATTATTATTAATGATAAAAAATACATGAAGATTTAATTAAATAAAATTTGTTACAATATTTTGTAATATCAATGTTATATAAAAAACTAAAAATATTTTTATATAAAACTAATTGATATATTAATATAAATAAAATAAAATTCTAAAACATAAATCAAAATAAAAACAACTATATATAATTTATATAATATTTTTTTTGAAATTAATGAATAAATTTAAATTTAAAAAACAATTGACTAAATGCAATGAGGTGATAAAGGAGACAATGCATATCACCTTAATATCGTTATAAATTCTTGGAAATCTTGAGAAATTTTTGAAGTGAGATGAGCTTCTTGGAATGGGTCACTTTATCTTCCACTTCAGTTTCACACAATTAACTTGAAAGGAAGTCTATTTTCCTAGGTATGGATGTAAGGGAATGAACAATATTATTTGAACATTGAGTGAGATGCCCTTCTCGGAATGGGTCCTCCTATATTCCACTTTAGTTTCACAAGATTAAATTGAAATGAAGTTTATTTTCCTAGGTATGGATGTAAGGGGATAAAGAATATTATCCGAAAAGGAAATGAATGTTAAGTGTGACATTCCAAGCAGAAGTGTATGGGATTGGAGAATTATGTTATTGCATAAAACTAACCCTTGACCCATAACCCTTGACCCCTTAAACCCTAATTCCTAACCCCTAAACCCTTAACCCCCTAAACCTTAAACCTCTAAACCCTTAACCCCTAACCCATTTACCCCCACTAAACCTCTAAATCCCTAACCCATTTAACCCCTAAACCCTTAACCCCTACCCCTAACACGTTAACCCCAAACCCAATTAAGCACCAAAACCCCAAAACCCCTAACCACTAACCCCAAACACACTTAACTTAAATCCCTAACGTTAAACCTCTTAAAACCAATTCTAACTCCATTTAACCCCTAGTCCTCAAAAACCTCTAACCTCTTGGGGAATTCCCAAATCCATGGTCTCCTTGACCCCAAACCCCATTTTCCTATCCTCTATACTTAACTCAACCCTAGAAACTCCTAATTCCAATCCTCCTACCTAAATCACCTAAACTCCTAAAACCTAACCTATCCCACTTAACCTCAAACCTCTAACCCCTAAAATCCTCTCACTATTAAATCCCCTAAACCTATAAATCTATAACCCATTTAACCCCCTAAACCCTAAACCTCTAAACCCTTAACCCCTAACCCCTTAAACCCTAATTCCCAACCCCTAACCAATTCAACACCCTAAACCACTAAAAACCTAACCCATTTAACCCCATTAACCCCTAACTTCTAACCCCTAAAATCCTTAACTGCTAAATCCCCTAACCCCTTAAACCTCTAAACCAACCCTAACCCATTTAACCCCCTAAACCCTAAACCTATAACCCCTTAAACCCTAATTCCCAACCCATAACCCATTCAACCCCTTAAACACCTAAACCTCTAACCCATTAACCCTTGACCCCTTAAACACTAATTCCTAACCCTTACCCCATTTAACCCCCTAAACCCTAAACCTCTAAACCCTTAACCCCTAACCCATTTACCCCCACTAAACCTCTAAACGCCTAACCGTTGGAACCCCAACGCCTGTCTTTATCAACTTAAACTTAATCTACCCCTAACCTGCTACCCCTAATCCATTTAAGCCCCAACCCCAAAACTCTAACCCCTTAAACCCTAATTCCCAACCCATAACCCCTGATCTCCTTTTAAACCCTAATTCTAACCCCTCTAAACCTAAGCCCTAATTCCCAACCCTAACTAATTCAACACCGTAAACTCCTAAAACCTAACCCATTTAAGTGTGGATTCCATTTAATCCCCTAAACCCTAACCCCTAAAATCCTTCACCGCTAAATCCTTCTAATCTCCCTAAACCTCTTAAACTTGTAACCTTATTTAACCCCCTAAACCCTAAACCTCTAAACCCTTAACCCCTAACCCCTTAAACCCTAATTCCCAACCTCTAACCAATTCAACACCCTAAACTCCTAAAAACCTAACCCATTTAACCCCATTAGCCCCTAACTTCTAACCCCTAAAATCCTTAACTGCTAAATCCCCTAACCCCCTAAACCTCTAAACCAACCCTAACCCAACCTATAACTTATAAACCTAATTCCCAATCCATAACCCATTGACCTTAACCACCTAAACCTCTAACCACATTAACCCTTGACCCCTAAACTGAATTCCTAACCCTTAGCCATTTTAGCCACCTAAACCCTAAACCTCACAAGCCCTCCTCATTCCCCCATTTGCCGGGGTTGGGGTTAAGGGGTTTAGAGGTTGGGGTTTAGGGGTTAAATGGAGTTAAAGATAGGGAGTAGTGTTACAAGGGTCAGCTAATGGAATTAGAGGTTTAGGTGGTTGAATGGAGTTATGGGATTAGGTGAGGAACAGAGGTTATAGATTTGGAGTTTGAGGGTTTTAAATGGGTTAGGAACAGTTTAGAGGAGGAGTTAGGATTTAACGTTAAGGACTGTTTCAGTAAATAAGTTAGTGGTTGTGAGGTTAAATAGGTTAGGTTTTTAGGGGTTTAGGGTGTTGAATTGGTCAGGGGTTGGGAATTGGGTTTTAAGGGGTTAGGGATTAAGGCTTTAGAGGTTTAGGGTTTAGGGGGTTAAATGGGTTACATGTTTAGAGGTTTAGGGGGTTAGGGGATTTATCAGCGAAGGATTTTAGGGGTTAGTGTTTAGGATTTTGGGGGTTAAATGGAATCCACACTTAAATGGGTTAGGTTTTTAGGGATTTAGGGTGTTGAATAAGATTAAGGATTGAAATTAAGAATACCCAAATGGGTTAGGGGTTAATGGGTTACGGGTAGGGGTTAAGGGTTTAGAGGTTTAGGGTTTAAGGGTTAAATGGGTTAGGGGTTTAGAGGTTTAGTGGGGGTAAATGGGTTAGGGGTTAAGGGTATAGAGGTTTAGGGTTTAGGGGGTTAAGGGTTTAAGGGTTAGGAATTATGGTTTAAGGTGTCAAGGGTTATGGGTTTGGAATTAGGGTTTAAGGGGTTAGGGGTTAAGGGTTTAGAGGTTTAGGGTTTAGGGGTTATATGGGTTACAGGTTTAGAGGTTTAGGGGGTTAGGGGATTTAGCAGTGAAGGATTTTAGGGGTTGGGGGTTAGGGTTTTTGGGGTTAAATGGAATCCACACTTAAATGGGTTAGGTTTTTAGGGGTTTATGGTGTTGAATTGGTTAGGGGTTTTGGGGTTTAGGGGCTTAAATGGGTTAGGGGTTAACGGGTTAGGGGTAGGGGTTAAGGGTTCAGAGGTTTAGGGTTTAGGGGTTAAATGGGTTAGGGGTTTATAGGTTTAGTGGGGGTAAATGGGTTAGGGGTTAAGGGTTTATAGGTTTAGGGTTTAGGAGGTTAAATGGGTTCAGGGTTAGGAATTAGGGTTTAAGGGGTCAAGGGTTAAGGGGTTAGAGGTTTAGGTGTTTAAGGGGTTGAATGGGCTATGGGTTGGGAATTAGGGTTTAAGGGGTTATAGGTTTAGGGTTTAGGGGGTTAAATTGGTTAGGGTTGGTTTATAGGTTTAGGGGGTTAGGGGATTTAGCAGTTAAGGATTTTAGGGGTTAGAAGTTAGGGGTTAACGGGTTAGGGGTAAGGGCTAAGGGTTTAGAGGTTTAAGGTTTAGGGCGTTAAATGGGTTAGGGGTTAGGAATTAGGGTTTAAGGGGTCAAGGGTGTTGAGCTGTGAAAAAGGTATGAAATCCTTATGTATTTGTTCATTCTTTTACCATAGATATACTGTTGACTGCCTTAGAAAGGTAATTTACCATAAGAATTGCAATTAAATTGGAAAGATTTATGTTTAGCCTAAAAAATGACTAAAAGGTTGTTTTTATGGTCAAAACAGGAATTCGAAGAGGTGAGCAGCTGTATCAAAGGCGTGGCTGAAAACAGTTTGACTTCTACTCCATTCGTGATGAACCATATCCAGCTAAAGCCAAGAAGATCTAAACGAATTGCTCGAAAAGGGCAGGGGACAGCTCGACCTTGAACAGAGTTAACAGAATGATAACAAAACAAGAGAGGAGCGAATCCCTCAGGATCGGAAGATCCTGAGGGATCGCTGTGCAAATTTATCATATCTCTTGATTTGTTCGTCAAAGGATCAGCTATAAAGGCAATGATCTGTAGTGACCGGGGAGGGAATGGCTATTATGTAAAAGACATTTTCATTAAAAACATACTTTTATATTTCCTTTGCGATTGAATGTTTATCGACTCTCTATTGTGAGAGAACGTTGTTTGTAATTCCTTTTGGATTAATATAAAGACACAGGTTTCGGCTATTCTTTAGAATTCTGAGTTAAGCCCAGCGGTATTTCACTGGTGCTAAGGGCCCGGCTCTGGTGGATTACTTTTCTGTTGTAATATTAATCTTTATTTGTTTATGCGTGAAGCGTGTTCTGTGTTGATTTCATTTACAGAGTTCTTTCATCGATCGTTGAAGCAATTGCAGAATCATTGATGTTTCATTCCTTACCGCAATTACATTTAACGATCAGTTATCTTGTTATTGCCTTGTGATTTTGCTATTCTATAATTACAGTAAGCGCTATTCCATTAATCTATGGTTTGTGGTTGGATTGCAATTAACTGTCGACAGGTTTGAGTTTAAGATTTAATTGTTCAATTTGCATTAGGATCGTAGGTGCTGTTTCTTTTAAGAATTGCAATTGCTGTTTATTTCATGCTGCTGTTCCTTTTCTGGATTTCATTTCCTTTCAGTTGTTCCACTTTCTTTAATATCACCGAACTGTAGTGGATAGAGATATACTCTCCAGAGTCCCCAGATTTGGTCATCTTGCATCGATTTCTAGGGGAACGAGTTATTGCTACTGCATCCCTGATCGATGCTTAGCAATATTGCTGTAGTTTAGCTTTTTACATTCCTGTCATTGTAATTAGGTTTCCTTTCCAAGCATTTATTACTTTTTTCTGTGCTACATCCTCACAAGCATTTCTCTTAGATAAGCGCATCCTCAGACAGAGTACACTCTTGAGATAAAAGGATGCTCCCGGATTGATGATTAATGTAGGCTAATTAGGTGTTTAAAAGATACCTTTTTATGGTCCAACATTTTGGCGCCGTTGCCGGGGAGAGTGTATGCCATTTCACAGGAGTAATGCACAGCTGATTTCCTTCTGCTTGTGGAGAATTGGGTATTAAAGACGGAAGGTAAGAACCTACGCACTGGGCAAGAAAAACACTTGCTCGCAGCTCGCTTCACAGCAGAAGTAAGTAAGCTTTTCTTTTGGGTAGGAATGAAGGATTGTTTTTTTGAATGAATAAGTCAGTTAAGCGAAACAAAATCCCTCCCAAAGCCAAAAAACCTAAGGGGCTGGTGACCCTTGTGCGCACGACCTTCATTGACGAAATCCTTAAGAAAACTGAATCTCAGCCATCTGTAGGATTTAAAAGAACTACTTCTAGACAGCCTACTAGTTCCCTTCAGGCTACAGGGTCACCATCTGAAGCCTTCACTGAGATACAGAGTCAAACAGAGGGAATTAAGCAAGATTCCCAAGAAATTGAGAATCCTTGCATAAGTTTCCTTCAAGAAGGGAACTCTAGCAATCTCCAAGAAGGAGAAGGGGAAACAGGAGAAACTACAAACTTAAAATCACCTATTAGAATTACCCAAACAATAAACAACCCAAATAGGGGAAGTGTTGTTCAACTTATCTAGAACCAAGGTCTCGAATTACCTCAAACAGTAGGACAACAGGGAATACTTATTCCAGACAGAGGGAGTGCTGTTAAAACTATTTCTACCCCTGTTCGCCAACCTAGAAATTCCCTAGAAATCCCAGAGGGGTATTGGCATATTTTTGATCAAATGGCCCAAAACCAAAATCAAAACCGGCAGCAAACCTCTACACTGCAATACCCTATAGTAGACACTGCAGTCAACGCACCCATGAAAGCTATTCCGCTTCAACATATTCCTACATTTCATGGCTTGACATCAGAAGATCCAGATGCGTTTCTTTTTGAGTTTGATGTGCTGTGTAGAGGATATGATTACACCACCGATGCCCAAAAACTGAAGTTGTTCCCTTCTACACTAAAAGGAGCAGCCTTACGATGGTTTATGGGATTAGGCAGGGGTGTCATAACTGATTGGGATCATATGAAGGCTTCATTTTTAAAGAAATATTAGGATTATTACAGGTCTGGGGAATTAAAAGATGAAATATTCCAGATGACAGCAAAACCAAGTGAGACTTTGGAGGAATATGTGGAACGGTTTCAATATAATTTGCAAAGATCCCCTTATGCATCTGCACCCTTACCTGATAATTTTTTGAAAAATGCATTAATTAGGGGAATGAAAGATCAATGGGTTGAAACATTAAATCTTATGGGAAAAGGTGATGTATATCAAGAAAGCTATCCTGACATTGTCGATTTGTGTATCAGGTGTTCGAGAGGTAATACAAGGTTGAAATCGATTTGTGTATTTGTTTTTTATTGTTGTTTTATGAAATTCGTTTTCTTTGTTAATACTTCTTTATTTTGTTTGAATTTGGTTGCTTTAAAAATAAATAAAAAAAGAATAAAAAATGGTGTGTTTTTCGCGTTGCTGTTCCTTTCTAACGGAACAACACTTCTGTTGTTCCTTTCGAAAGGAACAGTAGTTCCACAGAGTATTTTTCTGTTGTTCCTTTTGAAAGGAACAACAGTTTCGCGCAGTATTTTTGCTGTTCCTTTCTAAAGGAACAACATTTCAACAGAGTAGTTTTTTGTTGTTCCTTTCGAAAGGAACAACAATTTCGCAGATTGTTTTTGCTATTCCTTTTAAAGGAACAACACTTTTTGAATGATTCTTTTTTTCGTTGTTCTAAGCTTGCATTTTGAATTTTTTCTTTCAAGGCAAAAATATCATAAACGATCATACAAATTAAGGATTACTGCAATCAGCAAATCAAAAGAAGTCGTCATTTCTAAGGGAATTGTCTAGTAATAAGGAAAAAAGAGGAAAAAGCAGCATAATAACATAACATTGCTATTTTATCACCATTAAATTAATTTGATCGATTATTTTTATCATGATTGGTTCTTTTCCCACATATTATAAGCTTTCTTTGATATTTATTTTTGAAATGGAAATAGGGGTATATATTTTTCTTCTATTGAGATGTTCATACTTCTTCCACCATTCCTACTCTTAAGGAGTGTTGAGCCATCCCTTATGAATAACTGAGGAAAAGTGTTGTTTGAAAAAGAAAAATATTGACATATTTTAATGTTTTTGCAGATGGAGGATAGGGGGTCTCATTAAGAGCCAGCCTACCATGATCATAGAGAATATAGTGAAGTGGCATTCCCATTATGGCCACCAAACCAGGGAAATGGTCCAAAAGGCAAAGTCTTTGGAACAGGAGGTCTCATCACGAGCCAACCTGCCCACCTTTCACTTCTTCCCGGTGAACGGCATTGTGACTTATCTGGTCACCAAACCAGCACAATGGCCTCCGTCTTCATACTCAATACAAAAATGTAAAGAAAGAAAAGAAGCACTTCCTCAACTACGCATAAAGGACAATGGCTCCGTGGGTTACAAAAAAACTCTGTCAAGGTTATGGACACCTGTGGGCAACAGAGCTCTGTTGATGGTATTGAATTCATACTTATACACATCAATAGTTATTTAACCCTTTTTCCTATATCTTTATTAAATATCAAATGAAATGCATAAATCTCTTATCCCTATTCTTGAACCTATTATACATGAAAAATATTATAAATCGATCATATTAATTTAATATGATAAATAATGCAATATATTCATATCAACCTTATGTTGTCCCTTCGCCTCGTATTTGAATTATTACAGCGTGATTTCCTCATTATTACCGATTTATCTTATGCACCGATTCCAGTAATTACTTAATTTGATTGACTGAATCATAATTGCGTCTGTTTTTACTACTGTCCTATTGTTGTTCCACACATTCCACCCTTAATCGACGGTCGAGGACGACCTCTCATTCATTTGGGGGGCGCGGATGTCTGCATGCAGATCAGGTTTCCAAGATTTCTTCACCTGTATCTCCGCATTAGATTTCTTTACCATGTATGGACTAAAACCCCCATATTTTCAGAAAATAACAAACTGTGCTGTGTTGTTCCATTAAAGTTACTGTGTGTTGTGAAGAATTAACAAGAACGCAGAGATGGGAGGACGCCCAATTCGCAGTGAACCACAGGTGTTGATCATCTCTGACGCTGCACGAGAAATTTTAGAGAGATTGGGATGGATTATGTATTTCATGAGAATGCAGCAACCACATGAAGCAGTGGCTACCGAATTCTTGTTAAACTTGCAGGACGGATCTTCCACAGTCAGAGGAAGGCAGATAGTCGTGACCGATGAGATAATTGCAGAGGTGTCTGGCATTCCCGCGCAAGGAACTATCTGGACCCAGAAGAAGATTAGGATTCATGAAGCCATAAAAATCTTTCAAGATGACGGATAGATGCTAACAGTCAAAGGGAGAGGAGTCCACCCGGCGTCGCTAGGCAAACCATGGACAGAATTGGCCAGGATCGTGCAGGCTTACATAACATGCGACAGTAGGAAAGATGTGGTAAGACCTCACCACCTTAAGCTGTTAGATGTGCTAAAGCAGAAATGTACTATTAATCTGCCTGCGTTCTTAAACTCTTGATTGCATGATATTGCTCGTGGAATTAGAAAAGCCCAACATGCAGACATGGTGGTTAGCCACCATTGTTTAATTCGACTGATAGTGAGTTATAACCTCGCCCAGCAGCAGACCAGCTGGGAAGAATTTATTGAAGAGGGATTAGCCCTGCCTGCTCCGAGAAGGAAAAGGATTAGCTTTTTACATTCCTGTTATTGTAATTAGGTTTCCTTTCCAAGCATTTATTACTTTTTTCTGTGCTACATCCTCACAAGCATTTCTCTTAGATAAGCGCAGCCTCAGATAGAGTACACTCTTGAGATAAAAGGACACTCCCGGATTGATGATTAATGTAGGCTAATTAGGTGTTTAAAGATACCTTTTTATGGTCCAACAAAGGGTTAAGAGGTTAGAGGTTTAGGTGTTTAAGGGGTTGAATGGGTTATGGGTTGGGAATTAGGGTTTAAGGGGTTATAGGTTTAGGGGGTTAGGGGATTTAGCAGTTAAGGATTGTAGAGGTTAGAAGTTAGGGGTTAATGGAGTTAAATGGGTTAGGTTTTTAGGGGTTTAGGGTGTTGAATTGGTTAGGGGTTCATAATTAGGGTTTTAGGGGATAGGGGTTAAGGGTTTAGGGGTTTAAGGTTTAGGGGGTTAAATGGGTTACATGTTTAGAGGTTTAGGGGTTTAGGGGATTTAGCAGTGAAGGATTTTAGGGGTTAGGGGTTAGGGTTTTGGGGCTTAATTTGAATCCACACTTCAATGGGTTAGGTTTTTAGGGGTTTAGGGTGTTGAATTGGTTAGGGGTTGGGAATTAGGGTTTAAGGGATTAGGGGTTAAGGGTTGAGGGGTTAGGAATTAGGGTTTAAGGGGTCAAGGGTTATGGGTTGGGAATTATGGTTTAAGGGGTTATGGGTTGGGAATTAGGGTTTAAGGGGTTAGGGGTTTTGGGGTTTAGGGGCTTAAATGGGTTAAGGGTTAACAAGTTAGGGGTAGGGGTTAAGGGTTTAGAGGTTTAGGGTTTAGGGGTTAAATGGGTTAGGGATTTAGAGGTTTAGTAGGGGTAAATGGTTTGGGGGTTAAGGGTTTAGAGGTTTAGGGTTTAGGGGGTTAAGGGTTTAGGGGTTAGGAATTAGGGTTTAAGGGGTCAAGGGTTATGGGTTGGGAATTATGGTTTAAGGGGTTAGGGGTTAAGGGTTTAGAAGTTTAGGGTTTAGGGGGTTGAATGGGTTATAGGTTTAGAGGTTTAGGGGGTTACAAAATTTAGTAGCGAAGGATTTTAGGGGTTAGGGGTTAGGGTTTTGGGGGTTAAATGGAATCCACACTTAAATGGGTTCTGTTTAGGGGGTTAAATGGGTTAGCCCGGTTAGGAATTAGGGTTTAAGGGGTCAAGGGTTAAGGGGTTAGAGGTTTAGGTGTTTAAGGGATTGAATGGGTTATGGGTTGGGAATTAGGGTTTAAGGGGGTTAAATGGGTTAGGGTTGGTTTAGAGGTTTAGGGGGTTAGGGGATTTAGCAGTTAAGGATTTTAGGGGTTAGAAGTTAGTGGTTAATGGGGTTAAATGGGTTAGGTTTTTAGGGGTTTAGGGTGTCTAATTGGTTAGGGGTTGGGAATTAGGGTTTTAGGGGTTGGGGGTTAAGGGTTTAGAGGTTTAGGGTTTAGGGGGTTAAATGGGTTACAAGTTTAGAGGTTTAGGGGGTTAGGGGATTTAGCAGTGAAGGATTTTAGGGGTTAGGGGTTAGGGTTTTGGGGGTTAAATGGAATCCACACTTAAATGGGTTAGGTTTTTAGGGGTTTACGGTGTTGAATTGGTTAGGGGTTAGGAATTAGGGCTTAAGGGTTTAGGGGTTAGGAATTAGGTTTTAAGGGGTCAAGGGTTATGGGTTGGGAATTAGGGTTTAAGGGGGTTTAAATGGGTTAGGGGTTAACGAGTTAGGGGTAGGGGTTAGGGGTTTAGAGGTTTAGCGTTTAGGGGTTAAATGGGTTAGGGGTTTAGAGGTTTAGTGGGGGTAAATGGGTTAGGGGTTAAGGGTTTAGAGGTTTAGGGTTTAGGGGGTTAAATGGGTTACGGGTTAGGAATTAGTGTTTAAGGGGTCAAGGGTTAATGGGTTAGAGGTTTAGGTGTTTAAGGGGTTGAATGGGTTATGGGTTGGGAATTAGGGTTTAAGGGGTTATAGGTTTAGGGTTTAGGGGGTTAAATGGGTTAGGGTTGGTTTAGAGGTTTAGGGGGTTAGGGGATTTAGCAATTAAGGATTTTAGGGGTTAGAAGTTAGGGGTTAATGGGGTTAAATGGGTTATGTTTTTAGGGGTTTAGGGTGTTGAATTGGTTAGGGGTTGGGAATTAGGGTTTAAGGGGTTAGGGGTTAAGGGTTTAGAGGTTTAGGTTTTAGGGGGTTAAATGGGTTATAGGTTTAGAGGTTTAGGGGATTTAGCAGTGAAGGATTTTAGGGGTTATGGGTTAGGGTTTTGGGGGTTAAATGGAATAAACACTTAAATGGGTTAGGTTTTTAGGGGTTTAGGGTGTTGAATTGGTTAGGGGTTGGGAATTAGGGTTTAAGGGGTTAGGGGTTAACAGTTTATGGGTTAGGAAATAGGGTTTAAGGGGTCAAGGGTTATGGGTTGGGAATTAAGGTTTAAGGGGTTAGGGGTTTTGAGGTTTAGGGGGTTAAATGGGTTAGGATTGGTTTAGAGGTTTAGGGTGTTAGGGGATTTAGCAGTTAAGTATTTTAGGGGTTAGGAGTTAAGGGTTTTGGGGTTTAGGTGCTTAAATGGGTTATGGGTTAACGTGTTAGGGGTAGGGGTTAAGGGTTTAGGGGTTAAATGGGTTAGGGATTTAGAGGTTTAGTGGGTGTAAATGTGTTAGGGGTTAAGGGTTTAGAGGTTTAAGGTTTAGGGGGTGAAGGGTTTAGGGGTTAGGAATTAGGGTTTAAGGGGTCAAGGGTTATGGGTCAAGGTTTAAGTGGTCAAGGGTTAGTTTTCTGCAATAACATAATTCTCCAATCCCATACACTTGTGCTTGGAATGTCACACTTAACATTCATTTCCTTTTCAGATAATATTCTCTATCCCCTTACATCCATACCTAGGAAAATAAACTTCATTTCAATTTAATCTTGTGAAACTAAAGTGGAATATAGGAGGACCCATTCCAAGAAGGGCATCTCACTCAATGTTCAAATAATATTGTTCATTCCCTTACATCCATACCTAGGAAAATAGACTTCCTTTCAAGTTAATTGTGTGAAACTAAAGTGGAAGATAAAGTGACCCATTCCAAGAAGCTCATCTCACTTCAAAAATTTCTCAAGATTTCCAAGAATTTATAACGATATTAAGGTGCTATGCATTGTCTCCTTTATCACCTCATTGCATTTATTCAATTGTTTTTTAAATTTAAATTTATTCATTAATTTCAAAAAAAATATTATATAAATTATATATAGTTGTTTTTATTTTGATCTATGTTTTAGAATTTATTTTATTTATATTAATATATCAATTAGTTTTATATAAAACTATTTTTAGTTTTTTATATAACATTGATATTACAAAATATTGTAACAAATTTTATTTAATTAAATCTTCATGTATTTTTTATCATTAATAATAATAAAATTATAATTTTATTATTTTTTATCATTTTTTAATTTTAATAAAGTACTATTTAAATTATATAACGTACCAATTCTAAAAACTTAATAATTTTTGTGTTTTATTATAGGAATAAAACTCTCATACGAGAGTTTTCAAAACTCTCATACGAGAGTTTTCAAAACTCTCATCCGAGAGTTTTTTTAACTCTCGTCCGAAAGTCTTCCCGAGAGTTTCTGTCAATAAAATTCTCGGACGAGAAAATGCATAACTCTCATCCGAGAGATTTTTAACTCCGGTTAAACCCAATAAAACTCTTGGACGAGAGTTTTTAAAACTCTCGGTCGAGAAATAGAGTTGACTATTTTCTCGGACGAGAAATTAAAAATTTCTCCCAAATTCTAGCCATCCGCCAAAAAGTGTTTCCCAACTTCGCGATTTCACCCTTTAATTCTAACACTAGTAGAATCATTTGATCAAAGTCCAATGATCTTAACCTGTTGTTGAGCACAAATAAATTTCCATTGAGGCATGCATGCTCTGAGGTACTGAAAAGGAGTTTCGAAACCATCTTTCTAGTTACTGAGCTGAAGTGGACCAGAAGTGATCCATCGAAGGAGGGCCATAATGATTCCCACATCATCGACATGAGACAAAGTATTTCTCAATATGATATGAATGATTCAGGACTCTTACAGAGAGGGTCAAATAAGCATAGGATGTTTTACTAGATAGGAATTCACGTTAACATATCGGTGGCACAACTCTATAATTTGGAATAGTTTGACTCAAAATGGGATCAAAAGTCATGGTGAAATCATATCATGATCGACTGTGAGGAAAATGGATTTCCCAAATCGAGGATGGTAAATGACGAATGAAGGATATGCCAAGCCTACCACGATTTTCATGTTCAAGAGTGACATGCTCCCTTTGGTACAAAATAAAAAACATGATTTAATTCAATTTTTCCCCACTAATTTCAAGCGAGTACCTCTTTATTTTTGATAGAAAGCTTGAAGAGGATACCATATTCTTAGTGTATAACTTCACCCTTTAGATGAATCCATCATGGTAAGTTTAAGGAGCCCTAAGAAGGAGTAACTCGGCCTTGTGATCGAAACAAGTCCTTCATAATTTAAATTCTACGAGTCCAAAGGAGGGGTAACTCGGTATCTTTTTCATAATTAGGGAGTTTGAAATTAAATGGAAAAGAAAAATCCAAAAGGTCCATTTTCATATATAGTCTTTTGAATCCAAAAGGGTAGAAAATAATATATGAGAGAACATCCTAATCATGTTCAGCCAAGGTATTCCTTTTTCATAATTAGTCCATATCATACCAAAAAATGGTTAAATGTATGTGTAGATGATGTCTATTCATTTTAATTTAACGAGCTTGAAAGGACAAGTTATCGACAATATTTTTATCTTTTGAGAGTGAAAAAAGAGTTGAAAGATAACTCCTCCTTGAGAAACGAGTTGTATAAAGGGATAACAACTGGTTATGATGATGATGTAACTACTCAAAAAATGTATAGGTAAATAGGTTGGATAATAATACCACTTATCACAGCAGTTCCCTAGGCAAGGGTAAAAAAACCAAGTGAGAGTGTACGATTGGCCAAGTAGATGGTGACGATGGAATGAGAAAACCAATGCTCATCTGGTAGAAGAGGCAGATAAAATAGAATTCATGAGAGGTGTGTAGGAATGGTATCATTTTTTACAGAAGCTTGAAACATTGGAATCTATGCTCTAAAATAGTTTAATTTTTACACAAGCTTGAAACATGTGGAAAAACTCTTCTTGAAACTTCTTTCGTTTTGGCAGAAGCTTGAAAAAGATACAACATATGCATACACTAATTTTTCATGCCCCTATTCTAATGAATCGATTTGAGGGAAATGCCTGCCAAGCTTCATTTAATTCACCTATGTAGACAACAATTTACTAATAGGTTGATGAAATGAAGTTTCATTTGCGAGCTCAAGTGAAAGACTCGACTAGGAATTTACGAGATGTAACTAAAGACATGAATTGAAGGGGGAATTGTTTTCTTTTCTAATGAGCTTGAAATAGTAAAAGAACTATCCTCATAGGGACCTATTGATTTTTTAATGAGGTTGACATAGTAAAATAACTATCCTCATGACACCTTGATTCATTTTTTTAACAAGTTTGACAAAAGAAATGGAACTTTTCTCTAAAGATTTTGCTTCATTTTTTAAGGAGCTTGACGCAAGAAAAGGAAATCTTGTGTGGATTTTTTTTATGGCCCATAAGATATCATGGCTTCTAAGAGGTTCTCATCAGATGGGAGAAAAACACTCTTGAAATCAATGTCCAATGCCCCCAATACATGATGCACTAGATCACTGACTAGGTCATCAACAAACACTCTCATGGAACAAGTTGCCACATAATTAACCTGTGGCGAGGAAGATACCACTTGCATGTAAGGTCCATTAAGGGGTGATGGTTGATTGGGAGCCATATTAGGGTGAATGAATGATAACTTATCAATGGTAAAAATTCTCCCTTCTTGTGGGAAACAAATTAGGCAAAAGAGAGAAGCCAGAAGAGCTCCCATGACATAAGTATAGTCATGCCTAAGGAGTAACTTAAAATCCAAGGGGTATTGGACAACCCTTGCATCTATGTAGATAGTATTTCCTCCCAAAGTAATAGGAAAATTCATAAGGATCCTTAATGGTTGATTGGTTCCTCTATTAAAAGAGAATATATTCTCCATAACACGAACAAGATGCGAAGAAGCTAAATCTTACTAAGCACTTGAGGGCATAATAGTAACAAATTTTAAGGTATTATTTTATCAATGGCTCTTTCTAGGCATATAAATTTCTATTTTCCTCTCTCTTATATAAAAGAGCTATTGGAAGATCTAATAATACATTAAATTATGTAAAATGACTAAAGGTATAATATTACATGTTCGTCCTTGTACAGGTATAACAAAATTTAGAGGATGGTTGGCATTCTTAATGTTGTTTCTTTAGAGTATTATTTTTGTCATTTCAGAGGAATATAAATAAAAAATTTAGAATATAACTATTATGTCTAGCTTAAAATTGTTGTTTAAGAGTTGTGTGATTTTCATGAACCAATATGATAAGTTTATTATTCAAGCCCTAGATTTCATATCTTCTTCATAAGGTCTAACATGGACTCCAAGACCAGAATACATAGTTATTGATCAAGCACCAATTGGAGAAGTTGTGGTATTTGTAAAGATGTTAAAGTTGGGGATATCTAATGGTGTTGGCTATGAAGGTCAAATAAAGGCCCAGAATCCTAGTGGAAAAATGTTATGAAGATTTTGATACAAAAATATTCCCATGTCTAGCAAGTTTGATTCAGGTATCCATGTTGATTGCCACTAAACTAGTCCTAGTTTCTAGGATAAAGAAATAAATATACTGTTTTATATTGAGAGTGTGCCATGTATAAATTTTAAATTCTAGCTTTTGACTCTGCAGACCCAAGGAAACCATGGGCTAGTTCACGATAGATTTTTTTCTATAGGAAATATAATGGTTATTGTACTTTCTTGGAGGAACTCTTTGGAGATGGTGGTCAAGCTACGATTCAGAAACAAGGTTCAACGAACTAATCCTTTTGTCTTAAAAAAAAATTCATGTGTATGAAAATATAACCTTTTGGCTGAGCTTGTAATATTAGACATCTACAATTTTAAAGCCTTTATATTTATTTTCTTAATTTCATGAAAATGTGGTTGTGAATTGTGGGTCTATTATTAATTTCTTGTAACATATAGATCATGATAATCTATATCAGGTTTGAAATTTTTTATTGATTTTAAAAGAATATAGGATTTGTGCTTTTTCAACTATTATAAAGTTAAGAATGGACTAATGTTATCTAAATTTTTTGCATGTCATAAAATACAATCACATAGCCACTATAACCCTCTTCCAGTCATGATTTTAATAGAGGTATTTCCTTTAACTTTCGGCTCATCTAATTTACTTTATTTCTCATTCCATGTAGGGAGTTTAACACATTAATTGATTGTGAAGTTTGGATTTTAATGTTTTTTTTCTATTGTTGTATAAATCCTCTATATTCTACTTTATTTTATATTCTAGTTTTCATCATCTTTCATCTCTTGCACTCTGCATTGTCTCTTTTATTTTTTCACAAAAGGAAGTGAGTATTGATGGCAAGATGCATGAATTAAAGAAACAAGATAAAAATAACACTAGAGCGACAAAAGGAAAAAAGAAAGAGAGAGAAGATAACTGGTCTAGTGATACCCTTGGAGCCAATATCCCGTATAAGACACACACACAGAAACTGATGGTCAATTCTTAGAGGTTTTGAATTCACCGCAATGCCTTGGAGGCACAATGATCATGTTTTGATGTACTAATGAAACAATAATTCATATGTAAATTGTAGTCAAACCAATATTAAGTTGGAAACTCGTATTGTAATACTTGACCTTTCATATAATATAGTTTATGTGGTTGAAATTATTTATATCCGTAGTTGATATTATTTAGTGTTACACCATTTTTTGATCATCTAACCTCTTACTATTAGATGGACCTAAGTACACCATGTAAGACAAATTTTACCCTAAGTAAAATTTCTTTCACTATGAAAAATAATTTAGTAAACCACCTTTATTAAGTTGTTTATGGTCTAAACAGGAAACCCCATGAGGAAATATTAAATAAATCTACATTTGTTTGTTTTTTCTCAAGGAATAATTAGTTAAACAATAGTTTAATTAATATTCCTGGTTATATTTAACCCAAAACAATAAAATTAATTAGATAAATTATTATTTATCTTATTATTTTCTAGGAATAATTATTTAAACCTTATTTAAATAATATTCCTTGTTAAATTTGACTAAATCGCTCATTAATAATTAAATAAATCATTATTTATTTAATTATTACTCATCCACATCCTTAAAATACTAATAAATCATTTATTTATTTATCATTTACGAATAAAGGGATTTGACCCAAGACAATTTCCTTTTTCCTCCAACAAAAATAATAAAATATTCCATAAAAGTTAGATCTTGATTTTTAATAATATTTTAACTATGCACAAATATCTATACTAATTCAATATTTTTTTATAAATGGAAGGGTTTTTCCATTAATTCACCACCTTTTGTTGCCTAAATATCACTCTGAATCTATACACTTGGTCTGACTTTGATCCACCATCATTGTCATATTTTTCTAGCTTTTTTCTTGTGAGCTCCCTTTGAATTCCATTTTTGTCTAGGTTTTCTACACCATCAAGAGAGAGGAGTTTTAGATCTGAAGTGTTGAGGACTTACAAGAACCCATCCCATTGAGGAGAACTAGTATCATCCTTCTATGTTTTCCTCCAGGGTGCCCTCAATATAAAATTCATTCAATATATTCTTGTCTTGTCTATTGGATTCATGGAGTAAATTTTGTTTTTATTTACTGCTTAATGTCTTTTGATACATAGATCTAGATTTTTGCAGCATTTATCTTGATCACCTAATTGTAGATCTAAATATTTTTGCAGCCATATTTTCTATTAGGGTTGTTTTTTATGCATAGCTAAAGTGGTATTTTTTCGTACACTTACAATTAAGATTCATACTTACATTTAGTATTGTAATTCACATATGTAAATTTATGTTTTATTATTAGATGACCATCCACATTGTATGTCATTTTTTAAAATTTTCTCGCAAAATTATACTAATTAATTTAAGTTTATTAATAATTAACACTTAAAATCAATCTAGAACTACTAAATTAGTAGTTCAATTGATTAATAATGAACACAAATAAAATGAACATACACAAATAAATTGGTCATTTATAATGATCATTAATGAAAGTAAATGAAATGAATATAAACTACTAAGATAATTGTTTATATAATGAATATGAAGTTGCAAAAAAATATAAATGGCTACTGCAAATGATAAATTTGTGATTACAAATGATAACAAAATTTTGCATATATACAACTATTAGTAGCTAATTTCCAATATCTTATAACACAACCAAAATATATTCATATTTCTTTGGTAATTAATTTATTTCAAACAAGGACTAAAATTTTCATATATATGACTATTAGTAGCCAATTTACAATATCTTATAACATGACCAACATTTTGGGTAATATTTCTTTGGTTATTAATTTGTTTTCTCAGGTAATCACATAGTAATATATTTTGTTGTATATTTCGTCATTAATTGTGGCAATTAATAACTAAACCAATGACTAAAATTTGCATATATGTGACTACTAGTAGCTAATTTATAGTATTTTATAGCACCACCATCATTTTTGGTCATATTTCTTTGGTCGTTAATTTTTTTTCTCAGATGATTATATAGTAATATATTTTGTTGTATCTTTGGTCATTAATTTTGGCAATTAGTGACTAAATAACTGACCAAATTTATGAATAAATATAGTACTATACGATAAAATTGAGACAACCAATTAATGACTAAGCTAAAAATGAATAAAATTTGGTTGTATTATATGATACTGTAAATTAGTTACTAGTGATCATTGACTCAAAAATGGTCATTTATATGAAAAATTTAGTACTTTTTTTAGTAACTAATTAGCCATTTTGTACTAGTGAAACTAGTGAGAAAAGAAGTGGATGCTAATCAAATAGATCATACATTGTTGTCCATTATTCAAGACTACATTTTCTCTATTAATTGGGTTAGGTGGGCTAATCATGGTCCCTATGTAGCTCTAGAATCCGATGTTAAAGTGATTCTTATCCATGAGAAAAAAATTTGGTCTCACACTACAAATTTTGGTAGTGGAGAACATCTAGATGTTGATAATTGGAAAGTTGTGATGACTTTGCAAAGTCATACTATAGATGTGGTAATTGTATGTTGACATATTTTGACTTCTTTGAATATTGAAAATATTTTAGTATGGTTTTACAATGAAAACTTGGTTACTCGAACTTATTTCAGATTGTGATGTTGGTGACATTACTAACTGAGATGGTTTATGTGTGTGTACTAATCGAAGTAAGTGGACCTCAACTAGTCTTGAGATGATTCAGTTTTAGTCAGTTGTATTTTGGACAATAAATTCCAAATTTGGAATGCAAGTGATGCATATGTTATTGTTGTTTTAAAAGGTCACACTAGCCATATAAAGGAATTTTATGGGATCCAATTGCTTCTTTTCTTGTAAGAAAATCAGATGAAATTTTTTTCGTTATTTGGCTCACATGTGACTAGATTCTAGAACCAAGAACCTAAGTCCAATGGGGGAAATCAGTAAGGCCTTCAATCAGTTACAATTTTTAGTAGCACATCCATCTATCATTGGATTCGGTGAAACCAACACAATGTAATTACAGGTAGACAAGGGGTATTGTTAAATGTTGGATATTTGTAATTTTGTGCTCATATGGAGACTATTTTCTTATGGATCAGGCACCTGTGCATTGAGTTAAAGGAAACCATGTGATTTTTTTTCTCCTTTAAGATTTGAAATTGAGAAACGTAGAGAGATGTGCTGAGGGATTTTTTAATGATGGCCATGGTGGTGGAAAATGAAGGATTTATTGGAACAAACATGAAATTAGGGGTAAATTTAGGGTTTATAGGTGAAATATTTAGCCATTTAGAGTTTTTAGAAGACCAACCTTTAACGAGGAATGAGAATCCTACCTTAGATGTAAAATATTTGCAGTAAAATGCTCAAGAGAGGTAAGTGAACTTGTATATTTTACTAAATATGTTGTTTCTCTAATGAGCCGAAGAATTGCAATGCCAATCCAAAATTATCTTAGATGTAAAGAAATAATTAAACTGCAACACATGGAATCAATTCAGATGATAATTGTTCCATCATATCCCAAAAATGTTGATTTAACAAATCACATATAGTAGCAATATTACCATAATTAACTTCCCGAATGTAAACAAGTTGTTTATGTTCTTCAAAAATTTCATTATCAAGCATCCGTGACAGTGGCTCTACTAAAATATATCTAGTATCAGAAGCATGATCAAGAAAATAATTAATCCTATGATCAAAATAGTATATCCTTGTCTCATCAAACCCTTTCCATCTCCCTAAACTATTTAAAATATCAGCCCTTATTAGCAGGGCTATTTTTGAATGTGCTAGGGTGTAACACCTCCATTTTAAAGATTTTTTTTTTTTTTCTCACCCATATATATATACACTGAAGGTTTATTTTTATTTACATGGTTGATTGGATATTAAGTTCAGGAATTGGAATTTTATTTCCACATTTTTAACTTTTCCTCTACCAAACTAGTATCTCATTCTAACTTTAGGATTCCTTTCCCATCATCACTTTCTAATAGTATGGAATACTCCCCCTTGTATATATTATACTATATATATATATATATAAACTTCTATACCCCTTTATTGTAACATTGGGTACTCCCCATGTATATAATTATATGTATCACATATATGTACATATATACCCTTCAATAATGTCATGGGGTACTCACTATGCATGTAATATATATATAATACATATATATATCCTTTTGATAATGTTATTGGATTCTCACTAAGCAAATATACATAATATATATTTTGATAATACATTGGAAAGTCGATTATGTATATAATACATGGTATATATACAAATAGCTTCATAAAATTTATATTGCTATTGTATGGGTTCGGTTGCCACCTTACAACCTCACGCTCCATGTTAATTCCGAAGGTTAAAATATCACTGTAAAAACGTAACGTACCCATGATACTCATACCAGTAGACCCGGGATATCTGTCATGTATCAGTTGCCTGAATCCCTTTCACATTACAATTCCTCTTCGTTGTGAGTAGGTATGGGAGTGATGAATTCTTTTGCGTGTTGGAGTTTCCATTCGAATCGCACATCCTTTGTACAGTTACTGGAGTACGTATCATCGCATTTTTAATTCATAGCTACACGTGGTTGACTCTCATACGTTGTATGTTTTGGTTACAGGCTGAAATTGCATCACTCTCACCTCGGGAACATGGGGTTCTCAACCACTGCGCCATTGAAATTGAGCATTCGGCGCGTTCCAGCAACAGCTGGAATTCACATTAATAGCGTCACAGAGCGTAGCAGATATTTCGCCGGCGGGGTACTCCGACTTTCAGTTGAATATTATTAAAATTTTCTGAACGGTACTGATCTATCGGCTAGACATACTTTTCATAATCCTCCTCGGGATTTCGGGAACTCTCGACCTGCCGATTAGGGTTTACAGTGTTCATCCTTACGCTAACCCTGGATCGGAACGCTGCGTGTGAGGGTGGTAGTTCACGATGTTAGGGTTGAGGATTACCATTTAAAGCCACAAATCTTTTCAGGGCTGATCCCTTACTCCAGTTTATTTCTCCTCCTATCGCTCGATCGTTTTTCTTTTGTTGGTGTTCCAGACTCCTGAAATCGCTCGTAGAGCAGACCAGAGACGCGTGGAACACAGCCGATGTGCTATCAACCAGGTCTCTGCGCTACTCCACATCCTTTACTTATTTACCTGTAGAATTTTTCGCGTAATATATAGTTAGGTTGTTTCTTCTGTTCCTAACGTATCTTAACTACTATGCCTATTGCCGTATTTTGCCCAGGGTATGAGGCTTTCAGCGATAGGTCTAATACAGGTTTGTATACCCAAATAGAGCGGCGTTTTGATTCTATGAGCGAAACGTTGGGTGTCTCGAATGGCGTTTCTCTTTTTTGGTGAGACATCCCACGGTCATGTCCCTCTTCTTTCAAGGTCACGGTGGTAGATAAATTTATATAAGTTTCTGGTTTGTATTTTTTGTATGGCTCGTTTGATTTTTGTTGTAGGGATCCCGTACTACCCTCGATCCAACTCAGCCTTCCAACCGGAGGGATGCACAGGTCTTCCACCCTTACGATTTTTCCAACCGAGCGATTGCAGCAGCGGGGGTGGTTGTTGAAGATCGGTTTCGGTTTGCTCCAAGAGATGCAGTTGGCTACAGAGTCGTGGCTGTAGGTAACGAGTTCGAGCTGCGGGGTTATGTTATGGCCTCTCGTAATTATTTAAGTTATGTCGTTTGGTTTTTTCTTTTCTTTTCTATTACTCCGGCATTGTTAAATTCTGGCTAACCAGAAGGGACTCTGTTAAATGCACTTACCACCATAGTATGTTTATCGTCGAGTTCACTTCGTTATCATGGTTGTGTCTATGGCCGCGCACAGGATGAGGATCCTTATACATGAATACTCGGCTGTTGCCGTTCCTCATTTCCTTGCTTTTGGATTGATTTTTATTAAAATGGGGTTTTCGATTTGTAGAGATGAAACACGCTTAATACGGCCGTATGGTATTAAAATTTTTGGTTTAAGTATTAATAATAAGCAAAGTAATTATGGTTCCGGTTCGGGACCAATGTCTATCCTACTTTACCGAAGGTTATGCTCTCTCAAACCGAATGAAAGATCTGCCATTTCTGTTGATAATATTGAACTTCTGAACTTAAAGGAGTCCATTCAGAACCCCCAATTTGTTTTACACTGAACTAACCCCGGTTAATATATATTCGATTTCCTTTCTGGGTTTATGCAATCGATTTTATTAGGCGCGGCCAATTATTTGACATAGTAGATTTTAATCTGCCAATAACGTGTGATAAGTACATACTGGCATGCACTGTTTCCCCTGTGGTTTGTCATTTATTCCAAATTGATATTTCATAAGTTTACTTTGTTACTAATAGCAGTATAAATCAAGCTTTCTGGTAATAGTCTCGTCGGATTCGACGATAGTTATATAGTGAGCTTATTTTAGTGCTAGGCATATACACATATCGAATTCCCTCACCATTGTATGACTGAAGTTTATGCACAATATACTACATGTATTTGTCATAGTTTATTAAATCACCACATTTCTATTTACTGGAAACAAAGTTCTATCGTTATTAAATTTGTTTATAGAGTGGTATATTTGACCATAGTTTTAATGATGGTTCCTATACAAATTTTTAACTTCAGGAATGTTCTTTCTTCTGTAGTTCCCTAGAGATTTATGTTGGATTCCAGAAATATGTGTAAATGGAAAATTTTGCAAACCCTAGCATTGAAGGGGATTATATAAATTTTTTTTTTCCTGCTATTCCATCTGGAGAATTTAATAATTGCAAAACACTAAAATGTTGTGTTCTGTTACTTCCTAGTGTTATACTCAGATTTTGGATTTCTCTATAGCCTGTAGGTAAGTATTAGAATTATTCCATGAGTAGAACCCTATCAAAATTAAGTTATAATTCTTCCTGTGGAAATAAGAATCCTCAGATTTAAACCAATTAATGGTTTAGAAATTCTGTGAGACTCTACACTACAAATGTGTATTCTACAACTATGCAGAAATTCATGGGTTAATTCCTGATAAGTTCTTCTGCTAAATGTAGAATCTAATTTATCATAGAAAAACAATTTAGATATGTAGTCAATTCCTACTAAAAAAAATAAACACAATCATAACTTCAAAGACATACCACTCATGCAATTGACCAACCTCCCAACCTTAGAATTCGTCTCTCTCCAGAATTCACCCCTGAGTTGAGACCACCTCCACCACTGATCAACCTCTGATCTGCTTAGGAGCAGCTTATTTAAGCTCATGTTTCCCTAAAGCATGTTTCTAATTCTGCGTCCAGAATAGCAGGATGCTTTTCTTCCTGTTTAGCCCAGGCTTCCCATTTTGGGACTCTTTAAAGCTTTTTTAGCTTTTCCTCAGCTTTTCCAGCTTTTATTACCTCTTCCCAACTACTTTCCTCATCATTGGGGAAATTTAGATTCCTCCTCAAAATCTAAATTAATTTCTTTCAAGGATTTTTGAAAGATTGTGGGGATTTATTGCCTTATCCATCCTTATGGATTTGGCAAGTGATCTCTAATTCTCATCTTGGTCAATATGCACAATCATTTTATTTATTTCCTCAATTTAAATACTAAATTACATTCACACAATACTTATCCTTTGGGGTCCACTCCCCTTAGGATTAAAGTTCAAATGTCTAACTTTTTCAAATTCAACACAGAAATTGGGGGTGTTACATAGGGCTTTAAATGTCTTTTAGGGTTTAAAACTCATTATTTTAGCAACTCTATATAGAAAATAGGGCCTTGGTTAACTGTTGAGTTCAATGGAGTATGAGACCTTCCCTACCAGGGTTCAATTTTCTCTTGGATTTTCCAATCCATATATCATGTCAAGAAAAGGGTAAGGCTAGGTTATGTATTGAGATCTATGGAAGAACTAATGTACTCAAACCTTATTAATAAAAAGGGCTACATCTAAGAAATACTATTTCCATCATTTTCACTCTTGGTAGAGTGAAATGGGTCCAATTAGCTATGGTTGGCTTGTTAATCATGGTTTGGTTTTATATATAGCTTTCCTCTCACCTTGCATCGGACTAGTTCCATGAACAATAAATTCCAAAATTTATCCTTCAAAATATAGAGGTTTGTGTGGAGGCATTTGTGCAACAGTTTGTTGGATATTTCATCTAATTGTTTCAAAGAGATTCCTATGTTTGATTCATGTGTTGGGCACATCTAAAAGAATTATAACACTCACCGCTATTGTTGGAGTAGCATGCCATTTTTTTGTGCTTTTTTTCATGAGATGAAAGGCATAAGATTCAAGGAGGTTGATAAATTATGATAAGGGAGATCATATATTAGTAGTATAGTGTTAGGTCCTTATATTACTAGTATAGTCCCTTATTTCTTTTAGTGTAAACCCCTTATTGTTATTGTTGTACCCCTATAACCCCCATATTGTTATTATTGTGCCCTTAAATTATTATTGTTAGGTTAGTTAGGATTACTTGTGACCCCACTAGGATTACATTGTGGCCCCATGGACTCCTATATATAGAGAGGAGGTTTTGTCATTTGTATCATCTAATAATTGTTCATTCATGTAATGTATTGGAGGTTTCCCCCTCGAAGTGGCTTATTTATAACGCATTGATATATCTTTTCTTCTCTTTTTGGAGCTTGTTTCACAACATTTGGTATCAGAGCTTTGGATTCTAGGGTTTCGCTGCCCCAAATAGGTAATCGTGGAAGTTTTGCTATAACATTTTTTCTACGAAGGGTCAGAAGCTGAAATTTTTAGAAAGAGAAGTCGAAATCTCAAGGAACAACTTCAAAAAATTTCAGAGCTTGGTTCACAATATTGTCAGAGATATGACATGTGGATGTTAGGTATTTTTGCAGGCTCCTGAATTTAACCTAAACAGGTCATCGTGGAATTTTTGCTATAACTTTGTTTCTATGAAGGTTTAGAAGCTGAAATTTTTAGGGAGCGAAGATGAAATCCGGAGGAATATCCTCACAAAAATTCAAAGCTTGGTTCACAATAGTTTCATAGATATGGTCGGTGGAAGTTAGGTCTTTGGCAGGATCCCGAATTTCATCTCAAAGAGGTGATTGTGGGAAAATATTCATAACTCTCTCTCTCTGAGCATCATATTAGAATTTTGTAAAAAGTGGCCACAAGTACATGGACTGTATTCTTCTCTCAGAGCCAAAGGAGGAAACAGTGACACGTGGTAGGTCGTATAAGTTCACTCTACTGAACCAGTCCATAATTAGGTCATTGTAGGACATTGGGCATAAATTTGTCTTCAAGAATCCAAATCAAGTCAGACCTATGGCATTCAAAAGAAGCTTCAGAGGGCTAATTTGGGGTTGAATTTCAGATATTGAATATCTGAAATCACAAAGATAATTCAGTTTCAATATCGAGCTCCTAAAAGTCAAGAAAAAGGTATGTATTTTTTTTCAAATTGCATGAGTCCTGTTTGAAAAATAAGTTCTAGGTGATTCCAAAGTCCTATTGAGCATATATATCAGTATTGGGTTCTAAAATTCCTCCTAAAAATAGTTCAACACCCATTAAGCCTTCAGAAGGCTCTACTATCACTCATGAAGACGAAGAAATGCAACATGAGATATCAAAAGTCCATGAGCAAGTGCACAAAATTTCCCTATTGCAAAGGGCAACAAAAAATGAAATGGAAGTTTTGAAGAAAGGCATGGAAACTAAGATGGATGGTTTGAAGAAAGGCGTGGAATATAATATGAATGGTTTGGAAGCTAAGATGGATGGCATGGAAGTTGGCATGGAAGCTAATATGGATGACATGGAAGCTAAGATCGATGAAAAAATGGAAAACATTAAGAATGATCTAAAAGTAGACATCGAAGGTTTGGAAAAGTTAATACAAGAAATGTTTCCTAATGGTGAAAAGATAGTAGAGGAAAATCATGATGAGAACAAAATAATTTTTAAATGTGATTTCATAAACTCTGATGTTGGATTAAAGAACCACCATATTTCAAAGATGGATATGAGGAATTTTGATGGCAAGGATACCGTAACATGGATACTACATATGGAGCAATATTTCGATCTCAATAATGTGCAAAACACACAAAAGATACGCATTGCAACTTTACATTTAGAAAAAAATACATTTGTATGGTATCGATGGCTTTGCTCATGTGAAAAAATTGTCACTTGGTCAATTTTTACAAGGAAATGATCACACATTATGAGGATACAAAGAGCACACATTCTTTAGCCAATTGATCAATCTCAAACAAAAGGGTTTAGTGGCGGAGCACATTGAGGACTTCCAAAAATTGAATATAAGGGTAATTGATATTCCAGAGGAACACAAGATTGATGTCTTCATAGGGACTTTAAAGGATAACATCCAACATGAAGCTCGCGTTTGGCAACCGGATTCATTAGAGAAGGCATTTAGGTTGGAAAGAAAATTTGAATGTACAATTATGGCGACAAGGAAGCCTACCACACACATCTATAAAGATGGAAATGTTGCTACTCCTAGACTTCCACAACCTACAAGGTTAACACCACAACAATTGGAAGAAAAAGGAGCAAAAGGCCTTTGCTATAGTTGTGATAGAAAATACACTAAAGGTCATAAGTGTGTTGAGAAGAAATTATTTTACATAGATTGTGAAGAGGAGGAAGAAAACGAACAAGAAACTTCAAAAGAAGAGGATATACACCAGGAAGTAACCCTAGAAGAAGAAGAAGTGAGTTCGACCATATCATGTAATGAATTGGCAGGAAATACCACTCCTCAAACTCTCAAGATAGAAGGACATATCAAGAAGAAAAAGGTAATAGTGTTGATTGATTTGGGTAGTACCTATAATTTTATTCATTGTAAGGTAGCCAAGGAATTGAATTGTTTCCTATACCTAGCACCAGAATATCAAGTGATGGTTGCAAATGGAAGAACTATAAATTTCTCTAGAGAATGCCATAATATCAAGTTATCCATGGGGGAATATGTATTGAATAGTCCAATGCTTTCCATCCCAATGGAAGGTGCCGACTTCGTACTAGGAGTACAATGGTTACAATCTTTGGGGACGATAGCTTTTAATTTTCATGAACTTTTCTTGAAATTTTTTTGGAATGAAAGGAAATCAAATTACAGGCTATCATAGGGAAGCCAGGAAAGATAATAAGCTCTAATGTCATGACAAAGCTTCTGAAGAAAGAAAAACGAGGCGTAATTTCACAATTATGCTCACTAGAAGTTCCAACATCAAAATCATCCATTTCTCTATATCTCAAAAGAGTCTTGGACAATCATTCCAAGGTTTTTGATACTCCCAAAGGACTCCCACCTATTCATGATCATGATCATGCTATTCATTTGATTCCAGGAATTTTTCCTCCAAACATACGACCTTACAAATATCCGTATGTCCAAATGAGTGAAATTAAACGTATGATTGCAGAAATGTTAGAGGATCGTATAATTCAACCTAGTCAAAGTTCTTTCTTTGCTATAGTAGTATTGGTGCACAAGAAGGATGGATCATGGCACATGTGTCTGGATTATAGGGAGCTCAATAAGCTCACTATTAAAGATAAATTTCTCATTCCTACGATTGATAAATTATTGGATGAATTACATGGAGTAATTTATTTTACCCAGTTGGATCTTCGTTTAGGATATCATCAAAAGACTGAAGATATTCCGAAAAAAACATTTCAAACTCATGAAGGTAATTATGAATTTTTGGTCATGCCTTTTGGCCTTACCAATGGGCCTTCTACATTTCAAGGGTTGATGAGTTCCATTTTCAAACCCTTCCTTAGAAAATTGCTGCTAGTATTTTTTGATGATATACTAATCTACAACAGGTCTTGGAAGGATCATGTTCAACATGTTGACAGGGTGCTTAAATTATTGGAGGAGAAACAATGATATGAAAAAACATCCAAATATTTTTTTGGAGTACAAGAGGTGGAATATCTGGGTCATATTGTATCTCATGAGGGTGTTAAGGTAGACCCTAACAAAATTAAAGCCATTAAGGAATGGAAAGGCCCCACAACCTTAAAGCAGTTGCGCGGATTTCTTGAGTTAATAGGGTATTATCGCAAGTTTTTTAAGTATTATGGGAGAATAGCAGCACCTCTAACAACATTATTTAAGAAAGATGCATTTTCATGGACTCCTGAAGCAACTAAGGCATTTGAACATCTTAAAGAGGCAATGTGCCTAGCACCAGTCTTAGCTACGCCACACTTCACAAAAACCTTTATTGTGGAATGTGATGCCTCGGGAAATGGAATTGGTGCTGTTTTAATGCAAGAAGGAAGACCCATTTCTTTTTAAAGTTGTTCAATAAAAGGAAAGTATTTACAAAAATATATTTATGAGAAGGAAATGTTGGCAATACTACATGCACTAAAGAAATGGAGACCTTACCTAATGGGAAGACACTTCAAGTTAAAAAATGATTATGATGGTCTTAAATACTTTTTGGAACAAAGACTATATTCAGAAGAGCAGCAAAATTGGGTCACAAAGATGTTATGTTATGAATTCGAAATCATCTACAAAAAAGGGAAGCTAAATGTTGTTGTAGATGCACTCTCAAGAAAGAATGAAGAGGTGAAAGCATTGCTTTGTGCCATTTCTATTATCTAACCAGATTGGATAACCGAAGAAAGGGATGAATAGATGAAGGATGAAGAAGTTTGGACACTCATTCAAAAGTTGAAGCAAGATCCTAGTACATCTGATACATTTAGTTGGAAAAATGATTCCTTATGGTACAAATATCGCTTATATATTTGAAATAATTCCCAACTAAAACAAAATATTCTTTTGTAATTTCACACTTCTCCTTTAGGAAGAGACTCGAGACTTTTAAAAACTTACCACAGGGTGAAGAAAGAATTTTTTTGGGATGGCCTTAAATCTGATATTCAAACGTTTGTGGCAGAATGTTTGGTTTTCCAGCAAAATAAAGTTGAGACAATTAAGACACCGAGTCTTCTACAACCTTTATCCATTCCAAGTCAACGTTGGGGGGAGATTTCAATGGATTTTATCACAGGTTTACCTAAGTCCGAAGGAAGGAGTGTCATCATGGTGGTAGTTGATAGACTTACCAAGTATGCACAATTTTGTGCATTATCTCATCAAGTACGGTTGATAGACTTACCAAGTACAGTTGCTAGACTTACCAAGTACAGTTGCTACTGCATTTATGGAAACTATTCAAAAGCTATATGGAAACCCGAAGATTATTGTAAGTGACAAAGATTCCATTTTTACAGGAAAATTTTGGACGGAATTATTTTCTTATTTGGGTACTCAACTAGCTCATAGCTCATCTTATCATCCTCAATCCGATGGTCAAACAGAGATAGCGAATAAATGTTTGTAAGGATATCTTCGTTGTTTTGTATCTAATAAGCAACAAAAATGGGTTAAGTGGTTACCTCTCACTGAATGGTGGTATAACACTTCCTTCCATACTGTAGAAAAAATGACCCCATTTATGGCACTTTATGGATATCATCCACCATCCAGCACATCTTCTTTAAGGTAAAATTCTAGGGTTCAAGCAGTGGAGGATCACATAGAGCATCAAAAAAAAAATCTCCAACTCTTACTGGATAACCTAAATTTGGCACAAAATCGAATGAAACAATAAGCATATCAACATTGCAATGAGATAATTTTTGATGTGGGATACTGGGTATTTTTACGGCTATAACCATACAAAAAAATGTCCCTCAAGCAAGCTAAGAAGGATAATAAATTATTGTGAAAGTATTATGGTCCTTACAAGGTGTTCCAAAAGATTGGTACTATGGCAAACAAATTGGAGCTTCCTACTTCTTCGAGAGTGCATCTAGTTTTACATGTTTCATGCTTAAAAAAGGTTATAGGGGACAAACTTCTAGTTCAAACAATATTGCCAGAACTTGATGAGGAAGGAAAAACCATATCGGAACCTGAAGCAGTCACAGAAACAAGAACTCGACAGCTACGAATTCGATCAATTTCATAGTATCTCATCAAATGGAAGAACTTATCCACTGAAGATTCTACATTGGAGGATGAGAATTTTATATAGAAGCACCCAAAGCTACTCAAGCATTGAGGAGCATGTTAGGTCCTTATACTACTAGTATGGACCCTTATTGTTGTTAGTGCAACCCCCTTATTGTTATTCTTGTACCCCTGTAACCCCCATATTATTATTATTGTGCCCTTACATTATTATTGTTAGGTCGGATAGGATTACATTGTGGCCCCACTATGATTACATTGTGGCCCCATGGAATCCTATATATAGAGAGGAGGTTTTGTCATTTGTATCATCCAAGAATTGTTCATTCATGTAATGTATTGGAGGTTTCCCCCTCAAAGTAGCTTATTTCTAAGACGTTAATATCTCTTTTATTCTCTTTTTGGAGCTGGTTTCACAACATATAGGTGAGGAAGGTTCTTTTTTCAAATGCCTTCTTGATTATCATCATACATTCATAACTAAAAAATTAGATGATGAAATATCTTGTGAGAGACAAAATTCAAATAGATTGTTGCAAATTTGTGGATAACATTTCTGAGGTATAATAGGAAAATGTGAAACTTAAATTTCATATCGCCAATCATATCGACAAGTTTTACATGGTGTCATATCAACATGTTTTCCATGGTGGTGGTGCCATAATTTGCACCACTTCTTGATAAGATATTGTTAATGTTTTAAAAAATTCCCTTGGATATGCTGGATAACATATGCTTCTACTTACATCATTCATCAACATCCCCTTTTAAACGATTTTTCATTATTACCACTTCCCAAGTATATGAATTTTAATTTAGCACTACATTTATGTATGAAAAGGATATATATTTTCTTCTTTCCTTTATTTGGGACATCCATAATTCGACTCTATTGATGTTATGTCATTTGTATATTAGGTTAGGCAAAAACCAATGGGCCTTTTTGGGTTACACTCCTAACAATTGTTGTAGTCCAAACACTTTAAGTATCATTATTTGCATAGTATTATTTTTTGGGATGATGGTATTCCACTAGAAATAGAAACATAGACAAAATAAATGCATTAGCAAGCTGAGTTTGGTGTTGTTTCACATTGGAGGTACAAGGAGGGTGAAGAACACTCTTATTCATTGTTCATATGGTCGAGTGAGCATAATGGGTGCTAATGTGGAATAGTGAGATTATGGACACTAAAATATGGTCATCTCTATAGGATGTGGAAATGATACCACCTGACCATTTCCCTTCTCATAACAATGGTTGCCCACATATGGATAAGTTGTGCAACCCACCATGTGGAACAAATGATAGTCTCCTTCTTATGATGTTGTAAGATGATAAAGTGGGAATGGTATTTTTAAAAACACCATATCACAATGTAGCTTCTTTGTAGTCTGTTTTTTTAAATACCTTTGGTAATCTTTTAAAAATTGTTTTATGTATGTTTTTTGAAATTTCTACCATGTTATCAATTTCATGAATAAAGGATTGCTTATTGTTTTTAAATAGATGATTGTGAAAGAACTACCTCAAAATTATATTGTGAATGATTTTATAGACAAAATAACTTATAGAAGTTCAATTTTTACATCATATGGTTTTCCAATACAAAAGGAGTTAAGGTCAAGAGTGAATCAAGAAATCATTAGTGATCCTTATGACAAACTAAAAACGAGTGATTTAGTTTTATTGACTCTACCAATACCACATACGTTTTTATTCAATATAGGAAATAAATAAGTCGAATATGTTGGTAAGGTAGATGAATGCGAAGATTAAACAAGCCATTTGCTAGGAAATAATTCACAAGTTCCAGCTATGACAACATTTATGTAGAAGTTGCCATTTTGTCTTGAAGTGAATTAGAAAGAATGGTGATGAAAAGATTTACCTTTTTGAATTCCATTCAACAATAAGTTTCAATTTCATTACACCAATATACTTGTTATGAGTTGAACATGTCACTTATGGAAATTGAAATTGGGTGGAAAGGATAACAATCATTCCTCACAACCACCCAAGATAAACCCAATTCACAACTTTCTTTATGGAACTTATAATTAATATCATGATGAACATAAATTTTTATTTTGAAAATTAATTCTACTCTTTGAATAATTTAAGGCACATTATTTTAACAACGCTCGGACATAGGTATGGATAACGAAGAAACGAAGGTTTGGGATTACCTGAGCTATTTTGATTCTCGTCTTTCTATTTCAATTATTTAGAGAAAATTATATATTCAAATATGAACTAAATTGAAATAAAACTAAAATAGAGAAGCCTAATTATGAATATGTTTCTCTCTCGACTACCTTGCAATGGCATTATTTTTTTTTAATTATACTTGGATTTCACTAAAATAACCTCGAAATATATAGTTATTTTAACACCAAATTGACATCAAGGTAAAGGTACAAATATACCATTAAGTATAACCTAAATATGGTTCAAAAACTCTCATCTTTTGCCCATGAATGTGGCAGAGTAATTCTTAGGTGTGAGGTTTTATTAGAGGCACTATTTTTTTCTTATTTTTTTGTTAGAAAAATGGTTTTCTCTTTGTTTTATGTGACTCTCAATTTATCATTTGTAGCATGCTAAGAAATGGAAAAGAGTAATGTGTGACATTTATCTTGTAGAAATTGATGTTGAATGAAAGTATATATAATTTAACCAAGCTACAATTTTGTTTGGTAAAGGAAGAAGAAGATCTTAAATATATACCTACGCATACACCATATACATAGTTTGAAAACAAGTAATATATGGATTTTATTTTTACATCTATGTTATATTTTCTACCGAATATATCAAAGCAAGAAATATATTGATATTTTTGGAATAGGGTTTCCATGAAGCTAATGCTACATTTTAAGATTATTTATGTGTTTTTTATCTAATGGACTCAAGGGAGTTCCATTTTAAGCTACAATGCAAATGAAACATAATTGTGAGAATCAAAGGAACATACATTTTTAAAAACTTAATCAATATATTCTTAAAGGATCTAAATAGGGATTGAAAATCATTTACTTATAAGGACAACATAAAAAAAAAAAAATCAATCATAACTTTACTACAACTCTCCCCACCTCCATTGTCAAGTTGACTATTCAGAGATCATATAAACAATAATAATAGAACTATCAACACTTGGTATGATAGTGATTGTAAATTTGTTAGAAAATATATTAGGGATGCTCCTAATGAATATTTAATGTTTGATAATATGAATACTTACAAGTATTTTATTAAAAGGAAGAAAAGGGACTATAAATAAAAATAAAGGGAATTTTTTACACCTATCTAAATCTAAATTTAGAATTTGTAGGAAAATCCTAATTTGTAAAACTAAAGAAAATAATTTGACTCCATCATTAATTGGATTTCATACATTAGAATCCATTATGAATCCCATAATTCCATGAATACCATTCTGAATTCCCCTATACACGATGATATATTTTCTCTAGAAAACATTAAGTTATGGTGAAGTGTCTTGCTAATGGGAAAACTAAGGATATTCAATGCTACCTAGCTAATTTTTCTTAAATAGGAGAGCCTATCCTCATCCCTCACGTACACAATATCTTCAAAATAATGGCATAGCAAGGATTATTTAAGTCTTGTATGTATAACCTTATTGATCCTATGTTAAGTGTGGGGATATAAGTTTCCCCTAAAATTATAGGAACATAATGATTACCCACATGTTGTCGAAGTTGTACAAGATTATTTTGGAAAATAAGATTATCGTATTGCTACAAATCCATAGTAATAGAGCTAAAGGCCATGCTAGGTTTAGGAGATATCATTCAACTTTCAACAACCTTGTTACTCTTAGAATGGTTATAAAGGAATCTCACAATAATAAAAATGATTTACTATGTTGTTATATTGACTTTAAAAATTATTTTGACACCATTCCTATGAAAAAATGTGGAATGGGATAGAAGAGATCATGGTTCCACTAAGTTTGAGGTATGTTGTGATGAGGTTGTAAGAGAATTATATTTCCAAGCTTAGAAACTCTAGGGGTTTTTAAGAAGAATTAAGTACAATATCGATGTCAATAAATGTTTTCCCTTATCTCCTACATTCTTTTGGAAGATAAATTGGTAATATAGAATATTTTTTTGAAGATGCATGTTCTGTTGGAACCAATGTCACTAGTATAGTTATAACTCTTTGTTTGGAAAAATACTCAGAGAGGGGGGGGTTCAATCAGTATTTACAAGAATCAAAATCTTTAACTTTTCTTTTATTGATTTATATAGGCGACTTTGATTAGCCAAACTAGTGTATGTACCTAGTTATCCTAAAGGAAACTTGCATATACTCAAATATCTTCCTTTTCAGATAAATATTCAAAAACATTACTTAGCCTAGTTCATCAATTGTGCATTAGATATTTAAGCAATAAACATGAACAATAATAACATAATAAATCATCACACAGGCATCACACATGAACACCAAGATTTAAGGTGGAAAACCAAGTCGGGAGAAAACCACCACTACTGCCATATAGGTCTTCACTATTTATTATATAGAAAATTGTTTACAATGTTGTACTGATGCAGACTCATATCAGTACGCGGGCACCCACCTGTAGAAGGGTGAAATCTTCTCTTGTTCTCCAGTTGCTACTCGAAGGGGGCTCCAACCCCCTGATCTCCTTTACTAGCCACTACTAGAAGGGAGCTACAACCCCCTAAGAATGCTCACGAGATCCTACTAGCAGGAATATTCCACTTCCATACTAAAGGATTCAACCTCAGAGCCACTACAGACCATGTTTCATAAATTTTGACATTGGATCAAACAGCTTCCACACAACTCAATTTGTAGATCAACACCAATCACCATAAAATAAACTTTAAATAGAACAATGAGATCATTGTAACCATATCACTGTAATAAACCCAAACTTCTGAACTAACATCCAGAATCAATTTCAAACTCGATCATTTATTGAATCAAATGCATACACTAGTTCACTTACTACAACCTGTGTATATACACGCTTTCTTGTGGAACAACCTGTGTATAGATATTTTCATACTGAATTTGGGATTATGATTAGACTCAGAATAGATCATATGCATTTAGTCATATTTTATCATATTTAAAAAACCCTTATTCAGTCAGGAGCATCCATCATATTCAATCACCCAGTCATTAATCATATTTGTCCATAGTCAACTAGCATCATATTCAGTATTCAAACAACCAAGATCAATATGAAGAATTCATTGAGAGAAAACAAAAGTATATAATAAATAATTAGAAAACCTCTTGAGAAATCTTTAGAAAGCCCTAACTTCCATATACGATTTTGTTGTAACGAATCTGCACGTACATGTGCTTCCACTGTGACGAACCAACGTATAGATATGTAAATATTTAGATCTGCGTAACATTTCAGATCCACAGACTTACTCAGATCATACCCTCCTCTCTAGCAAACATGCGCTAGATCACATATCTGGACATCTCGCAAATAGATCATGCAAATACAAAGTCAATTCATGTCTAGTGATCTTGATCCATGAGTGTAACCATAGGTGCATCATTATTTCAGATCTATTAATCAATTGAAACACATTCCATGCGAATATACTTGAGAGAAAAGTATTCATTAAATTTTCATGTACTTACACCCCTTGCACTATGATCTTCTTCTCCTTATATAGTTTGAGCCTTTACCAATACCATGAGGCAAAACCATACATGCGTGGATAGTATTCTTGGATGAAATCAAATAGATGACACAACACTCAATACTTCGGGTTAAAACTATGGTAAGGACCCTTGGTATCATAAATTTAGAGCACAAAATAGATATGCTACTTTGCATCTTCTTTTCCGCGTGTATACGCGACTTGGCTAGAACAAACTCGCGTACAAATCCTTAAATATGAATTTTATCCATATTCTGCTAGACTTTCTGCTAAACCACTGTGCCTCTCCAAAAGCCATATACTTTATCTTTTACAAGTCATTTTCCATCAAAGACAACATATGCAATCATAATGAATCATAATGCCAACACTCTTCTCCTTAATTATGACAATATATTTATTTTTAAAAGGATCCATTATATTACTGGAAGGAAACTAAGAATGCTCCAAGATTTCAACTCCAAAATTCTTATGACGATTAATATTGACAAAAATAAAATCATAATAATTGAATCTGGGAAAGCCACATATGATATTTTCATATATGATAGCAATTACATGCAGGAAGTTCTTTTACATGACTATCTTTGAATTAGTTTCTATCACATTAACCTAAATTGGAATTGTAGAATTGAGAAAATATTAAATGGAGTATGGGAAGTTTATTATGAACTTGAAAACAATTATGACTTAGTTGATAATTGGATATGAAATAAAAAATAAAAGTATGATGAAAATAAAAAAGAAAATAAAGACTATTGTGACTCTTGTTATTTTATAAAAATGTGAGGTTTGGGGTTGTAGTATCCTTATTGAACCATTGAGGAATATTGAACATATCTACAAGCAATTTATATCATATAATATCAATATTAAAGTAAATATTCTATATGTGGTCCTCTTGATTGAAACAATCGTTTCCCTCATTGGAGGTATGACTATGACTAGGCATCTTATATGTAAAAATATGTTAAACAACATGGAAGCTTGGAGGTTTCCTAAAATTACTTCTAACTCTACCCAAAACCCCCATTTGCTTCTCAAATTAGGTGTCATATGGATTCCCAAAATTGGCTAGAACATTCAAGGATAAAAGACGGGATCATTTTGTACAATAAGAATAATATTTAAATAGAAATTCCACTGTGATAAAGAGTTAGAAGGAAAAGATAAAATAAGATATTATAACGAGGCGATCAACCTCAATCTCAAAAAAAATATCTCCCTATTTTAAATAAACACTACTAAAATAAGAAAAAAAATTATTTTCTTCATTTTTAAATTGAACATTTGTAAATCCCCAAACACTGCTAGATGAAAGAAACTTTATGTTAAATTGTCCAACTTACACTTATATTCCATCTAATTGTCAAAATATTTTTTACATTAACAATATTTTAGATAAGCTCTTAATATTTTTTCCATTAACAACATTTTAGATAACCACTTACATTTAGTAGCACAAAATATTTTTGATATTGGATTAAGTTGAATGGCATCACTATGGGAATATTTTATAATTTATATGAGTAATATACTTGTTACCTGCTAAAATTAAACTCAAGTTGGGAGGATACAAACATTTCTCTCAACCATCCAAACTATATCTAATTGGCTCTAAATATGTCATTATATTAAAGACTTTTTGTCATAGAAATAAAATATTAAAAGCTGTCAATTAATCACTTACTTTCTTAAATTCCAATAGACCATTTTTTTCTAAGTGAACATTAATCATCATCATCATTATCTTTCACTATATATATATATATATATATATATATAACCCTTAGTGTTAGCTTAATTGGTTTAGTCATGTAGTTAAAACATGTTTCCTATTAGAAGGTCACTCGTTCAATTCTCTTGATATTCTTGGGGTCAAGTTCCAAGTAGATATGCTTAGTATAAATATTCAGTGAACCTAGCTATCACCTAAAGCATTAATTTAATTTACATTATTTAGTTTAAGTAATCATTCCAAAAATTAATTGTGATAATATATATATGGGTGGAATGTATGGAATTTTATAGACCAAATTTTGGTCTATGAAACCTAAAGAAAAAAATTACTTAATTTGTTTTAAAATTGTACTCCTATATAATTGATATATTTTAAATCAATTTATTTTTTATATATTTCAACATAATTATATATATTTAACTATATACAAATAAAATTATATACTCAATTATAATGGTAAATGATTATACCATACATATTAATAATATGTATAACGATTGAGTTTTTAATTTAAGATGAAAACCTAAATACCAAGTGGTATGATTATGTTTGGCTTTGGTTATAACTGAATCTAAGAAAACTTGAGAACCAATGCATTTAAGAAAAGCGACAAGTAAATTACATATAAAATCGCAATTTCATATAAATTTTATATAGAATATGTATAATTTGTTTGTGTTTCCTGTTAAACATTATACAGGCAAATTCATAGAAGCTGTATACAACTTAAATTATATATTTCTATTTAGAATATAATTCAAAGAGCAATATACATCATCCGTTTTCCTGTCGATAGAATGCGTTTCCTTGTATGTTTGATAATCTTATGAGTTGATGCATTTTATAAGGTTATGATGCCCCTTTTATAAGTTAAAAACCTTGGGATATATTTTACAAGTTTAAGATAAAATAATTTCATGACTATATTAATTTGATCTTAAAAAAATATTGATTTAGAGGCGACGAATATCAATTTTGAAATTTCATTTATTAACTTATGGAAGAGGACTTAGATGACTTGAATATTTGATTTTAAATTATAATATTGTTTATTATTTATTAATATGAAGAAACTGACATATAAATATGTCATAATCTTTGATTCTTAGTGATAAAATAAAAATTTTAATTTTAATATAAAGAATTCTATTGATGGAACCAGTTTAAAAGTTGAAGTAAATATTTTCCAAATTCTTAAAATGGGAAAACGAACTGCCTTCTTAGTTAATTAAGGGGAGAAAAGTATATTTTTAAGAGTTCATGCAAATGTACAATGGTAAATCTCATCGTGATTTAATGTAACAAAACTCAAAAAAATAAAGTCCTGCTTCTGGATATTTCTTAACGACACGCTATAACAAGTCCATATATCAAAAATTCCCATATAAATATTGTCTAAGTTCTTCAACCAAAATAACTGTTCATAAATGAGAGAAAATGACTCCAATAATTATAATTTGTCACCATTGAATCTATATCATCATACGTTCATTAGCAGAATTTCCACGTAAATATTAACGGACTTCTTAGATGGCAAAAGCAAATTTCATTTAAAAATCCATCCACCTTTGAATCTATATGTTTCATAGACGTATTGAGAAGAACAGCAAAATAAGCAATAACATAAATTAATCTCAGAGGCATCGAATGCAATACCATCATATCCCATCTGACAAGCCCATCGAAACGGCCTCCTGTAACGCGTTATCTTTATGAGTTGTCAAATTACTTTATATTTGGCTTCAAAAAATTTATTGCGAAGATTTGTCAGGACGCGTTATCTCTATGAGTTGCAAAACTGCTTTATCTTTGGGTTCAAAAAATTTATTGCGAAGATTTGTCAGGGTTAGATACCTTGTGATAGTTTATTCCGTATCTTGATGAGCTTCTTGCTTGACTTGCACAAGAAATTTGTTTGACAGGAATCGCAACCTCGGCCTTATTTTGGTTTCCGCTTTTGAATTTGGTCGCGCCTGAGTGTCTAGATTCAAGACTCTTTGTGTCTAGATTCAAGCCACTTTGTGTCCAACTCCGTTGCTGTAAATTCACGACTAAATCACCGCACCGCACAATGCTGGAAACTGCATAAGCCGTTGCATCCCACTTGAATTTGACATACATGACAGGGTAGTTTCAACTTGCGGGCACAATTTTGAGATGCAAGTTCATTTTTTGCTCTTTTCAGTGAAGGCTGCTCAATCTGCCTCATGTAATGATGGCAATTACTGCTATCCATTACAAGACGCAGTCTGAACAACCTCCACTAAAAAGAGCAAACACTGAATTTGCATCTCAGAACTTTGCACAACAATAGGTTGAAGCTAATGTCATGTGTGTCAAATTCAAGCGGGGCGGAAGGGTTTATACAAATGGAATCTGAAGATTTTCCGGCTATGCGTGGTGAGGAGTGACCTTACATGGGTGTCATTCTTAAACATGTGGTGAAGGACACGTCATAGACGCTTGAATGTAGACATACAACGCGGCCAAATCGTAACGGCACCCAAACAACACCGAGGTTGCGAAATTTCTGTGAAGGAAATTTCATGTCAAGCCACAACCTCATCAAGATACAGTAAAAATTATAAAAAAATTGTGTCCCTATCAACAAAGTTTTTTGAAGCCAAAGATAAATTATTTTAAGGAGATTTTCTAATGCAATGTGAAATGAGATATGATATCTCTACCTATTAATATTGGGATGTGTTAACATGATTTAGTAAATGAAGTATTTATTTTACTGTGTGTTTTATAAATAAATTGAAATATTGAAAAGTTTAATTTCACTTGTAATTATTAGGAAAGAAATTGGTATATTGAAAAATTTAATTCCACTTGTAATAATCATCCAGAAAAGAACATAAAAATTAATGTCATACAAAACCAAAATTTAAAATGAACTCATCACCTTTGGTATAAAATATACATTGGAAATGACCAAAAAAATTGTGAAAAAAGAGTTTGTTTTTTTAATGGAGAAACATTTCATTTTACAATATGAAGCTTTCAAAATTATCAGAGATAAGCAAGTAAATATCTTACAAGTAGCTCTTAAGATCATTTTTGAAGTAATTTATTCAGCTAAAATACTATCGAGAAATTAAGAGTACTCATTGTTAGTTTGCATAAGAAGGCGGCTAAATGAAACGGTGTTTCCCATAAAACTATAACGGTGTTTCCCATAAAACTATCTTTAAGCTAATAAAAACTAAAATTTCTTTGTTCTTCAAAAGTTGCGAGAAAGATATTTTACCGCTACATGCCAGGCATTAATTTACTCGGGTGATAGGCCCTTTTTTATATAGATTCACTGGGGTCTTAAAAAAGTGAAAGACGCCATTGACTTATCAGGGAATATCTAATTTATTTGCAATTGTAGGTAAAGGTGTTAGCCATTAGCTAGGGCGTTTTATTTATTATTATTATTTAACACGGACATTTTACGAAAGGCTGTAATGGGCTCATTTTAACTGTAATTTCTCATAAGTGGCAATATTAATTAAGTACCAATCCTGACTTCACTGCCACGTATCGTTCGTTTTCGAATCAAGGGAAGGTGGCCTTGCTCTTTCCATGCTGTTTCGGTATTTTGGCCTGGCAGTTCGGTCCATGCAACACTTGAGCAGACGACCTGTCCCTCAAGGCTTTCGTTTCGATTCTATTTCTGCCACCTTTAATGTTGGTTTTAATACTTTTCTAGAGTGTCATTATATGCCTATTGCTTTCACATGCGTGTTACATCACAGATAATGAAGTAGGCTTGGTTGTTTTTTAGATTTATATGTTAGTTTTATTAATATTATATTAGCAATGGTCTCAAAAGGTGCAAAGAAAAGTTGATAAGATTGTTAAATTCCAATGTAGAATTGGAAAAGTTAATGTTTTGAAAAGTTGATGCTTTGAAAATGAGATGAAACTTTTTCAATAATTTTCGGAAAGAATGTTGTGTGGTGGACATCCATAATTACATGATATATGAAGAGAGGTACCTTGATGAATAAGTAGAATTTTCTTAAAAAATTCTTACAATGATTGCTAGGTTTGCACAAAATGGGTATGTTGATGAATCCTTTCAGCTCTTTAAGAAAAAGCCTAATTTATTCATTGGTTCATTGGTTGGAACAATGAGCATAAGATAGCTAAATTAAGTGGAATATCAGGTCTCGCTGGGGATCAATGAATGAGAAAAACAAAATATATCGAACAAGAAAACATATAGTGAACAATGAAATGTCCAAGTGTTTAGGGAAACCCAGAGTTTGTAAAAAAACCTTATTAGATGATTGAAAACATATTGATATGTTATCATGAAATCCCTAAATAAAAGTAAGTAAACATTGTATTTGATTAATATGATTTGTGAATTTTAATATATTTTTTAATTAGATTATGTGTTTTTGTTGTATTATTTTTTTTTTTTAAATACATAAATAAATCCAAAGCTATGAGACACTCTAATGATTTAGAGTTCATCTCAAATAAAATCTCCAATTTCAAATCAATTTAACAAAAAAATATATAAAAACACACTTTTAAAATATAAAAAGAAAGTTGAACTACTACATATAAAAAAAAACTTCAAAATGTAAAACAACTAGACTACCTCATAAAATTATTACTCTTAAGAGATTGATTAACTTTAATAAAAAGTGAAAAATTTTAAAATTCCAATAGCAATTTAAATTAAAATTTTACAAAATATTTTATATTTTCTTGGTGATTCAGTTACAGTAACAAAAAAGACAAAATAGAAGACAATAGTTTGTGAAAAAGAGAAGACAAAATAGAAGACAATAGTTTGTGATGTTCTGAAGCTGAGAACAACATTCGATGTATGCAGTAGAAACCGTATTGAAATAAGAGTTTGGAAGAGCGAGTTTTCCCTCGCACAAAACGCCTTGACCGCAGAAATAAAATTTATATCACTGAGATTGAAAAGCATGGAAGAAACCTTGTAAAATTTATAATAAGAGTTCACAATAAGAGTAACGGGTTTCCATCGTCGAATCCTAATTAAGAAGTAATGACATGAAATACACTCGTTCATAAATCCTAGGGATGTAATTGAAGATTTAACTTTCGAGACCTATGTCACATTTAACAGTCTCTACAGATGATTCACATAGAGACTCACACTTGTGATTCTTCGAAATCCTTTAAATGAAATGTTAAACAATTTGGTCCAATTCTCGAATCTCTAAGCTTTCCCTTTCTTAATATTTTGTACACTAAATTTGAACTGTGAACCGAAATTTCGACAACAAGTAACAATTTCTCTTAAATTATGGAAATATGGAAATAGCGCAGGAGGCCTGGCCCTTTTTATAAGGGCGGTACATCAGCTAAGCGATTCCATACCACATACTTAAAGTGGGACATATATGAGGCATAAAGGTGGTAGTGTACACATGTCAGTTTCAGAAGGAAAAAGTTAACAAAATTAGGAGTTAAATTTATTCAAGAGAAAGACTTATTGGCATAATTAAATAATTCATTTAGAAACATGAAAATGAGTTCAATATTGATTATGCAATAATATTTGAAATTAACATTTAGAAATAAACTTCAATAAATACAACATAAGAATGTAACAGGTTTTCTCAACATCTTGTTCCAATACTTGATTTTAATGGAAAAGCTCGTTTTGGTTGATTCCAAATCAAATTATGTTTCAACTATAAACATAAATATAAATGAGATATAGATCATTTGTATTAATTAGCTTCTAATGTAATCTACAAATATCCATAGCATAGCTTTCTTTGAAATTATACTCAATGGCATAGTAGTTTATCACAACATGATTTATATCGAGAGAGATATACAAAATTGTTGAGTAGTTCAACGAAACATGAAATGCACTAGAAGGTGAATAAATAAACATGTGTGGAATAAAAGTATATGTTGTCATGTAAATCTAAATGACAGTTACTATCTAATCATATATACATAACGAGGCACAGCGTTGGCAACGCCAATTGATGTATATTGTGACTCGAGGATGTGAAAGTCGTTCTTGGAATTCAACCCACATTTTCCGATGTGCATCTCTTTCACATATGTGGATTTTTTTCCTTATTATTTTCCATATCTTCTATAGTAAGGAAATTGTTCAGTGCAAACGGTACAAAGACAATGTTTGTGGCAGCATGAACCTCATATTTATATATTCTAAGGTTATTTCTTGTTGTTGAATTTCTCTGCAGCATTTATAAAGCATGTTTAAGTAGTTTGCATCCATATCTATTGGTCATGGAAAAAAATAAATAGTAATTTTTAGGGGAAGTGTTTCATGAAAGTGTAATATTTATAGATTCCTGACTATGCCACCATTGCGTATGGTTTCCTTAGACTCCTCAAAACTAACATTCAATTTATATGGGATGACTATGATCAAGAGTATTTTAATGCCCTAAAACACGCTCTCACATCCGCTCCCTTGATTCATCCCCCTGACTTTGATAGGGATTTCATCTTATACATCCCAGCCTCCACCCATTTGGTCAGTGGGGTCCTTATTCAAGAATATGACAACATATTCGAGGATGTTATCTATTATGTCAGTAAGAACCTGGTAGGCCCCCCCGTATCCTACTGACATGAAGAGAAATTAGCACTAGCTATTATGTTCTCAGTCCAAAAACTTTGTCATTACATCCTCATTCGTTCCACCAAGGTCATGACTAATTCCAACCCTATGTCTTTCCTATTTAGCCATTGAATCATCAATGGGAAGTATGCCCATTGGATCATTATCCTCCAAGAATTCGATCTTGAATTTGTCACACCCAAGAGTAAGAAAGGTTTAGCCCTCACTGAACTCATTCTGAATTACCTACCAGTACGCAAGATCCTCCAATTAATGATTATTTTCCCAATGAACATTTGTTTTCCATTACCACAGATGATCCTTGGTATGGTGACATCTTCACTTATTTACGAACCCAAAATTTTTCCCTCCATCTTGATCATCATGCTTGAAGACATATCCAACATGAGCCCCCCCCGTACCTTCTTATCGGTGACGACCTTTATCATTGTGGTGTAGATAATGTCCTTCGTCATTGCCTCACACATGTTGAAGCTAAGCAAGTCCTCAATACCTCCCATAGTGGTGCTTGTGGTGGTCACCTCTCCGATCTCGCCACTACCTAGAAAATCATGCACGATGGGTATTTCTGACCTTCTCTCTTTGGTGATTGCATTGAATAAGTTAAACATTATTCCAATTGTGAAAATATCGCCCCTAAGGAAAGAGCCCCTCCGACTCCACTGCATCCTTTCTGTTAGTGTGAATCTTAATTACAAGTGTGCAAAAAAAGACCACTTTAGCTGCGCATAACAAACAACCCTAATAGAAAAATATGGCTTCCAATATCTTCAGATCTGTAGTTAGTTGATCAAGATAAATGCTAAAAAAATCTAGATCTATGCATAATACATTAAGCAGTAAATAAAACAATATTTACTCCATGCATCCAATAGACAAGACAAGAATATGTTGAATGAATTTTATATTAAGGGCACCTCGGAGGAAAACATAGAAGGATGTTACCAGTTCTCCTCAATGATATGGGTTCTTGTAAGTCCTTGGCACTTCAGATCTAAAAATTCCTCTCTCTTGATGGTGTAGAATATCCAGACAAAAAAGGAACTCAAAGGGAGCTCACAAGCAAAAGGATGGAGAAATATGACAATGATGGTGGATCAAATTCAGACCAAAAGTATAGATCCAGAGAGATCTTTAGGCAACAAAAGGTGGTAAATGGATGGAAAAACCATTCTATTTATAATAAAATATTGAGTTAGTCTAGATATTGGTGCATAATCAAAATATTATTAACCAAATCTAGATCCAACTTTTATGGAATATTTTACTATATTTGTTGGAGGGAAAAGGAATTTGAGTTGGGTAAAATCCTTTTATTTGTAAATAATAAATAAGTAAATGATTTATTTATCATTTTAAGGATGTGGTTGGGTAATAATAAAAAAATAATGATTTATTTAATTATTTATGGGTGATTTATTCATATTTAACAAAGAATATTATTTTAACAAGGTTTAAATAATTATTCTTAGAAAATAATAAGATAAATAATGATTTATCTAATTAATTTCCTTGTTTTGGGTTAAATATAACTAGTAATATTAATTAAACTACTATTTAACTAATTATTCCTTGAGGAAAATAAAACAAATGTAGATTTATTTAATATTTCCTCATGGGGTTTCCTGTTTAGACCATAAAAAACTTAATAAAGGCGGTTTACTAAGTTATTTTTCATAGTGAAAGCAATACTTAGGGTAAAATTGGTCTTACATGGTGTACTTAGGTCCATCTAATAGTAACAGGTTAGATGACCAAAAAATGGTGTAATAGATTGCCCCCTAGCGTGCGAGCGTTAGGAGCTAATCGTATGACCGAAGTACGTTGTAAGAACTCAATCACTACACACTGAAGGGGAAGTCAAAGAGAGAGAAACGTAAGGTACACCGAAGTGCTAAAGGACTAGACCCTGAGGAGGCAAGACTTATAGGTGCAACAAGTCTATTTTATGAGTGAGTACCTGTGCTATAGGCGGCGGGGGAGGCATACCTATGCCTGCCGAGACAAAGTACAAAGAATAATGCCTGCAGTAAACAAGGGACTAAACAATATAGTACATGCTGGCATGAACATGAGCTAGGTAAAAACATGATAATGAATCCGACATACATACTGTTCCTGGGATAACAACAAGGACTTATACATTAATATCTGATTACATGAGATATAAATACAACCCAAATTCCCATGTAAACAGTAAAGGGCTCTGAAAATCTGATTGATCCATGCAAACAAAAAGGCGTTGCAAGAGGTTGATGCCAACATCATCAAATATATGGAGCTGCATCAAAAGCAATAATGAAGAGGTCATCCGGGCATGTGGGGGGCTACCTGTAGGGTCACCCCCTCATGAGGGCTGAGACATCTCACACACACCTGGGAATCACTGATATCAACTGCTGCATCACTGAACCATCAAGTATATGGATATGATCATGCTAAGAGGAGCTGGATCTGAGAAAAAATGAAGTCAAAGGGCAATAATGAGTCCCTTTTCCTTATCCGAGGCACCAAACAAGAGTGGAAGCTGGAACCAAGGTACACCGCCCTCTAGACCTATCTTCTGGAACGAATGAGATGATGTTAACAGAAGGAGGTCCGCCATAGGTGAGGCAATAAGGGATCCTCAACTAAGGAACGAGAGAAAATAGTAGAGCAATTGACAAACTGACACCAGTGATGATGATGAAATGGGGGGTACTAAGTAGCAGCGGGATGACTTCCCTTGTTAGAGCATAAAGGGCATGGATTACCTCACAACGACTGATAAAATATCATGAGGGATAGGGGATAGTGGGACTAAAGGCCATAATGTGTGACATGAGAGAGGGACTAAGCAATGAAAGATGGAGGGCTATAGCGGGATGCAAAGGGACTCGGGATAGACTCCATGAATGCAATGGTGACTCAAATTTGATGCTCTAAACAAGGGCGACTCGATGGTGCTGCCACACAGAAAATATCCAATGGGGACCATAAAAACATGAGTACAAGGTGGTAACTCATGATGAAAGTTGACATGACCGTGGACAAGTATGGAGGCAAAGTGGTGCCCCCAGTACTAGTTTTGCAAGTTAAGAAATTCGATTTTGAGGAGGGGTGAAGTGACGTTTCTTGGAAAAAATATGTCTCGATGAAGTATAAAATCACTAAAAATTAACAGATACCTATTTGAGGGTTCGGTGAGAGATTTCCAACGGTACAGATGGTTAGTCAAACTGAGCTACGGTTAGGCCGTAGCCAATGAAATAAAAATCAGGGGTTTCTCTTTTAATAAGGCGTTTCCCTCTAAATTCACTCATTTACATGTGGAGATGTGGTGAATTTAAAGAGGAGAGAAGGCCCTAAATCTTGCGGTGATTGTAGCAGACAAACCGACCGTTAGAATCGAGATTTTTCAGCTGCAGGTAAGAGCCCTAACCCTACTCTTTCATTTCAGTGGATTGAAAGTTCAGTTTAGGTCCCCAGGGCTTAGAAGCAGACCCCTGCTCCTCTTCACGGCCGGGTCACACTTTTTGGGACAAAAAGTGCAGCCTGGGTAGCAGGTTTTGGATAGAAAACTGTGACTTGTTCCAGGTTTGGGCTTGAAAAGTGCGACTTGTCAGGGAGGGGTTTTTTTGTGTTGTTTTTTGGCTGAGCACTGGATTTTTATGTCGAGATACAATATTTCCTATCTGTACACTGAAAAATATGATGGTTTTTTGTAGATATGGTAGAATTATAGATCAACTGGAGAGAGAGGGACCTTGGCACAATACAGTCAGAGATCCAGGAGGATCAGGGTTTCCCCAGTCCATTGGCTAGGTTTGGGGTTATGAAGTTTGTGGAGAACCCTCTAGTGAGAGCTGGAGAGCCCTTATTGGCCGAAATTGTCAGCGATTGGGATCCGGAACATGAGGTATTTATAGTGTAGGGGCACCAGATCGAGTTGACAGTTCAGGATATATATTTCCTGACTAGTCTCCCACCACTTGGGATGGTTGGGAATACTCAGCCAGTGTTACGATGGGGGTGGAACATCATGGATTTTTTAGAGCGCCATTGTCAACCAGGTCTCCATGTCAAAGGGACTTGAATACCCATCAGGGATCTATAGAGGTTAGAGACCCATGTTGTGGCCGCAACAGTGCTTGAGTGGGACCTACTATGGGTGGACCCAAATGATGCTCTCGTCATTGGATAGTTTTCACTATGCAAGCGGCAAGTGAACCATGACTGTGCATATGGTACAGTTTTTTTCTCGCTCTTCCTTGAGAATATCCCTACACTTCAACCTCGTATACAGCTCCAAGATGGGGGCCTGAGAGAGCCCAGGATGTGCCAGTGGGGACGACTACTGTGCATATGAGGAGGTGGGGCAGTCGGACGCGTATTCTGACTTGAGTTTTTTGCGCATTCAGATCAGATGCCCTTGTACATAGATGACTATCCATATAGTGGGATGATTTATTCTGGGGACCCAAATTTTCCACTACCTCGTGGTCGAGTATGGGGGCCCGATGGTAAGGAAAAAAATTGCTAATATTTTAATGTGCATTGTAAAGTTTCATAATATTGTATATGGTACTGATTCTTCCACTTTTGGTATGTAGATACAACACCGATAAAACCAGTCGGGTATATGGGACGACCTGCAGTATTAGGAGTTGCAGGACCTAGTGGATTGAGGGCGCATCAAACTGAGGATGCAACAGCCCTCCTAGAGGACATCCATCATAGATGTGAGAGGCTTCTGACAGGTGTTTCAGAGTGCAGCTGGCTAAAATTAGAGGACCAGTACATAGAGCCATGTATTGGTATACCCTCATAGTGGTGAGGGGTCATGCAGCTCATGGCAATGGTAGGATAGGGGATGCATGATCTACAAGCTACAGGAGCAGAGCCATTACCTCGGGATCCTCCAGATAGTGATTAGTGTGTAGGGGCAGGTGGTTCCCCTAGTTTTGAGTTTTTGTAACATGCTATGGGAATGTCATATGTATCAAAGTTGCTGGACTCTAAAACATTTTATATGACACATATTATGCATATGCATCATTTTGATAGTTTTATGTTATTCTCTTGTGTTAATTGCGTGTGCTATCTAGAATATGGTTTGCAATTCTATCTACATAGTGATTTTATGCTCTAGGCACATGACTGAATGTAATGATTTCAAACTCACGCATAAAAAGCTTCACTCGTAAATATCTTCTAAAAAGGATAGGATTGTGCACACGATAGACACCATTCAATTGCATGACAGGAAGCAGGGAATCTAAACCAACATGAAGGTGGAGGATGTGATGTGAAAGGGCATCGGCTAATAAACCATGCACTACATCATATTTGGCCTGATTATTGGTATAAATACCAATGCATATGCCATTTGAGAGAACAAGCGAATGCGAGGGGGTAAAAATGGCCCAACCTGCCAAGGCTAGATTCTGGGAGTAGCAACTTGAACCATCGGCGAAAACTATATAAGGTGTGGATAGGAGGTCCATATGAAAGGTGCCACAAGACAATAAATGGGAGGATGATGAACAATGTTGGCAACCTGAGCACAAAGTAGTAATTGAATGCACTCTGTGGGAGGGACTAATTTGGGTAGGATATCTACTACTCACATGCCGATGGTGAGGTGGAGTGTGGGAGCTACCAGAGGTGTAGCCTGTGCTCAAGCCGTGAAAGTCACCATAGGCATAGATGGTGCCATCCCATTTATGGGCGGGAAAGATGAAGTCAAGGGTGGACATGGCTTCCATGATTTCATCATGACAATAGAAGATGGAATGACTTGAGGAATGGAGACCACATGATGTGGAGAAGCTACCTAACTCATCATCATGAGAGGAAAGTTTCACATGCGCATAATCATAGGGGATGATGGAAGAACAAGCAGATAAGGGATCTACCAATGTTGAGCCCAGGGTGATCGTTGAAGGGAGGTAAAGAAAAACAACAGGGGAAGATGCAGAGGGAACTTCCATCGAGGGAATCATGGATGATGATAGGTAGAGGATGGTGGCCGCAGGCTCCGTCATCTCGACATCAGGAAGGTGAATGTTAATGGGAGTGGGTAAAACCTCAATTTGGCCTTTAGCATACTGCGCAACTATGGGAGATGCAGATTAGTTCTGTTCAACCTCGTACTCCCAAACTACCTCTAAAGAGGCGCGGTAATGCATAAGGCGGGGACAATGGTGGGAATAATGGCCATGGAGATCACACAAAGAACAGGGTTGGTTGATGTGAATATTTTTAGGATTCTTGGCTGCAGTCGAGGAAGAAATAGAGGCTTCAGGGATCGTAGACTCAGGGAACGCAACTTTAACCTTGGGCTTGATACAGGGTAGTTCAGGACAATTATGGGTGGCATGGCCGACGACACCACACAAAGCACATGGCTTTGCAGGTGGGGGAGGTGCACGGTTAGTTAGTGAAGCCTTGTCCTTTAAGGTCCTCTTGCAAGGTTTTCCCTTCTTATCTGAAGTGGTTGCAATAGCAGGTGGTTCCTATTAAGGTGGTTAAGGCACTGTTGCAGCAAGAGAAGTCATGGGGACTAGTTGAACCAGGGTTAAAGCAAGGGTTTGGATTGACCAGGCGGGGTAGCGACTAGAGGATCAAGGTACTAGACAGGAATCCCAAGGGTCAGGTTAGGAAGAGAGAGGGTGGCCATGATAGGTGCCATATACACTCTTGGTGGGGGAGCTAGGAACGGTATCTAACCGAAGGGGTAATGGCCAGGCGGGATGGCTCTTAAATGGTTAAGGCCTGGAGGAACCATTCTAGGAGGGTAAAAAGGCTCAGGGATACCAACTGAAGAGCCAAGAGGAGGAGGTCCAGAAGGATTAATGAAAGGGCTAGGAGTAGGCCGTGAAGGGCAAGGAGTCTGTTGACTAGCAGAGGCAGGCTGCTTGAGGGTAGCTCGAGACGATTTCATCATGCAAACATTCGATGAGCTGGGATCAGAGACAAGAGGAGGAAGACCAGGGAATGTACCAAGTAGTGAGGAATATTTGTAGACTCCGAGTGAGACACTAGTCAAAGGATCGACAATTTTCTTATTGGCCACCGAAGAGATGATGGTCTCAGGGGAGGTCTGAGTCTTCGGTTTGTAATATGTCAACTAGTAAATGGTGACTATCTTTCCATTATGAGGGAAGGACATATTGTGGTGGACCGCAGAAGGGAAAATAGACATCACATAAGTGTAGCTACGACCCAATAGAATGTTGTAATCTAAGGGGGCATCTATGACATCTACGTCAACGCAAACAGTCTTGCCTGCAAGAGTAATAGGATAATTATGGAATAGGCCAATGGGCTAGGAGGCGTGGCCATCCCACGCTCAGAGAGTGATCGTGGAAGGAGCCAACTTAGGTGATCCGAGTTGGTTCCAAACCAAAGCGAACATCACACAGGTGGATGCCCCATCATCAATGATGCCTGGGAAATGTTGGCGTTCCAGATCTTGACTGGGATTTGGAAGGCGACGGAAGCGGGGAGAGGATGATGTTCTGACTAGTTAACATCAAAAGAAAAAAATCGATTGTAGGAAGGATCTACAATTCCCATGGCAGATTGTAGAGATTTTCATTGTGAAGGGAACGACTGGAGGAGCTCTAGCGTTGAAATGGCAGCAGGGGATTGTGCCAAATCATCTATTATGCTATACAAATGGGTAGTTTTGCTAAAAGTAGCATTTCGGCTTAGTGGTCCCTTAGGGATCTTGGTATGGACCTCTGCCTTAGGTTGAGGGATCTGCAAGGGACCATTAGGTGTTGAAAGAGGCTCTATAGAGACCGAAGGAGGTGGCTCAGGGACAGACGTAGCAGGAGGCTTGTTGTATTGATGGGACTGAGTCTGAAGATTGATGTCTATGGTTAGAGGTTGATCAGAGTTCATCATGAGAATCTGGTAATCAGAGGTACCATATGGAAGAGGTTGAGTGGCCACCTAACCATCAGGTGGTTGGGTAGCCACAAATCCTTGCTGAGGGAAAGGATTAGTAAGCATAGCGGGCTGACTAGGCACAGCACAGGGAGGGACGAAAGGGGAGGCTTGCTGTCCTCCCAATGTTTCTTGAGACTCCCACATCTGCTTCATCTGTGGTAAAAGAGGACAATCATGTGTGTAATGACCATAAACACCACAACAAGAACAAGGCTTGTTCGTGCGAATAGGCCTTTCCTGCTTGGGCTGAGTGCCCTGTTGCTGGTTAGCAGTGTTAGGGGCATTCTTTTTAGGATTAGGTCTAGGATTACTGGGAGAAGGTTGGTTTTGAATGCCTTTCCTCTTCTTTTTGGAAGGAGGAGGATTATTTGTGCCCTGCTGTGCATACACTTGCCCCTGAGGGGGAAGTGGCTATTGTTTCGGGGGTTGAGAAGGTAAGGGAGGAGGATGTGCTAATTCTAGAGGAACTGGAGCACTAGGCTGTGGATATGGGTAATAAGGAGGTTGGGTAACAGTGTGGTAAATAGGAGGTTGGGCAATAAGAGGAGGCATGCCTTATCTTGGATACATGCTATCGGGAGGGGGAAAAGTGTGGGAGGTGCTGCATCCCCCTTGAGGAAAGCCATACTGCATAGGAGGTTGAGCGTATGGATTAGAGAGAGCTCCAAAGATACCTTTGGCGGTGTGAGATGCCCCCAATGCGTTGGCACCATCAAGTCTAGGAAGATTAGGTAGAACAGTATAAACATAACCTGACTGAGCATAGATCAAGTCATATTTTAATGCAATTTGGAGAGCAACTTATTTGGTTTGAGGAAAGTGCGATACACCGTCTTTCTCGATAGGTGGCAAGAGAGATCTAAGGAACTAGTCCATGTAGACACGGTCTTCGAAGGTAGGGGCTCGACATAGGCTCCTTCTTCTCCACCATTCCTGGACATGGTCAGATAGGCGGGTCACAGACGATTGACGAAAATAAGTCAAGAGTTTGGTACCAGTGTCATAATGAAGGGGAAGCTGGAATTAAGACAAAAAAGCTTGGGAAAGAGTTACAAAGGTGGTATGAGAGGAAGGGGCCTGATCAACATACCAATTATAATCTTCACTAGTAAGCATATGTTGGAACAACCGAAGACGGATAGGGTCATCAGTAATAGAATTAGACGAACACCACATGTGGAAAGATTGAACATGATTTGTAGGATCTTCTCCAGCAAGGCCTTCAAACTTGGGGATGTCAGAAGGGAGCTTAGTTGGCATAGCAGGCCAGTGAGCATCATGGTGTATAGGGTCATTTATAAACTGGTCAAAATCAGGAAGGCTAAGGCCTTCCATGAAGGGGAGCAAGGGCATAGCCGGGGCAGTGTTCATTGCAGTCCCACTAGTGGTATTCCCAGCATGAGGTCCAAGGTTACCACTAGCATTAGGTACTCCACCAAAAATGGTGAAGGTGATAGGGGGAGAACCGAAGGCGGAATGAGAAGGAGAACCCAATGAACTAGAAGAAGAGTCAGAGTGCGGACTCGGTGGAGGACTAACTCGAATCCTAAGCGGAGGAGTAATTCTTCCTAGCGGAAATTGAGGATGAAGGCCAAGAAGTCTCCAGTATAAATTCCTTGGTGGTGCAATGATGATGACAAAAACAAGGCATAAAGGAAAAAGAGACTAACAAGGCTAGGGAGGTGCAAGATTAATTGATTACAATGTAGGAACAAGGGTAGAGAGGTGCAGGATAAATTGATTTCAATGTTTTAGAGTTTTTTCTTGGTGGTGTTAACCAAGCCCTTTTTCGCTTAGGGTGTGTGTGAAAAGTGTGTAAATTTTAATTTTTAAACCCAAATGTTTGTAGAGAAAAGGAAAAAGTGTGTTTTGTAACTGAAAATAAACCTGCAGATAACAGTATATGAAACTGAAATAACAGTAAATAAACAGCTAATAATGCAGTAATCTAAACCCAAGAAAGTGGGCCTCTTAACAAGTAGTCTATAGGTGGGAAAAATCTAGTCTAAACAAACCAAAATAGCCAATGGAACTAAGGTCAGGAGGGACAGGGATCTAAAGGTCAAAATCAGCTGGAAAGTGGTGCAGAAAACAACAACAAATCAAAGGAAAAATTGTTGTAAATGAGGTGGTGAAAGGCTATCTCCTTGAGGGAAACGGAATGAACCCTAGAGGAAAACCCAAACAAAGCTAAATGAGGTGATTTGGATGGATTAAAATCCAATCTGAAGCAGATTTTAAGGTGAGGTATCAGATCTAAAAAATGGTTGAAAACTTTAAAAAATTCATACAACCTGCGACAACAAAAAATCTTCCACAAAAAGTGGAGGGTACTGAAGCCCTAGGGGGCTAGGTTCCCACTTAGTTGAGAAAAATAGAACAATTAAAGGTCCAAAACGAGCGAAGACAGAGGTCAGAAAACCCTGAACAGAGGCTCAGACAAACCCAAAAAAAGTTCAGAAAAATTCCCGCAAAAAGTCTGGGTCGCAGTTTTTGACCTGTTTTCAGCAGAGGTCATAGTTTTTAGGCTAAAAGGTGTGTCCTGAAGGTTGAGGTCACAGTTTTTGGGCCAAAAATTGTGACCTCCACTTCCGGCACTCTCGGTGGCAGATTTCAGAAAAAGTGTCATCTCAACTGCGGCTGATGTTTGTCACTTGCACAAAATGTCTGAAAACACACAAAAGTTAGAATTTTTAATGTTTTAGGGTTTTATAGGTTAAAAAAAAAATCAAGAAAAGAAAAAAAAAGAGGCTGAAGAGAAATCCTAGGGTTTTAAGTAGCTTGATATGCAAGGATCGAAAAAATGACAGCAGTCGTAATCGTAAACCCGTGTGGAGTCGCCAGTTGTTAGTATGAATCTTAATTGTAAGTGTGCGAAAAAGACCACTTTAGCTGCGCATAACAAACAACCCTAACAACAAAGGATGGCTACCAATATCTTCAGATTTGCAGTTAGTTGATCAAGATAAATGCTACAAAAATCTATATCTATGCATCAAAAGACATTAAGCAGTAAATAAAACAAGATTTACTCCATGCATCCAATAGACAAGATAATAATATGTTGAATGAATTTTATATTAATGGCACCTGGGAGGAAAACATAGAGGGATGTTACTAGTTATCCTCAATGGGATGGGTTCTTGTAAGTTCTCAGCACTTCAGATCTAAAAATTCCTCTCTCTTGATGGTGTAGAAAACCTAGATAAAAAAGGAACTCAAAGGGACCTCACAAGAAAAAGGATGGAGAAATATGACAATGATGTTGGATCAAGGTCAGACCAAAAGTATAGATCCACAGTGATCTTTATGCAACCAAGGGTGGTAAATGAATGGAAAAACCCTTCTATTTATAAAAAAAGATTGAGTTAGTCTAGATATTGGTGCATAGTTAAAATATTATTAACCAAATCAAGATCCAACTTTTATGGAATATTTTATTATATTTGTTGGAGAGAAAAAGAATTTGACTTGGGTCAAATCCCTTTATTTGTAAATAATAAATAAACAAATGATTTATTTACCATTTTAAGGACGTGGTTCATTAATAATCAAATAAATAATGATTTCTTTAATTATTTATGGGTGATTTAGTCATATTTAACAAAGAATATTATTTAAATAAGATTTAAATAATTATTCTTAGAAAATAATAAGATAAATAGTGATTTATCTAATTAATTTCCTTATTTTGGGTTAAATATAACCAGGAATATAAATAATTATTCCTTGAGGAAAATCAAACAAATCTAGATTTTTTTAATATTTCCTCTTGGGGTTTCCTGTTTAGACCATAAAAAACTTAATAAAGGTGGTTTACTAAGTTATTTTTCATAGTGAAAGCAATTTTACTTAGGGTAAAATTGGTCTTACATGGTGTACTTAGGTCCATCTAATAGTAACAGGTTAGATGACCAAAAAATGGTGTAACACCTTCAACTTAGCTACTCCCTTTTGTAAGTGGGCCATAGATTTTATGGAATGTCAACCTTCATCTACTAGTAACCACAAGTATATCATCGTGGTGGTTGACTATTTCACAAAATGGGTTGAGGCCATGCCAACGTTTAACAACACAATGACTACGGAAACCCTCTTTTTCTTTAACCATGTTATCACTTGATTCAGAGTCCTGAAACAAACAATTGGTCTCTGACCATGGCTCACATTTTGAAGATGAGATATGGCATGAGCAATCCTCTGTGCTGGGCTTTGAGCACCATTATTCATCCTCCTATTACCCCCAAGGTAATGACCAAGTATAAGAAGTTAATAAAATCCTTAAAACCATGCTTCAATGGACCATGGATAAGAACAAAACCAACTGGCACCTTATGCTCCTCCCTGCTTTGTGGGCCTATAGAACTTCTGTTAAAACCACCACTGGGTTTACTCCTTTCCACCTTGTTTTGGGAGAGGGGGCAGTTTTACTGATCGAGTGTGAAATGCCTTCCCTTCATCTAGCCGTCGAACTTCTCCTTGACACCCAACCTTTTGAACAATGACTTATCATGCTTGAGAACGCTTATAAAGACCATTGTGTTGCATTGAAAGCCACCAAAGAAGCTGAGAAATGCACCAAAGCTCAGTATGACTAAAAATTCCACCCTAATACTTTTCATGAAGGTGATATTGTTCTAGTGTATGACCAAGCCCATGATGTTCTCAGTCATGGGAAGTTTGACTGATTATAGCTAAGCCCTTACATCATCAGTAAGGATTTAGGTAAAGGGGCATACGTCTTAGAATATTTTGAAGGCCACCCCCTTCCTAATCCTCGTAATGCACTCTATCTTAAGAAATATTGCCATTAGAATTTCCATTCTAACATGCATGTTCGATTTCTTTTAGGTAGCCAGCTTATGATTTTTTGTGAGTTGATCCTTCACCAAGACACATTTTTTAAAGAGGGGACACTTCACCACTCCTCAAAATAAAATTTATTCACTTGCAACACTTGTACTTGGGGCACCACTTTGCCTCCATACTTGTCCATGCTCCTGTCGAATTTCATCATGAGTAACCATATTGTTTGGAGCATCCCCATTGGACCTTTTCTGTGTGGTAGCATCTTCGAGCCACGCTTTTTTGGAGCATCCAAGTTGATTCATCATCGCATCCATGGAGTCTATCTTGAGTCTGTTGGTATCCCACCATATTCTTACATCCTTCATTACTTGGTTCCTCTCTTGTGTCGCACATTATGGGCTTCAGTCCTACTATCCCTTTTCCCCTTTGATATTGTGTTAGTTGCTGCCAGGTCATCCATGCCCTTTATGCTATAACAAGGGAAGTCATCCGTCCGCTACTCAGTACCCCCCATTTCATCATCATCCCTGGTGTCAGTATGTTAGTTGCTCTCCTATTTTCTCTCATGCCTTAGTTGAGGGTCCCTTATTGCCTCACCTATGGAGGACCTCCTTCTATCCACATCAGATCATTCATTCCAGAAGACAAGTCTACAGGGTGGTGTACCTTGGTTCCAGTTTCCACTCTTGTTCGGTGCCTCATATCAGGCAAAGAGACTCCTTATTTCCCTTTGAATTGATTGTTTCTCACCTCCAGCTCCTTATGGCATGATCGAGATCCATATAATCAATGGTTCAATGATGCAGAAGATTGTACCGGTGATTCTCGGGTGTGTGTGAGATGCTTCAGACCTCATGAGGGGGTGGCCCTTCAGGTAGCCCCCCACATGCCTGGATGACCTCTTCATTACAGCCTTCAATGCAGCTCCATAGATTTGATGGTGTCGGCCTTAGCCACTTGCAGCGCCTTTTAGTTTGCATGTATCATTCATATTTTTAGAGCCCTTTCCTGTTTATAGGGCCTCTTTGGTTATACTCATATCTCATGTACTCAGATATTATTTTATAAGTCCTGGCTATTATCCCAGGCACAATATGTATGTGGGATCTATTATCATGGTTTTTATCTCGCTCATGTTTATGCTAGCATGTACTATATAGTTAAGTCCCTTGTTTACTAGATGCATTATTCTTTATAATTTGTCTTGGCAGGCATAGGTATGCCTCCCCCGCTTCCTATAGCACAAGTACTCACTCATAAAAGAGACTTGTCACACCTGTAAGTCTCTCCTCCTCAGGGTCTTTTCCTCTAGCACTTTTTTCTACCTTATATTTCTCTCTCTCTCACTTCTGCTTCGGTGTCTAGTGATTGAGTTTTTACAACGTACTTTGGTCATATGCTTAGCTCCTAACGCTCGCACGCTAGGGGGAAATCTGTTACACCATTTTTGATCATCTAACCTGTTACTATTGGATTGACCAAAGTACACCATGTAAGACCAATTTTACCCTAAGTAAAATCTCTTTCACTATGAAAAATAACTTAGAAATCCATATTTATTAAGTTGTTTATGGTTTAAACAGGAAACCCCAAGAGGAAATATTGAATAAATCCATATTTGTTTTATTTTCCTCAAGGAATAATTAGTTAAACAACAGTTTAATTAATATTCCTGGTCCTGTTTAACCCAAAACAGGAAAATTAATTAGATCAATCATTATTTATCTTATTATTTTCTAGGAATAATTATTTAAACTTTATTTAAATAATATTCCTTGTTAAATTTGACTAAATCATTATTTATTTAATTATTACTTAACCACTGTTAGCCACCTATAATATTTTGTCAAAACAAACAGGTGGCTAAATAAGTTTCTGAGTCTTCAAGAGAAACATTTCCTGTGTAAATCTATCATTCTTGAAGCCTCCATGTGTTTTCTATCCTTCAGAATTACCTTCACTGCTGTTTCCATTAATGAGCCCTATTATTTGTGAAAGAAGCTGTTCTAAAAAAGGCCTCCATTTTCTCCACTTCATTCGCACAAAATCCCCATTTTTCACCCTTATTCCCTTCACAAAATTCCTCTTTAACCCTTCATTTGACCTCTAGATCTTCCTAAAACCCTTTTTTAAACCTTACATTGCCCTTTGTTTGGTTTAAAAATCCCTTCTTTTTGCTATTGAAACCCCCCATTTTGGCTTAAAAAGCACTAATTTTGGGCCTAAAACAATCTTTTTACACTATCATAGGCTTAAGCCCCTGAGGGCTTATATTATTTAGCCCTAGCCTCATACAACCTTAGCCCCGCAATAGGGCACTAAAGGGCCAAGAAACCCCAATCAAAACCGATTTCTCCTTTTATTTTTCTATTTTTCGATGTTTTGGACCAAAAAAATCTGGACCGTTGATCTACATAGATCAATGGTTATCAGACCACCATTTCTCCGCTCGTTCACTCACCTCCCTCCCCTCCGTTCAAAACTTCCGCTTGATATCAAATCGCAACTGTCCAATCATCAGATCCAACGACCCACACTTAACCCGATGGCCCAAACCTTTTCACACCGTGACACATTTGCACACGTCACCAAGGGCCCCACCACACCTTCTGCCCGCACATCTCCTGCTATCACATTCATTCCACACCGTCTGATCAACGCATCATGATCCGACGGTGGACGTTACATATCGCAAAATTTTTGTGCTAGAGGGTTAACACTAAAAAATTATGCGAAACGAGCGGTATTCAGAGGGACACGCGTCAGATGTTGTATGGAATCAATTTTTTTAGCGAATACCACCTCCCACTCAGAGCCTGCGTGAAAACCATTAATGTTTTTCTGCCATACCTCCTACCCCCCCCCCCCCCCCCCCACGCAACATAACTTCAGTTTTTAATCGTGGTCGTTGATATCTGAGATCAAACGGTCCACGTTATATCTCACCCCCATCCCTTTTCCACTCATTTAAACTTTCAAAAGATTCCATCAAGTGATCACAGCCGTTGATCATCCTAATCTAACGGTCCCAATTGACCCTCGCACTCAAACCCCCAAAACACCTAGTTAGCTTCTCTGCCAGGGTTTTTTCTCCATTTTTCTGTTGCGCTCACGTTTTCCCTCTCTGCGCCACCACCCCCATGAGCCTCTAAAATAGTCCTCCTCACTCCAACAGGTTTTTATAATGATTTTATTGTGTTTTATAGGGTTTTCAAAGCGTGAGAAATCATTCTTTCTCCATAGTCAGAGACAGGTGACACAAAGCACAGAAAGCCAACCCGAGAGCCAGATACAGTAGAGGAAGACACCCCTGAGAGGGTTTAAAGATGTTTTTCATTGAATATTGGGCTATAAACCCTGATTCAAACCCTCCAGCGCCCCTAAAACCTGTATATTCACAAAAACAGGTCAGAAGCAGCAACAAAGAGTATCAGAAGAAGAATTAAAGGATTAATGCCTAATGTTGAAGACTTAATTCTTATAATCGAATGTTTAAAGTATAAAGGACACAGATAAAGACCATAAAGATGATCAAGGAGGCTTAATGAAGCCTAAAGCACTCATCAAGCCATATCAGTGATTTAATATCAACAGAGTATTCTTTCTCCAAGAAAGGACTAGCTACATGACTTCCTCCATCTTCCATCGAACACCAGAACAATTATTACACTGACAGAGGCTTTAAAAACTGTCAAGACAACAGTTATGGAAGCATGGAAGACTTGCAAGCCAAACTATCCACCTTACTTATCTTAGAAGATAAAATAGACTACCAACAACTAGAGAGTACTTCAAGAGACATATCTGAAGTTATTGTCAACCTGAAAAAGACTTCTAAACCAGCCTAAAGGGTACCAACATATTAATGTAGAGCCATTAAGAAGAGTGGGAAGTCAAATACTCCCTCCCCTCTATCTTAATGAATCATTTAAGTTCATATCTACTACTCCACCCCCTCATTCACCTATAAGTATTCATTGAAAATTCATTGTAAAGGGTTGGCTGTTGGGATTTCATTGATTGTTTGAACTGTTATTGAGGGGAAGTAGCTGAGTAGTTTGTAATATAGTAGGCTGGGAAGAGAATTTTGGATTGTAAAGAGCCATTGGACTCAAATTATGTGATTGGTTTTGCACATCAATTGAACAAGCAGATTCACAGGATCCTGGTCTATATTGTTGGTGATGTTTTCCTTACTGTAATTGTCTCCTTTCATGTTTTTCATAATTTCCACTATTCTCTGATAAATAACAGCAAGCATAGATTAGGACATACTGTTGGAAGTACCCTAAATCTCACTGTAAATATTTATCTTTATGTTTTCCTCTGATTGTGTATTTTAAGGATAATTCTATAGAGTATAACCAGTCAAGAAATGTTGGTGAGCCCATGTCTTGCTGAGTACAAACTTGAAGTATTGTCCTTGAAAGATATTGTCATTTCATGCTAAGTAAAGATTAAACTAGGGAAGTCTATGGTTAGCCCTGTTCTCTAGTTTCTTCTCCAATAGTTTTTCTTGAAATTTTCCCTGTGAGTTGGTGTCAAAGCAGTGAAGGTTAAAAGTCTTTCTCGGATCTTAGGCCTTTCTCTATGTTTAATCTTAAATGTTTTCTACTTTCTGAAAGCAGTTATGAGGACTGCTGGATTATTTTCCTTAAGAGTATGCTGAAAGCAGACTAGCTTAAGAGCCCTTCCTTGATCTTAAGCTACCCTTTTTGTCTTCATTGAGAGTTTCCTATGAAAGTATGTCAAAAGCAGGATAGGTTAAAAGTCCTTACCTAATCTTAGGCTGAACTTTGGTTTCTTTCTTTCACCCATTCTTAATGTTTCCATCTCACCACCTATCTAAAGAGTTCCTTTGGTATAGATGAATTGCCCTATGGAAACCCTTAGATAGTTGTTATGCAAGTAAACCCTTTTATGACTCTGTAGCCCAATGGTTTGACAGTTCTCTTGACCCATCCTCCCATGCTGAAACATCCTGCTACTTTTTTTCCTTCTCCACTTCACATAACCTTCTCAGTTAATGATCTCCAACCAAATAAACAAATCAAAACCCCTTGTGCTTCATACCTAGCCTAATAACATAAACTGACCCTTAAAGATATATCATTCTTTACATGTATAGAGAGATCCCTCTCTGGATCCAGGAGGGCTAGATCCTAAGATCCCAAAGTGGTTTGATGTTGTCTTGTCTTTTGGTCTTTGCCAATCTGGCCAAAACATAGGAACCCCAACATAATGGTGACTCCGCTGGGGAAGAAGACCAATTAGCCTCAATTGGTATTCAACTGCTGATGGTGGACAAAAACCCTCATTAAAACATTGAGAATACTCCACCTAGTGACTCCACAATTCCTAATATACCTAAAGACTCCACTAGAGGAAGAACTTGAAATATGACCAGACATTCTAGAAGGATAGAACATTCAGGCCTGGTTTGGTTTCAAGAACTCATAGTTTTATCTACAACTATTTTCTATCCTAATTTAAGCCTAATCAGGTGTACACAGATGAGATCCACACTGATTATGGGAAAGATCTCAAGCCTTAGTTCTCAGACCATGAGCAAACCTATACACCTGTGAAAAACCTAGTGAAACAAAAGCCTCATGTTGTATCTCTTACCCCTAATGAAACTTCAAGCAGTCATAGGTTTCTTGTTGCTCCACCTACACCCACAAAGGTCATAGAGAGATATAAGCCTCTTTTTTTGCCTTTTATATTCCAGCCCCTTCCTGCAGAACTTACAAATAAGTTGCCCCTTTTTTATGGAGAAAATAAAAAGATCACTGCCAAGAAACACATTCAAAATCTTGAGGATTTACTTGACATATTTGAAATATAAGAAGATGATGTGCGTATTAGAATGTTTTCCTTATCATTACAAGGAAAGGTTAAGAGTTGGTTTAAAGACTTTCTAGCTGCAATAATTATCAATTTTCATCAATTTGCTCAAGTTTTCCTTGATAAATGGGTAGTCCTGGGAAATGTTTTCCTCATCCTAGAAGAATATCGGAATTTGAAAAGACAACCAGGAGAGATAGTACATGAATTTTAAGCCAAGTTCAATAAGGTCTACAATGCAATACCTACTAAGATAAAACCACCCTTGGGATGGGCCCTATTGCACTTTCCGAGTTCTTTTGACCCTGAGGTGGAATTCCATATAAGAGAAAGAGATCCTTCAAGCCTGGAAGAAATGCAGAACGTAGCAATTACTGTCAAATACAACATATGGTGCAGGGAGAAAAAAATAAATGCAATAAATAAGGACCAAACAGAGTAAAGAAGGCTGATCTCTGTAGAAACTAAGATGGAAATATTGATAGAGACAACCAACATCTTGATAAACATAAAGGAGGAAGAATATGAGGTTGAAACTAGAAATGCTTATTTGAAAATACCCACACCTTTTCCTCAGGAAAAACAAACCAGATCACTACAAGACATAAGAAACATGCAAAGCATGTGTGATAAAGAAGATTTCAAATCAGAAAATGAACTTGCAGATTATTTTGAAGAAAGACTTGCTGAGAATCCAGTAGGTTTGACTGGTGACATTTGTTATAATTATGATTTTTCTAGTTTTGATATATCTGATGATGATTTTTTCCAAATAGGAGCTAATCCTGCAGGACCATCATCAGTAGATTTGTGGGAGGAAGATCATGCCCATCAACTTCAAGAAAGTAATGAGCCAAGTCAGGCTATTTATGATACTGATGAAGAAAGTTATGAAAGTCTAGTAGTAGGTGAAGATTCTCTGAATCTTCACTCTGCTTTATATCAGATCATCAGTAACAGTTTTCATGTGATTGGGAATCAGCAACCTTTCAGCTCAGAGGATGAGGAGGAAAGTAATGAAGAAACTATTGAGCAAGTTGAATATCCTGAACCTTCTCCTGAAAGGGTTGAGGTAATCAAAGAAGCCCCTGCTCAAGATTATGTTAATATTTTCACAGAGCTTAGTCCACTAAATCAAAATTCCTTGGGATTACAAGAGGATAGCACTACCAAAATTAATGAGTTCTCTAGTTCATATTACAATGAAGATGAGGGAGTTTTTCTTTCTCAAAGGAACCTTTTTCTTGACCCAGTGTAAGAAGAATTAATCCTGGTTGAAACTTACCTCCCAAATAATCCCAACTAGGAAAAGGATGATTAGAACCACACTGAAGATGCAGTGATCAAAGTTGTCAAGGATGCAGATAGCCTACTAGTCATGGAAGGCCTAAAGGAAGAAATATTGTATCATGTTTTTGCTGATCCTATGGCAGAATATATGGAGGCCCTGATTGGCTCAAGTTCCCAAGCATTGATCCTTTGCAAGAGCTAGAAACATCAGGAGTGGTGGCCTTGGTTTTGAAGCCTGACATTCAAAGTACCCTGTGGTTATCTCTAACAAGAAATCAGATTTTTTACCCTTTTTTGTTACTGCTTAACTGGCTGCACTGGAAATATTGTATCACATAGAGCATCAGAGATTATCAAGTTAGAATAGGGTAGGTAGGAATCTCAATAAAGCTTAGCCTATGAGCATTTAGTAAGTGGTTGATTTTACTTTGAAAAAAAAATTCAAAAAATACAAAAAAAAGAAAGAGAAGGGTTCAGACAAGCCCGAAAATTGAACCAGCAGAGAAAAGAAGAAGAAAAAACTCTAACAAGATCAAAACCAGAGCTGAAATGAAGAAAGAAAGGTGAATCTAAAAAGCTCCAAATTTGAGTCACAAGAAGAAGGAAGGATGCTGGTTATTTTCAGACCTAAAGCCTTCAAATTTTGTTTTCAATTTCTCCAAAGTTTCAATCCATGTGCAACTTGCCTTTATGCCATGGACCCATAGCAAATATGACTGTCTAATCCTGGTTTGTATGTATTTAAATTTATGTTTTAGAATGTAGAGAATGAAAATCTGTCAGACAGTTTAATCCTGACAGACAGTAGTTTAGGTAGAGAGGCTATGAGTCCAACTGTTTAATCTAGTCTCATGGAGGAATAAGGGTAGAATTAGATTAGTTTTTGCTTTCAATAAAAAATTTATGATGTGAAAGGTCTGCAAGTATAAATGCACCTTGAAGAAAAAATGTTAGGACAGTAGGATGGGTAGGTAGTTGTTTGGAAAATGTTTCTACTGATATAATCCACATCATGTATGCAAAAGTTGATCAAAGAAGAAAACATGGTCAAGTAATAGGCATTTGGCCTACTTCCAAAGATTATTTCTCAGATTCTTGACACCTTCAAGAAGATGTCATCCCCATGTGGAGCCACTATTAGCCACCTATAATATTTTTTCAAAGCAAACAGGTGGCTAAATATGTTTCTGAGTCTTCAAGAGAAACATTTCATGTGTAAATCTATCATTCTTGACACCTCCATGTGTTTTCTATCCTTCAGAATAACCTTCACTACTGTTTCCATTAGTGAACCCTGCTATTTGTGAAAGAAGCTCTTCTCAAAAAGGCCTCCATTTGCTCCATTTCATTCCCACAAAATCCTCATTTTTCACCCTTATTCCATTCCCAAAATTCCTCTATAACCCTTCATTTTACCTTTAGATCTTCCTAAAACCCTTTTTTAAACCTTACATTACCCTTTTTTGGGTTTTAAAATCCCTTCTTTTGCCTATCAGAGCCCCCCATTTTGGCTTAAAAAGCAGTAATTTTTGGCCTAAAACAATCCTTTTACACTATAATAGGCTTAAGCCCCCGAGGGCTTATATTCTTTAGCCCCAGCCTCATACAACCTTAGCCCCGCAATCGGGCGGTAAAGGGCCAAGAAACCCCAATCAAAACCCATTTCTCTTATTTTTCTATTTTCTGACATTTTGGTCAAAGAAAATATGGACCGTTGATCTACATAGATCAATGATTGTTAGAACACCATTTCTCTGCTCGTTCACTCACCTCCATCCCCTCCATTCAATACTTCCACCCGATATCAAATCACAACCATACATTCATCAAATCTGATAGCCCACACTTAACCCAATGGCCCAAACCTTTTCACCCCGCGACACATTTGCACACATCACCAAGAGCCCCACCACACCTTCCACCCATGCATCTCACCTACTATTTCATTCATTCCGCATCGTCCGATCAGCACATCATGATTCGATGGTGGACGTTACATATCGCAAAATTTTTGCGCCATACGGTTAACGCAAAAAAATTACAAGAAATGGGCAGTATTCAGAGGGACACACGTCAGATGCTATATGGAATCATGTTTTTTTTGCGAATACCGCCTCCCCCTCAGAGCCGTGCAAAAAACCATTAATGATTTTCTGCCATACTGCCTACCCCCCCCCCCCCCAACGTAACTTCAGTTTTTAATCATGGCCGTTGATCTCTGAGATTGAACGGTCCACGTTATATCTCACCCCCATCCCTTTTCCACTCATCTAAACTTTCAAAAGACTCCATTAAGCGATCACAACCATTGATCATCCTAATCTAATGGTCCGAGTTGACCCTTGCACTCAAACCCCCAAAACACCTGGTTAGCTGCTCTGCCAGGGTTTTCTCTCCATTTTTCTGTTGTCCTCACGTTTTCCCTCACCACACCATGACCCCCATGAACCTCTGAAATAGTCCTCCTCACTCCCGTAGGTTTTTATAATGAGTTTATTGTGTTTTGCAGGGTTTTCAAAGGGTGAGAAATCATTCTTTCTCCACAGTCATAGACAGGTGACACAGAGCACAGAAAGCCAACCCCAGAGCAGAAGATAGCAGAGGAAGACACCCCTGAGAGGGTTTAAACATGTTTTTCATTGAATATCAAGTTATAAACCCTGATTCAAACCCTGCAGCGCTCCTAAAACCTTTATATTCACAAAAACAAGTCAGAAGCAGGAGCAAAGAGTATCAGAAGAAGAATTAACAGAATAATTCCTAATGTTGAAGACTTAATGCTTATAATCAAATGTTTAAAACTTAAAGGACACCGATAAAGACCATAAATATGATAAAGGAGGCTTAATGAAGCCTAAAGCACCCATCAAGCCATATCAGTGATTTAATACCAACAGTGTATTCTTTCTCCAAGAAAGGACTACCTACATGAATTCCTCCATCTTCCATCGAACACCAGAATAATTATTAGATTGACAGAGGCTTTAAAAACTATTAGGACAATAGTTATGGAAGCATGGAAGACTTGCAAGCCAAACTATCCACTTTACTTATCTTAGAAGAAAAAACAGAGTACCAACAACCAAACAGTACTTCAAGAGACATATCTAAGGTTATTGTCAACCTGACAATAACCTAAAGGGTACCAACATGTTAATGTAGAGCCATTAAGAAGAGTGGGAAGTCGAATACTTCCTCCCCTCTATATTAATGAATCATTTAAGTTCATATATACTACTCCACCTCCTCATTCACCTATAAGTATTCATTGAAAATTCATTGTAAAGGGTTGGTTGTTGGGATTTCATTGATTTTTTGAACTGTTATTGAGGGGAAGTAGATGAGTAGTTTGTAATATAGTAGGCTAGGAAGAGAAGTTTGGACTGTAAAGAGACATTGGACTCAAATTATGTGACTGGTTTTGCACATCAATTGAACAAGCAGATTCACAGGATCCTGGTCTATATTATTGGTGATGTTTTCCTTACTATAATTGTCTCCTTTCATGTTTTTCATACTGTCCACTATTCTTTGATAAACAAAAATAAGCATAGATTAGGACATACTGTTGGAAGTACCATAAATCTCGCTTTAAATATTTATCTTTATGTTTTCCTCTAGTTGTGTATTTTAAGGATAATTATATAGAGTATAACCAGTCAAGAAATGTTGGTGAGCCCATGTCTTGCTGAGTACAAACTTGAATTATTGTCCTTGAAAGATATTTTCATTTCATGCAAAGTAAATATTAAACTAGGGAAGTCTATGGTTAGCCCTGTTCTCTAGTTTATTCTTCAACAGTTCGTCTTGAAAGTTTCCCTATGAGTTGGTGTCAAAGAAGTGAAGGTTAAAAGTCTTTCTCTGATCTTAGGCCTTGCTTTGTGTTTAATCTTAAATTTTTTCTACTTTCTGAATGTAGTTATGAGGACTTCTGGATTGTTTTCCTTAAGAGCATGTTGAAAGCAGGCTAGGTTAAAATCCCTTCCTTGATCTTAAGCTACCCTTTGTGTCTTCATTGAGAGTTTCCTGTGAAAGTATTTCAAAAGCAGGATAGGTTAAAAGTCCTTACTTTATCTTAGGCTTCACTTTGGTTTCTTTCTTTCACCCATTCTTAATGTTTCCATCTCACCACCTATCTAAAGAGATCCTTTGGTATAGATGACTTTCCCTATGGAAAACCTTAGATAGTTGTTATGTAAGTAAACCCTTTTATGACTCTGTAGCCCAATGGTTTGACACTTCTCGTGACCCATCTTCCCATGCTGAAACATCCCGCTACTTTTTTTCCTTCTCCACTTCACATAAACTTCTCAGTTGACGATCTCCAACCAAACAAACAAATCAAAAACCCTTGTGCTTCATACCTAGCCCAATACCATAAACTGACCCTTAAAGATATATCATTATTTGCATTTATAGAGAGATCCCTTTCTGGATCTAGGAGGGCTAGATCCTAAGATCCCAAAGTGGTTTGATGTTGTATTGTCTTTTGGTCTTTACCAATCTAGCCAAAACATAGGAACCCCAATAACCACATCCTTAGAATAATAAATAAATCATTTATTTATTTATTATTTACAACTAAACGGATTTTACCAAAGTAAAATTATTTTTCCCTCCAACAAATATAATAAAATATTCCATAAAATTTGGATCTAGTTTTGGTTAATAATATTTTAATTATGCACCAATATCTAGACTACCTCAAAATTTTCTTATAAATAGAAGGGCTTTTCATTCACTCACTACCTTTTGTTACCTAAAGATCACTATGGATCTATACTTTTGGTTTGACTTTTATCCTCCATCATTGTCATATTTTGCTACAAATTTTCTTGTGAGCTCCCTTTGAGTTCCATTTTTGTTTGGGTTTTCTACACCATCAAGAGAGAGAGATCCTAGATCTGAAGTGCTGAGGACTTACAAGAACCCATCCCATTGAGGGGGACTGGTAACATCTTTCTATGTACCCTTCTAAGGTGTCAAAAAATACAAAAAATCTTTTAAAATATTTTTTTCTTGTCTATTGGATGCATGGATTAACTCTTGATTTTATTTACTTCCTAATGTATTTTACTGCATAGATCTGGATTTTATTGCATTTATCTTGGTCAAATAACTATAGATCTAAATAAATTGGTAACCATCTTAGATGTTAGGGTTGTTTTTTATGCATATCTAAAGTGAGATTTTTTCATACACTTGCGAATAATATTCATCCTAACACTTATCCCACTTTTCCTACCTTCTGTATTGCACCTAAGCTGCTACAAGAAGTTTCTGACCCTGTGTTAAACGAATTTCCTACGTCTCTGTAGGGAATTTTTGTTCCTGTATAGTTGCAGGAATTACCTGTGCAGCTACAATAAATCAACCTTAGGTCGAGAAAAGTGGTGACTCGGCCCGAAATAATTGAGGATATTGTAGAGGAAGATACCTTGGAGATGCCTGAAGAGGAAACCACACCTGAACCAACAAAACCAACCACTTCAAGGACACAAGAACCTTCATCATCTCATATAGTCCAACCTCCTTTTCCAGAGAGGTTGGAAATGGAAATTTAAACAAAACAATCCAGAATTGATCTTGTGTCTAAATTGAGAGATATGTGCATCAAGATCCCATTACTGCAAGCAATAAAGGACATCACAAGATATGCCAAAACAATGAGGGAACTATGTACCAAGAAACTAGGGATACAAAAGAAATAACCCTCAACAATTCAAGTAGGTGGAAATATTTGACGTTTAATGTCTACCATATTTGTTACTAAAAAATATGTGGATCCCAGAATCCCTATGGTGACCACCTTCATCAATGGATAGCCCATAAAGAACACCTTTATTGATTTAGGTGTAGCCATCAATGTGATGACTATGGAAACTTTATCTCATATAGGATCCTTTGACTTTTTACCCACTCCTTCCATGTTAGAATTAGTAAATAGGTCTAAGGTAAATCCAGAGGGGGTTTTAGAATACATTCTCATCTCATTGAATTCTTTGGAGTACCCTGCATATTTTTATGTTCTTCAACCTAAAAATAACTTGGGAGGGTAGGAATTGGTCTTGGGGAGACCGTGGCTCACCATGACTGGTGCCTACATAGGTTGTAGTTCTGTAAACATGACTATCACTCATGGGGATGAAACAAAACATATCAACTTATATCCCCCTGCTAAACCCCTATTGAGATCAGAAAACATGCATTGGGTTGAAGAAGAAGAAGAACATGTTTCAGAAGGTACCCAAGGAGTTTTAAAAATAGCCCAAGCCATGAGTCTTAAGTAAAATTCTAAGGAAAATATGATAAAATGTTGTATTTCTATTCGTGATTTACCGCATCATTTAGAAGGACAGTCTAGTCATAATTAAGATATCATTAGTTATCTGCAAGATTTTTATGAACATAGTTTAGCTTCTGAATTACATTCAGCACTCTTATATGCATTTCATGCATATTCAATGTTTTAATGGGGGAGTAAGGTAGTGGAATTTTTTCCTAGAAAAATATTTAAACATTAATTCTGCCTTAACTCCTGAACAAGAAAAGCATTTAACTCAAACATGGAAAAAAATTTGAGATACATTTGCATGGGAATATACTGATATGAGAGGCATTCACCCAAACACATGCATTCATCACATTTATATAGAAGAAAATTCTAGGTTTGTGAGACAACCACAAAGGAGAATGAAACCTACTTTGAGGGAAATTGTAAAAGATGAATTACAAAATTTTTTAAATGTAGGATTCATCTAGCCTATCTTAGATAGCCACTTTCCAGTGGGCATCCCCACTAGTCATTTTCCCAAATAAAAAGGGTAAATGGTGAGTGTGTGTAGTTTACAGGGAGTTAAGTAAAGGTACATTAAAATACCATTTCCTTTTATCGTTTATAGACCAAGTACTGGATACTCTAGTAGGGAAAAAGTATTTTTCCTTCCTAGATGGATTCAATGGATACAATAACATTAGGATAGCCCCTGAGGATCGGGAAAATACAACGTTTACATATCCCCGAGGTACCTATGCACAAAAAGTATTACCATTTTGTCTATGCAACGCACCAGCCACATTTCAGCGGGTGATCCTTGGTATTTTATTTGATCTTTTGCATGATTGCATAGACTTTTATATGGATGGTTTTACATTTATGGGTGATACTTTTGAAGAATATTTACATACTATTGAATTTTTTTTGCAGAGATGTAGAGAAACTAAACTTTCATTGAATAATGAAAAATGTTTTATTATTATGACTCAAGGTATTTTTTTGGGTCATTATGTTTTGCTACAGGAATTAAGGTTGATCTAGCAAAGATTGAGGTTATTGTAAATCTGCCCCCACCAACCAATCAAAAGGGAGTTTGCAGTTTCCTTGGACATGAAGGTTACTATAGAAGGTTTGTTGAAAAATTCAAAAAGATAGCCTCTCTATTAGTTAAATTATTAACCAAATAATATGAATTTCATTAGAATCATGAGTCTCAAGCTCCATTTGATAAACTCAAGGAAAGGCTTTCTTCAACACCTGTCTTGAGAGGCCTATATTGGAATTTGCCTTTTCATATTTCCACAGATGCCTTTGATTTAGCCATAGGAGTGGTGTTGGGTCAAAAGGAGGATCTTGTAACCCATGCCATTTATTTTATTAGTAAAAACTTGACTCATGCAGAACTGAATTACATGGTAACTGAAAAAAAATAAGTAAAATCTATGATATATAAAACTAAAATCAATGGCCATGCCATAAGTAAGGAAACCCTTAGTGGGTACTTTCCATATATAGATAAAATAAATAAGTAACTGAAAAAGAATAAGTAAAATTTATGGTATATGCAACTAAAATCATTGACCATGGCATATGTAAGGAAACACTTAATGGGTACTTTCCATATATAGATATAAGAAATTCTTTCTTCTATAATTATACATATTCGAATGTTATCTAAGGCTTAAGAGGGATAATATAAGTCTTTTATAAGATGAAAATTCCCTTACTATGTTTCGAAGTGATACCCTAAGGTAACTTGTATGAAATTAGGATGTAGGGGATTATGTCCTAATAGATAACTTTAACTTTAACACTTATTAAAGTTATAAAGTTACTAAAATTTTTAAAAAGGATAGAGTTGTGGGAAGGTGGATAAAATTAATAAGATAATAGCAAAAGAAACTATTATAAAGGAATTAATGTACATTGACAGGAATGTACAAATACCATGAAGATCATGCAAAGCAGTGATGCATTAAAGGAGGAAATATGAGAATATGAAGTTGTGGTATGAATGTCATTATAAGCATAGTTCTGAAAACAACAATTTCGTAATAAAGATTCTAAGGACAAAGAGTAAAACCTTTAATGAAATGTTGTAAGAGGTGGTAAAGTGTGAGAATTAAATAAATTCAATGACGACAAAAGAAATATAAGATTATAATGGAATATTTTTTTTGGGTAAGTAGAGTTGTTACACATGGTATCAGAGCCCATGTTGAAAACAATGGGCCTATGTTTCCCCACACAAAATAAAAATAAAGAAATAAAAAATAAAAATAAAAAATAAATAAAAAATAAATAAAAATAAAAATAAAAAAACCCAAAATTATGCTTCTGTAATTTTTTTTTTGTACAGAATATGATGTAGTAATTTATTCTATGTAAAATGATTTAAGTGCAGAAAAAGTATAGATGCTATTATGAGTGGCAGAGGAGGGTTGTACATGGATCTGGGGGGTCTAGGAAATCCACCAAATCAAAATGCTCAATCACTGGACATGATAAGAGATATGCAATGAGAAATGGTTCGGTTGATAAATAGCAATGAACGATTGTTGCAATCCAGTGAAGATCAAGAAATTTTGATGAAAAATTTAACCTCAATGTCTAGTCACGAAAGTTAAGAGCATGGAAAAAAGAGAAAAGAAGCTAAAACCAACTCAGAAGGATCTAAGTGTGGGGAAGCATCTAGACAACATTCTAGAAAGAAAAAGGAATTGCAAGGAGAATTCCAAAAAATAAAACCTCCCACTTTTGATGGTGAAAAGGAGGAGGATGAAAAAGCTTGGCTTCTAAACATGGTTAAATACTTCCAGGTATATGAATACAAAAGTAACCTGAAAGCCAGATTGGAAATTTACTAACTGTAGGGTAAAGCAACCCTTTGGTGGGAAAAAAAAATGGTACATGTGATGGATGAGAAAAATGTTACCTAGGAAGACTTTTAGGCCAAATTTAAGTCTAGGTATGTGAATGAGAGATATTATGATGATAAAGCCAAATAATTCTATGAGCTGACATTGGGACAACTCACAGTTGATGAGTTTGTTGAAAAATTCACTAATGCTTCATTATGTGCCTTATATCAGAGAGGAAAAGGAGAAGGTACAATGATTTTTAAACTGCCTACCTATTATCTATAAAGAGACAATCTAATTTAACAATGAAAATACAATGGATGAAGTTGTTCATAAACCAAGACTATGTTATCAGTAGTTCAAAGGAAGAAATGATCAATTGAAAAGTTGGCATAACAAAGAGAAGGGGAGGGGAGACTCAAATGTAAAAAGAGTAAAACCATCCTATTTGGAAAATTTTGGGAAAACCCATGAAAGGAAGAAATTTAATAAAATTGGAGAAAACCAACTAGCATAGTCATAGACTGTGTCTAAGAAAATGGACAAAAAAAACCAAAAGGAAAGTGCTGTAAAAATTAAAGAACCACTAAAGTGTTGTGGATGTGGAGAACCTCACCTACTACGTGATTTTCCTCATTGAACAGTTCATAACACTCAGGTGTTATGAGAAGAAACTACTGTAAATGGCATTTCTCAAAACATTCCTAGAATTAGTGCTGCAGTTGAAGAATGTCGGTCTGAACACCAATCAACCATGATAGGAATCGAAGGTATGATTTCTGCACAACCTATTTCTATTTTGATTACTTCAGAATAGAATTTAAGTTATGTCAGTCCAAAGATGGTCGAAAAGTGCAAGTTAAAATAAGAAAAAATTCAGCAAGCATGGTTAGTGTAGTTAGCTACAGGAACTTCCAAAGTGACCCATAAACCTCGATTTTTTTTTGTAAATTTAAATGGGTAAGAAATTGAAATTCATCTAAATATTTAGCCTCTGGGATCATATGAATTGTTAGTAGGAATTGACTGGTTAGAGAAGCATAAAGCAATAGTAAGTTTCTTAAATAAAACAGTTCATTGTATAGATGGTGAGGGAAGAGGCGTGATAGTGAAAGGAAAACCAAGACCGATATCAATGAGACAATTTTTTGCATTACAGTTAAAAAGGAGAGAAAGAATGCATTGTAAAGTGTATGCTATAAAAGAAGAAGAATTGGGATGACAAACTGAAAAAAGAGGTTGTATAAAATTTACTAGTAATCAAAGAGTTCAAACATGTATTTCTAGAGGAAATCCCCCAACTACCCCCTAAAAGACAAATTGATTTCTAAATTGAACTAGTACCAAGAGCTACACCTGTCTCTAGTGCCGGCTATAGAATGAGTACTCCTGAACTATTAAAGTTGGAACTGTAATTGCAAGAATTGTTAGACAGAGAGTACATCAGACCAAGTGTGTCTCCTTCGGGAGCACGAATACTGTTTGTTAAAAAGAAAGATGGCACATTCAGAATGTCCATAGATTATAGACATCTGCATAAATTTACTATAAAGAATAGATATCCTCTGCCAAGGATAGATGACTTATTTGATCAGGTGATATGAGCAACTATCTTCTCAAAGATTTATTTAAGAACATGATATCACCAACTCTAAACTAAGGATGAGGACGTCAATAAAAAACCATTCAAGACTAGATATGGACATTATTAACTTGTAGTCATACCCTTTGGACTTACTAATGCACTTTCTATATTCATGTGTTTAATGAATAGTGTAATGCACAAGTATCTAGACAATTTTTTACTAGTGTTCATTGATGACATTTTGGTGTACTCCAAAAATGAATAGGAATATAGAGAACATTTGAGAATAGTCCTACAAACACTTATAGAGTGTATGTTATATGCAAAGCTCAGAAAATGTGAATTTTACAAGGATATAATTCAGGATTTGGGACATGTGATTTCAAAGGATGGATTAGAAGTAGACCAGCAGAAAATACAAGCAATAATGGATTGGCTTGTACCCATTGGTGTCCTAGCCATATGATCCATTATGGGTATTGTTGGATACTACCGTAGGTTTTTTGAATGATTTTAAGCCTTAGGATAACCTACTACTTCTTAATAGAAAAAATGATTGAAGTTTGAATGGACAACATAATTTCAAAGAATTTTGAACAATTAAAACAAAAATTAACAACTACCCCCATACTGAAAATTGTTGAGCCAAACAAGGAATTTGTAGTGTGTACAGATGCATGTGTGGAAGGGTTAGGAGGAGTGTTGGTGCAAGATAATTCAGTCACAGCATATGAGTCAAGAAAATTGAAGAAGCATGAACAAAATTATACTGTATATGACTTACAAGTAGCTGATGTGATACATGCATTGAATATGTGGAGAAATTACAGTTGGGAAAGAATTTCATACTGATGACAGCTCACATAAGACTAAACTACTTCTTTACTCAACCAAATTTGAATGCTAAAGAAAAAATTTATTATAAACAAAGGTTGTATATTCCAAATGTGACATCTTTGAAACAAGAAATTATAGATCAGTATCATAAAATAACTTATGCAGGTGATCATGGTTATCAAAAAATGATTTCAACATTGAAGAAGAACATATTTTGGACGGGTATGAAAAAAATATGTTTATGATTATTTAGCTAGGTGTTTAAAATGTCATCAAGTAAAAGTGGAACATGAGCATCCGACAAGATTACTCAACCATCTACCTATTCCAAAATTGAAGTGGGAAGTGTTTTCCATAGATTTCATTACTGGATTCCCTAGAAATAAGTATCAACATAACTCTATAATGGTGGCTGTAGACACATTAACTAAGGCAATGCACTTTTTACCAATACAATTTACTTTTGGCACAGCTCAAGTACCTAATGTATTCATGAAAGAAATTGTGAAATTACATGGCATTCCAAAAGCTATTATATCTCACAGAGATCCAAATTTTACTTCAGCCTTTTGGAAAATTCTATTTGGAGGAATGGGTACCAAATTGAAATTTAGTATTGTAATGTCCTTAATTTTTTTCTTTTAAAAATATGCAGTCAAAGACTCTAAGGGTCAAGTGGACCCAGTGAAAATATTTATTGTGGATATATTTTATTAAATTAAATTAATAAAATGAAAAAGGAATAAATGGTACAAGGACTAGATAATGATTAGAGATCAGAGATCCAAATCCACGAGGATGGATAAGGAACATAAAATTTTCCAAATTCTCCAAAAATCCTTAAAAGAAATAAAATTAAATATATCAATTTATATTGGAGATAAAAATCTAAAAAATTATCCCAGTAAAGAGGATGTTACTGGGAAGAGATGGAATAAAGCTAGAAAAAAGGAAAAGCTAGCTTTAAAGTGCTTTTGTGGAAGAAACAAAAGGAAAGCATAGGCACAAAGGATAGCATCATCCTGATTTAACGGACGTAGTTAAGGAAAAGAGGCCGGTTGGAAAGAAAGCTTAAATAAGCAGGTTTAGGATATGTAAGAGGTTGTCTAATTCTGGAGAATTTTATCTCTGCTTGGGGGGAGCTATGGAGAAAGAGCTCAAAGGCTGGGTGGAACCTAGTCTACCTTAAGTGGTATGCACCAGTTAATCTCATTTTACTTAGTAATTAATACTGTTATGAGTTTGTTGATGAAGTAAGATTGTATAAACGGGCTTGTTTAAATATGAATATGAGTATATACTGCAAAATTAAGGGTAATTAGAGATAATTGTGGGAGGTATGTACATTGAACAGATGTGACTACAATAAATATAGTCTTTTATGTGTTGGTGTAAAGACATAAATCTTAAGAGTACCAACTCTCAGAATGTCTAAACCTTGTCACAGGCTTAGATATGAGGCTAGGTGACTCTCATGAAATCATTATTGAGTTAATACTTTTGTTTAGTATTACTTTACAATTCAGCGAATTCCATTAGGGAAATAATACAGAGGAAATTATATAGTATAGTGAAACAAAATTCCATGCTATACTATAAATGAGTAAGATGAAGTTTTAACTCAGAAACATTAGACAAGAAAAAGAAAGATATATCTTCATGATGCATTCAGAAAATTATGTTTAGGAAACTATCAAAGAAAAGAAAAAATCAGTGTATGTAAAATGATAGTTATGTGATTCCTATGCTGGAATTATAGTTGTACCAATTATAGTATGAGTTCAATATGTACTAAGCAAAGGGAAACAAATAGATATCATATTACATGTTCATGTTGACTATTCAAATGAACTATAAATAGCAATATGACTATTATTGAAATAAATTGAAAGGAGAAACAAAATAACTATTATAGACTACGTATTAATGGGTACCAGAAAATTAGGAATGATGAGTTATAAATTTAATTTCATAAGAGATGAAATAAGTCCTTTACTAGAGTTATGTATATACAATATTTGCATCCAAAATAATTTACAATCCATAGTCTATAAAGGGTATAATGAAAATTATACATTCAGAGAACTCTATCTCCTATAAATAAAATTCATCATATCTCGGCACCTATGGTTATATAAGATATCAGGAAATCCCAAGTAGGCACTGGACCAACCTGAAGAGGAGGAAGTTTGTTACAATGATTGAATGGAAAAAACAGTAGTTGTATGCAAACATAATGTCTTGAAAATTGTACCTGCATAAGGCAGACATGATACACCAATTTAAAATTTTAAGAATCATAGAAAATGAGGATAACAGTTAGATAAATTATTATATGGGTATATGATCACCTATGAAAGAGAACCAAACTTAAATACAGTCATCTGTAAACATAGGAAACAAAACCCTTATTAGAATGCACGGGAAGAAACAAAAGGAAAGCCTAAGCATAGAGGAAAGCAACATCCTGATTTAATTGGACATAGTTAAGGGAAACATGCTGGTGGGAAAGTAAGCTTAAATAAGAAGATTCAGGATAGGCAAGATGTTGTCTATTATTGGAGAATTTCATCTGTGCTTGGGGGGAGCTATGGAGAAACAGCTCAAAGGTTGGGTGCAACCTAGTCTACCTTAAGTCTTATGCACCAGTTAATCTCATTATACCTAGTAATTAATATGGTTATGAGTTTGTTGTTGAAGTAAGATTGTACAGAAGGACTAGTTGAAACCTGAATATGAGCATATACTGTAGAATTAAGGTTAACTAGAGATAATTGTGGGAGGTCTGTACATTGAACAGATGTTACTATAATAAATATAGTCTATTCTGTATTGTTGTACAAAGATAAATTTGAAGAGTACCAACTCTCAGAATTTCTAAACCTTGTCACAGGCTTAGATCTGAGGTTAGGTGACTCTCATGAAATTGTTATTGAGTTAATATTTATGTTTAGTATTACTTTACAATTCAGTAAATTCCATTAGAGAATAATATAGAGGAAATTATACAGTATAGAAAAACAAAATTATATGCTGTAATATAAATGAGTAAGATGAAGTTTTAACTCAGAAACATTAGACATGAAAAAGAAAGATATATTTTCATGATGCATTCAGAAAATTATGTTTGGGAAACTATCAAAGAAAAGAGAAAGTCAATGTATGTAAAATGATAGTTATGTGATTCCTATGCTAGAATTATAATTGTACCAATTATATTATGGATTGAATATGTACTAAGCAAAGGGAAACAAATAGGTATCACAGTACATGTTCATGTTGACTATTTAGATGAACTATAAATAGAAATATGACTATTATTGAAATAAATTGAAAGGAGAAACATGATAACTATTATAGACGATGTATTAATCGGTACTGACAAAGTAGGAATGTTGAGTTATAAATATAATTTCATAAGAGATGAAATAATTCCTTTACTAGAGTCATGTATATACAGGATTTACATCTGAAATCATTTACCGTCCATAGTCTAAAATGGGTATAGTTAAAATTATACAATTAGAGAACTTTGTGTCCTATAAATAAAATTGATCATATCTTGGCATCTATGCTCATATAACATATCAGGAAATCAAAAGTACACACTGGACCAACCTAAAGAGGATGAAGTTCATTAAAATGATTGAACAAAAAAAACAGTAGTTGTATGCAAACATAATGTGTTGAAAATTGTACCTGCATAAGACATATATGATACATTAGTCTAAAATTTTAAGAATCATAGAAAAGGAGGATAGCAATTAGATAAATTATTATAAGGGTATATGATCACCTATGGAAGAGAACGAAACTTGAATACATTCACCTTTAAAGATGGGAAACAAAACCCTTATTAGAACGTAGAGGGAGGAACATTGGTTCTACAACAATAAATAGAATTGAAATCTATAGATTTGTCAAACTTAGAAACTTAATATTAAACTGGTAGCCTTAAAAGATATTGGCATTATTACTGTCTGAACGAAGGGAAAATTTATATGCCTGATAGAAAGGCAGAGTAGTTAAAATAACCAACTCAGTGGATCCACAACTGAAAGCAATAGGGACGATCCATAGTATACGTTGAACTGAATGGAATACGAGCTTACACGAACACGTGGGATTCCAAACGGGATGATAAGATGAGATTTATTTGCAGGAGCAAGAGAAGTCTACTACCGTAAAAATCACATAATTGGTTTGTAAGAACGAATACAATTTAAACTAAACTAAATAGTGTGTAGGACTAAGTAATAAACCTGCTACCCAAATATAAAAAGAAGTAAACAAGAAACCAAATTAAAATAGAAACGACTAAATACTAATTACTTGTATTTCATATATAATTGCCTGAGGATGGAAAAAGCATGAGAGGAAGAAGTTCCAGATGTCCATGTGTGTTTTAAATAACGTTTTCAGAATATATATTCTACCGAGAGTGCCAAGTATAAATTAAACTAAAGATAAAGACTCTTCTGTAAATACCAAATTAAAAAAAACTACCTTGAAAATTGCGAATTGAACATAAAAAGGAGAAATATGAAAACTATTTCCAAGTTTCATATGTTCATAAGGAATTTCCATCAAAAGGAAAAATGAATGACAACAATATAACCCAAATTATCAAAACGATAATTTCTAACCCCATAGGGGAATAGAATAATTTCAATATTTCAGCATCGAGATAATCACTCAATTTACAAATTGACAACTATAATCAGATGGCGGTAGTGTAAATTGTATAACTCAGAAAAAAACCAGAGATGCGTAATTTCCACAGAGAAAATTGCAATCCCGACTTTAAGAAGGTTAAAATAAATACAAGATGTCACGTAAATTACCTGGAGTGACGTCAAATGGGGTTCCCAGCATAACCAAAATTGCTTCACCATAAGAGTGCAACATGAATGTTGTGTTGCTAGCCAAACCATCGTAGTAAATAAGTATGAAAATGGATTTCAAAAAATGGTGAAAATAAATAATGAACCTCATAAATAAATTTACATACAACATTTGGAAGTCGTATGGTTCTTACCATGCTGAAGAGCGGGGTTGGCTCCTGGCTGCAAACTAAAATTGTTTGATCAAAGCTGTCGGACTTGGTCATCTCGAATAGTGATCACATTGTGACGATATTAATAGATTCACTTTGTAAGGAAGAAGAGATGGAATCGAACAAAATGCCTCCAACTGAGAGGAGAAATGGAAATTAATACTGAAGCCAAAAGAGAAATATTTTATGGTGCCATAGACCCCTAACCACAAATAAGTCTAAACCTTCCACATGTCATCGATCTAAGGGAGAGTAGATTTTCTCGCGGATCGAATGGTTTCATACAGGCCACATGAATTGGTATAGTGTAGTAAATTTGAAGAGATCTCCAAGTCAATCTTATATAAATATTTAATGACGCTTATATAGTGAAGTCGTCTAAAAATCAGACCATGGAGATTTTCAAGCCTGAGAACTACATTCATGTCATAAATTTTGACTTCATCCTTTAATAGAAATACGAATCAAGTACTAGCGAGTTCAGTAAAGTATTAATGCAGATATGATATCTTTATGCAGTGATATCACGTAGATAAGCCACGTAGGAAGCTACGTCAAAAGGTATTACATAGGGTCAACTCCTATTGTTAAGTTTGGTGAGTAATTACTAGGGGTACCTTGAGCTTATATGAAAAATATTAATTAGATTTTATTAAAGGGTATTATAGACCGAAACATAATTCTCTTGAGGTTAAAATATATATATGAATCCTCATATTTAAAATGCAAATTTAAACCATTCGGAAAATCGATAAACCTATAATCATCATGGGTTGTAGGTTAGATTGTGTAAAATAACATATATATATGATGGTGACAGTTATTAACCTTTGTAAGGGAGCCATAATAAAATAGGTTGGATTGTAATTCAATATATACAGGTGTCAGACTATATATATATATATATATATCTATGCAGAATAGCTTTTAAGGTAAAGTGAGAATGGTATGTATATGGTGGAGGGGGATTTAGACTTAGAAAATATCTAAGTTATTAGCATGGGAAAAGAAACTTGTTATTAATAGTTAACTGGTGGAAATTTATCTATTACAATACAAGTATCCATGTAAATTAAAATTGAGATGAATTCCTAAATTTAGAGTCACCTTGGGAGTTAGTAATTTGGAGTCTTAGTCCCAACTAGTATATGCATAAATTGGAAGATATAACTATACAGTAAGGTAAATTTATATGGTGGATGTAACATTAGAATATGATGATTAGAAATCTAACCATAAGTGGAAAGAAGTGTTAGTACTATATTAAAAAAAAATGTCATAAGGGAGATGTTACAAATGGTACCAAAGCTCATATTAAAACACTGGGCCTTAATGCGTGCTCACACCAAAGAAAAATTATGTTGTTGTAAAGTGTTTATTAATTGTAATTTTCACTAATCTTTAATTTTATGTACAGTGAAATAGTGAAAAAACATACATTTGCAAAACATGAGGGGAAGGGATGAGCTGTATGTGAATCTAGATGGTGAAGAAAATCCAACATATCCAAATGTTCCATTGATGTTTATGATGCATCGAATGCAAGAGAATTGATGCAGCTGAAAAACTGACAATGAAAGGCTATCTTTAGCCAGTGAAGAGAAACACAGTTTAATGAGAGAATTGAGCTCTCAGAGTAGTGACGAAAGTCAACATCCGGAAAGAAATAGAAAGGGAGCTGTAAATCACTCAAAATATTCTGAGGAATATGAAGCCTCTGGACAACAGTCTAGGAGGAATAAAGAATTTTAGGGTAAATTCTGAGCAAAAAAAAAAGAAAAAAAAAGCCTCCCTCCTATGATGGTGAGAAGGAGGAATATAAAAAATCTTGGCTTCTAAATATGGTAAAGTAATTTTAAGTGATGGAGTATGAAAGTAACTTAAAATCCGATGGGCTGGCTATTTAGAAAATTCCTGATAAGGGCTACCTTGTAGTGGTAGGAAAACAAGTGAGAGAAACTGTCACTTAAAAAGGTGTTCAAATAAAATTTAATATTAGATATCGGAATGACCGATAGTAGGATGTCAAAGTCAAATAATTTCAAGAGCTTAGGTTGGAACAAATTATTATTGTGATGTGTTACAAAACTCACCAACCTGCTTTGCTATTTCCCTTTTATACTAAAAGAATGAGGAATTCTATCTCCTGAAATTCAGAAACCGATAATACTGAAAAATACTAGTTGCAAAATAAATTAACTATGATTAGCAAGAAAATACAATGATGAAATATGTGGATTGGAAGGACCACAATTTGAGAAAAAACCCCCAAAAAGTGCAAAGGTAGGATTATTGAACCACTTATCATGGATTCACTACTTTTAGAAATAGAATTTGATCTTGAAAATTATAGACTTTCTATCAGTAGAAGTATAAAAATATGTTGTAGGACAAAAGAGGCTAAAGACAATTGAAAATAAATTTACAGATATGCATGATAAACAACTTGTTCTAGTTGATAAAATTTTATGTGGTTTAGAAAAAGAAAGAAAAATTCCAGCAATCTGGAACTGTGTACCGAAGTGACATATAAGGTTACCCAAGGTTGATGAAAGTTAAATCAGTGTAAAGAAAATGAGTTAGATATTTTACCTTTCGATTCCTATGTGGTGTTAATAGGAATGAACTTGGTAGAACAACAAGAAGTGTTGAAAAGTGTAACTAGGTCAGTATTCATGTTGACTATGTAATTATGTATTTATATAAAGAAGATGTCAAAGATAATAAAATATATTTTTGGTGTACTTGATTCATGGTTTTCATAAGCAAGATTTTTATGTAGATAGAATTCTTCTCAATGTCTATTAGGTTGAATTAAGTGTCTCATACATGAAGGATATAGTCTAGGTATTTATGCTCCAAGGCCTTGAGGAAGACGCTCACAAACAACCCTCAATGCATTGATGAAAGACAAGATTTAAAGGCAGTAAAGAAGCACCTTATCAATGATGGAATATTACCTGTTCAAGTCAGCCTACAAATCGTAGAACAAGTTAGCTTATTTACAGACAAAAACAACTATTTATAGGAGCATGCTAATTTCTATTTGAAAGATAATTTCAGACATGTACTGAGATTAAATTCGAAGTGCATGACTATATCTTATTGGGGTGAGGAACATCAATTAGGAGAATTGTGGATAAGAGAGGATCTACTACATGAATGAATGCAGACAAGTATGAGGTGTTTGCAGACAATTTGTAAGAGAAGGTAAGAAGATCTACTACTACAACAACAGTTGCGGATAAATCTCATCTCAATATGGATAACCTTCAGTAAGATATGTAGACCTGCCACAGTCTATAAGTGCAGATATATATGTATGAACATTCAGTGGACAGTTTCCATGAGATAGTGCAGACTTGTATCAATAGTACAGTGCAGACACTTAGGAAGCATAAGTGTTGTTAAGGAATAGTAAAAGGTGCTAGTCAATCTCATAAATATTTGTGAATCAAATCTCAAGAATAATTGCAGATATAAGGGGAGTGAAGAAGCGCAGACAGAACAGTGAACTAGGGTAGCATCTGAGTGTAGACAAGTGCAGAAATGAAGATTGTAGGATATAAGGTGAATATCAAGGTCTTGGAAGCACATCTAGTTGAACGGTATAAGTCTAGGTCATGGTTCTTATCATTTGAAGATCTATAAGAAGAATTATTTGTGGGTTTTCCTCTCCAAGAGGGAGAAGTTTTTCCCTGGCTCTAGGAGCCTAACTTTTGTGTCTTGCACATTTCGATAATTGACTTGATGAAATATTAACTAAGAGAGGACATAACTAACACAACTAAGTTCACCAGTAATTATCAAGGAGATAATTTGTATTAACCTACAACCCAACAAATTCTCAACAAAAATTACATACTAAATTACTTAATAAAAAACACTACAGGGTATCTATGGTCATCGAAAAACCAATGATAGAAAAAAAAGGCCAGCAAGAAAAAGGCTGAAAAACGATATGTTGTAGAAGTAAGACAACAAACTAGAAAAAAAAAGGTGAACTCGTAGAAAACTTATCAATCATGAGAGAAAGTAAGGAGGTAGTTTTAGATGAAATTCCTCATATATTCCCCTAAGAGGGGAGCTAATTATTAAATGAAGTTAAAACCATGTGCTACACCAGTATCTAGAGTATACATGATGAATAACGCAAAATTGTAAGAGTTAAAACTCTAGTGATAAAAATTTATTGAATAGAAACTATGTAAGAGCAAGTATATCCCTGCTAGGAGCACCAGTAATGTTGGTCAAAACGAAAGTTGGAACCTTCAGAGTAAGTATAGACTACTGAAAACTGAATAAACTAATGATGAAGAATGAATATTCTCTACTCAAGATAGATAATCAATAAGTTATCATAAAATCAGAATTAAGGAAGAGTTGTATAAAGAACAAAATACATAATTTATGAATTAGAAATTCTACAACATTAGATTGATAATGTTTTGTTCCTTTATGTGTCAAGTGAACCAGAACATAAAGAACAACTTGGAATTGTTTTACAATTCTGAAAAATCTATAGGACATAAATGACATGATGGACTTAACAAAAAGGAATTTTATAAAACTTTTAGTGGTTAAGTCGTGTGAATTCAGAAGAAGGATGAGTAGTGGATTGAGGAAAGGTTTAAGTGAGCATGAACTGGTTAGTAATTCTTGATATTTCCACCAGAAAATCAACCATGGGTATTGAAAAATGATAGAAGAGATGGTTAAAAGGATTTTTAACCTTAGCTTATACAAAAATCTCTCTACAGCAACAAGGAGGGAGAAAAATGGATAGATCAAAAAAGGTCAAAATATATTGAACATTTAAGAGATTTAAACTAATAACTACTCTTGTTTTAAGATCCTAACCCAATCCGAGAAATGGTAAGTGGTACTAAGTCTCGGGCAAAAGGATTAAAGGTAATATTATTACTCAGTTGTAGCATATGATTTAGACAAATGAACAGAATTATACTTGTATGTCTTAAGGTTTCTACTAAAATTTATGCTGCATATAATAAAGAAAATTACATGTAAAGTAAGAAAGGGCTTTAAGCCTAGAACACATAAGGCTAGAGTATAAATTCTTGAAATATGAAAAATGTTAAGCAAACTAGGTGTTTTTATTTCCTTAAATAAACTAAAAAACTGAAAAAGGAAAAATAAAGGAGATTTTAGATGTTTTAAAGAGGAATGTCCTTAAAATTTTGAAGAATATTTGAGAAATGAAAGTTCTTATTGTGAATAATTGAGGCATATAGAATGAGTGCAGCAGTAAAGAAGGAAAAACCTCTTATAAAAACTAAATATACAGTAATATTGATACATATTTCAAATTAGGAGGAACTGATAATTTAAAAAATAGAGGGTACATTAATAATCTGACCCCAATACAGCAAAAATTTTAGAAAAATATCATATATGTCCTTAGATAGGACATACTGGTGACTCAAATTAATTTCAAGGTTTAAAGTAGAACATATTTGACCTAGTATGAGGAAAGAGTAATGAAGTTTCTATGTAGAAAATGTTTCTAATAGATAATGAAACATAAGTATTAGACCAAAATTTTAGATACTATTCCTATTCCAGGATGGAAATAGGAAATTGGTTGGATTAAAAAAAAAAATTGGAATTGGTTGGCTTAAACTTGGTTGACTTAGAAACCATCATTTATAAAAGTAGTCAATGTATCGAAGACCGAAATGGTAAACTGATATGAAGTTCAAGATGTAAGGTAATAACTCATACACTTGATAAGGTAAAGTTCAAGTGGATTTTGGAAAATGTGTTATAGAAAAATCAGTATTAAGTTGAAATTGAGCATGGTTATCACCATCTGAATCGATTAAGAAAATCAATCAATTATTAAGTACATGAAGTGCCTGTATGAACTGGAAAAAAGGGGACATAACCTTAAGCAGGACCATTGTATATTACAAAGTTAGTTTATACTAATAAATGAGCTTCTAATTAAGAGGTGTTTGTTTTGTGAAGCTAAGTGTAGTAGGAATTTTACAACTATGGTAAAAGGATTCAAGGTGAGAAGACATGGAGAGAAATCACCAAGAAAGTCAAACAACAGAATGGGTTTGTGAGGGGGAACTCTCGCCAAAATCCATTGAATGATAAGTAGTTGTGCTAAAATGACACTATACTACTATGAACCTTGAAGGGTTTTGATAACAAGTGACTTTATTGAAAACTATTAAAGTTCAGATTATGATCATGATTAATTCTTATCAATATATATAGAATACTAGTCATATGAATTTATATAAACTATGCACAAGAGGAAACATGAATAAAATATTCTTCCAGATATAATTCTTATACTGAAGCAGGAAGAAAATCAAACTCCAGAGTATAGCAGTGAGCAGAGTAAAGGTGGGGGAATGTACTTGTACTATGAAGAAACTCCTGGGAGCTAGAGGATAAGCTGAAGGAGGAATCTTCATCCTGAGTTGAGAAATCAACATCAAAATTGGTAACACCGAGGATGGTGTTCTGTTTTAGAGGGGGAATATGTAATGTCCCTAACTTTCTGCTTTTAAAAATTGTTATTCAAATACCTTAAGGGTCAAAGGTACCTAGGGAAACTAATTATTGTTGATATATTTTATTAAATTAAATTAATAAAATGAAAAAGGAATAAATGGTGCAAGTACTAGATAATGATTAGAGATCATAGATTCAAATACATTATGATGGATAAGGATCATAAAACTTTCCTAGTTCTCCAAAAATCCCTAGAGGAAATAAAATTAAATATAGCAATCTAGATTGGAGATAAAAATCTAAAAAGATACCCTAGTAAAGAGGAAGTTACTAGGAAGAGGTGGAATAAAGCTAGAAAAAGGAAAACATAGCTTCAAAGTACTTTTTGGAAGAATCAAAAGGAAAGCATAGGCACACATGAAAGCATCATCCTGATTTAACTAGACACAATTAAGGGAAACAAGTTGGTTGGAAAGCAAGCTTAAAGAAGAAGATTCAAGACAGACAAGAGGTTGTCTATTGTTGGATAATTTGATCTCTGCTCAGGGGGAGCTATGGATAAATAGATCAAAGGTTGGGTGGAACCTAGTCTACCTTAAGTGGTATGCATCATTTAATCTCATTTTACTTAGTAATTAATATTGTTATGAGTTTGCTGATGAAGTAAGATTGTATAGACAGATTGGTCGAAATCTGAATATGAGTATATACTATAGAAGTAAGGTTAATAAATATAAAATTTGTTGTATTGTTGTTCATACATAAATCTGAAGAGTAACATCTCTCATAATTTCTAAACCTTGTCACAAGCTTAGATATGAGGTTAGCTGACCCTCATGAAATTGTTATTGAGTTAATATTTCTGTTTAGTATTACTTTATAGTTCAGTAAATTCCATTAGAGAACTAATACAAAGGAAATTATATAGTATAGCCAAACAAAATCCTATGTTGTAATATAAATGAGTAAGATGAAGTTTTAACTTAGAAACATTAGACATGAAAAAGAAAGATATATCTTCATGATGCATTCAAAAAATTATGTTTATAAAACTATCAAAGAAAAGAGAAAATCAGTGTATGTAAAATGATAGTTATGGGATTCCTATGCTGGAATTATAATCGTACCAATTATAATATGAGTTGAATATGTACTAAGCAAAGGGAAATAAATAGATATAATAATGCATGTTCATGTTGACTGTTCAAATGAACTATAAATAGCAATATGACTATTATTAAAATAAATTGAAAGGAGAAACAAAATACCTATTATAGGCTATGTATTAATGGGTACCAACAAAGTAGGAATGCTGAGTTATAAATTTAATTTCATAAGAGATGAAATAATTCCTTTACTCGAGTCATGTATATACAAGATTTACATCCAAAATCCTTTACAGTCCATAGTCTAAAATGGGTATAATTAAAATTATACAATCAGATAGCTTTGTCTCCTATAAATAAAATTGATCATCTCCTCGCATCTATGCTAATATAAGATATCAGGAAATCCCAAGTAGACACTCGACCAACCCGAAGAGGAGGAATTTCGTTACAATGATTGAACAAAAAACACAATATATGTATACAAACATAATGTGTTGAAAATTGTACCTGCATAAGACAGATATGATACATCAGTTTAAATTTTTAAGAATCATAGAAAAGGAGGATAATAGTTTGATAAATTATTATAAGGGTATATGATGACCCGTGGAAGAGAACCAAACTTGAATATAGTCACTTGTAAATATTGGAAACAAAAACCTTATTAGAATTCAAAGGGACAAACATTGGTTCTAAAAAAATAAATAGAATTGAATCTCTAGATTTCTCAATCTCAGAAACTTAATATTAAACTGATAGCCTTAAAAGATATTGGCATTATTACTGTCCGAAGGAAGGGAAAATTTATATGCCTGATAGAAAGGAAGAGTAGTTAAAATAACCAATTACGTGGATCCACAACTAAAAACAATGGGGAATATACATTGTATATGTTTAACTGAATGTAATACAAGCTTACACGAACAAGTGGGATTCCAAACGAAATGATAAGATGAGATTTATTTGTAGGAGCAGGAGAATTCTACTTCCTTAAAAATCACAGAAGTGGTTTATAAAAATGAATACAAGTTAAGATAATCTAAATTGTGTGTAGGACTGAGTAATAAACCTGCTACCCAAATATAGAGAGAAGTAAATAAGAAACCAAATTAAAATAGAAAGTACTAAATACCGATTACTTATATTTCATATATAATTGAGTAAGGATGAACAGAGGACAAGAGGAAGATGTTCCAGATGTCCATATGGGTTTTAAATAACGTTGTCAGAATATATATTCTACTGGGAGCTCCAAGTATAAATTAAACCAAAGATAAATACTCTTATGTAAATACCAAATTAAAAACAACTACCTTGAAAATTGTGGATTGAACGCAAAAAGGAGAAATATGAGAACAATTTCAAAGTCTCATATGTTCATAAGGAATTTACATCAAAAATAAAAACGACAATGGTATAACCCAAATTATCAAAAGTAGAATTTCTAACTCCAGAGGGGAATAGAATAATTTCAATATTTCAGCATCGATATAATCACTCAATTTACAAATTGACAACTACAGTCCGATGGTGGTAGTGTAAATCGTATAACTTAGAAAAAAACCAGACATGTTTAATTTCCATAGAGAAAATTTGAAGATATACTTTAAGAATGGTAAAATAAATATGATATGTCACGTAAATTACCCGGAGTGACATCAAATGGGGTTCCTAGCGTACCCAAAATTGCTTCACCATGAGAGCGCAAAATGAATGTCCTGCTGCTCGCGAAACCAACATAGTAAATAAGTATGAAAATAGATTTCAACAAATAGTGAAAATTAATAATGAAACTTAAAAATAAAGTTGTAGACAACGTTTGAAAGTCATGTGGTTCTTACCATGCTAAAGAGTGGGGTTGGCTCCTGCGTACAAACTAAACTTGTTTAATCAAAGTTGTTGCACTCAGTCATCTTGAATAGTAATCATGTCATGACGATAATAATAGATTCACAATATAAGGAAGAGGAGATGGAGTCGAACTAAGGACCTCCAACTGAGAGGAGAAGTGGAAATTAAGATTGAAGCCAAAAGAGAAATCTTTTATGGTGCCATAAAACCCTAACCACAAATACATTTGAACCTTCCACGTGTCATCAATCTAAGGGATAGTAGGTTTTCCCATGGATCGAATGGTTCCATACAGGCCATGTGAATTGGTACGTTTTATTAAATGTCCAGAGATCTCCAAGCAGATCTTATATAAATATTTAATTACACTTATACGGTGAAGTCGTTTAACAATCAAACCGTGGAGATTTTCAAGCCTTGGAAATACAATCATGTCATAAACTCTAACTTCATCCTTTAATTGCAATAAGAATCAAGTACTAGCAAGTTCAGTAAAGTATTAATGTAGATATGATATCTTTATGCGGTGATATCACGTAGATAAGCCACATAGGAAGCTACGTCGAAAGGTATTACATAGGGTCGACTCCTATTGTTAAGTTCAGTGAGTAATTACTAGGGGTACCTTGGTTTTATATGAAAAATATTAATTAGATTTTAATAAAGGGTATTATAGACCAAAACATAACTCTCTCGAGGTATATATATATATATATATATATATATATATATATATCGCCTCATCTTTAAAATGCAATGTTAAACCATGGGGAAAATCGATAACCCTACAATCATAGTGGGTTGTAGGTTAGATTGTGTAAAATAACATATATATATGATGGTGACAGTTGTTAATATTTGTAAAGGAGAAATAATAAAATAGGTTGGCTTGTAATTGAATATATATAGGTGTTGAACTATATATAAATATATGCAAAATAACTTTTAAGGTAAAGTGAGAATAGTATGTATATGGTTGAGGGGAAGTTAGACTTAGAAAATATCTAATTTATTAGCATGGGAAAAGAAACTTCTTATTAATATTTAAGTGGTGGAAATTTAGAAATTACAATACAAGTATCCATGTAAATTAAAATCAAGATGAATTCCTAAATGAGTCACCTTGGGAGTTAGTAAGTTGGAATCTTAGTCCCAACTAGTATATGCATAAATTGGAAGATATAACTATACAGTAAGGTAAATTTATATGGCGGATGTAACGTCGTAATATTATGAGTAGAAATCTGACCATAAGTGGAAAGAAGTGTTAGTAGTCTATTAAAAAAAAAATCGTCAAAAGGGAGATGTTACAAGTACCACATACCATGCTCAAACAGATGGGAAAAATGAAAGAACCAACTAGGATTTAGAAGACATTCTACACATGTATGTTATGGACACACCTACAAGATGGGAATATTTTCTGCGTCTGGTAGAATTTTCATATAATAATAGTTATCAAGCTTTAACTAAGATGAGTCCTTTTGAAGCATTGTATGGGATAAAATGAAACACTCCGCTTAGTTATAGTCAACTAGAAGATAATTTAATTCTTGGACTTGATGCATTCCAGGAGATGGACAGAACTGTGAAGAAAATCCAACAAAATATTAAAACAACTCAAGATCGACAAAAGAGCTATGTAGAAAAAAAAGAGAATTCATAGATAATTCAATGTGGGAGATCATGTGTATTTGAGAATTAAGCCTAAAAGGACCACATTATACACTGGTAGATGTGCTAAGTTAGCACCATGCTAATTCGTTCTACCTATTCATATTAAGGTTCACAATGTTTTTCATGTTTCCTTACTGAAAAAATATTTACATGATCCTACTCCTGTAAATGATTAGACTGTGATACATGTGAAAAACGAAGGGGAATTTCTTACAGAGCCCCTTCGTATACTAGCACGGGAAGAAATGGAGCTCCGTAATAGGACCGTAGCTAGGGTGAAAGTGAAGTGGAGGCACTTTACACCTGAGGAAGCTACTTGGGAGCAAGAAGAGGAAATGAAAGAGAAATGTCCATCACTATTTGAGAAGTGAACTGATATTTGCAACATCGAGGATGGTGTTTTGTTTTAGCAGTAGAATATATAATATCCCTATTTTACTTCTTTTATTTAGACAATTGAAAAATCGTAAAGGTTAAGTGGACATAAATGAAAACTATATGTGTGGACATATTGTTTTTTTTTTTAATTAATAAATGTGTAATTTTAATTATTGTGCAAAGACTAGAGTAAATTGGAGAGAAAGATTTCAAGTCCATAAGGATGGAATTAAATCCAAAGACTTTCCCAAAATCTCCAAAAATCCTTGGAGAAAATAAAATAAATAAAATATATTAGATTGTAGATAAAAATCTAAAAGATACCTTAGTAAAGTGGAAAGCTGCTGAGAAGAGGTGAAATAAATCTAAAAAGAGGAAAAATATAGTTTTAAAGAGATTTTGTGGAAAAAATAGAAGTAAAGCCTAGGCTAAAGGAAAACAACATCTTGATTTAACAGGGTGTAGTTATGGAAACATGTTGAAGGGAAAACAGGCTTAAATAAGCAATTCCTGGGTAGAAAAGAGGTTTTCAATAGCTTGGAGGAATTGGTCTTTGCTCGGGGGGAGTTGTAGATGACAACTCAAGGTTGGGTGGAAAATAGTCTTTACCAGAATTAGTATGCACAGTTATTAAATTCTGTCTTGATATTCTATTGTTATGATAATGATGATTGAATAAGAGAAATTGTGTTTTAATTAGGGAGATAACTAGAAAATTATATCTTCTGAATTATTAATCTCTATAATAAATTATTTTATGCTAAAGAGTGAATTGTCTAATTTATTTTACAGAAACATAAATATAGGATGTATATTTGTAGTTTTGTATAGTTACATGCACTAGTTAAATTAGTTAATCAACAAGCATAATGTCTAAACCAAATTATGAGGGTTTATATCTCTTGTTAGGTTTGTGATAATTAATAAATTTCAAGAAGAAAATACATCATTAGGAGTGGAGAAAATTCTAAAGATGTTAATAGAAATATGAAAAATAAATAGTTATATATGTAAACAATGAAGAAACAGAGATATATACAGTGGGATTTATTATGAAATCAAGAAGAAAGTATGTTTTACAAACTATGTATAAAAACTCATCGTGTATGTAAAACATAAAAACCAATATATATCCACTTAATTCTTATGCTGAAAGAAGAAACACAATATTATTTTACATCTTGAAGTACTATGTGGATAGTACAATTTTAAATAAAACATCAAATAGGAATTATGGCTAACTTATACACGTAGTTGTAATACTATAAACAACTCGAAAAACATTTATAAACTTATTACATGAGTGAAATTTCATCAATTCAATGAGAATAAAAATATATATTAATATTCATATAAATGAGATCAAATACTCTCACAGTTATATTGATTGAAATTCAACTTTTCTCGGTATTAATTACATATTGTATACATGAATAAATATCATTGAATTCAATGGACTGAATTCTATGAATGATAGCGACCAACTTGTAAATAGACAGAACCAAATTAATTGTCAATTATTTTGAGAAAGAAGGACAAAGTAGTTGTGTTGTAAATTACAGGATGTGAAATACCTATATAACAAATCCATATAAGAATGGTTATATTTATATCTATTAGAAAAATTGAACTAGATACACAGAATATTGGAAATTGACCATATTAGTTAACACAGGAATTTACCTTATTAGTCAATTTTCAGACAGTGGAATCACTTATGTGTATAAGCAAGAAAATCAATCATTTATGTTAGTGGGAAAAACTGAGAAAGATATTATAATTCTTTAATAGTATTATAGAATACAAAATAAATTCCCTAAATTGTAACATACTGTGTATTTGATGTAAACCCATGAATGGTACAAAAGCAGGAAAAAGAGAACTTCTTGTGTACCAGAACATTTTGTTAGTTGGGGAAATTAACAAAATGATCATTACTTCATAGAAAAAGTATTCACATATATTCTAGGATTTATTAGTATTCTGAAGAGATATAACAAGAATGTAAGTACTGGTTTAACAAAGTACATATAGAGAGACCGATTAAAAATATATATTCCATAAATTTGGGAATAAATATACTTCAACTTTAGTAAACCAATGAACAGAGTCACGCCATTAGATCAAATTTATTGGTATACAGAGATTATAAAAATATTATAAAAAATAAGGAATTAGCAAATTCATTTCAATGAATTGAATTACAATTCGTTTTTCACATAATGTGGGTTGTGTGGAGAAAACAAAAACGAATTAACCCTAATCATTGAGGATAAATGATGGTTAATTTAATTGTGGAAAATATACTAACATGTTACGAGAGTTGAATAAGTTTAAATAGCTCTGCATAAATTGAAAAAAAAATCAGAGTATCAATAAAGAATCTTAGAGAGGAGCAGTTTATTTAAATGTCAAACCATAGGAGAATACAAAGCATCATATTCAATACAATACCACACAAGGGTTGCAACCAAGGAAAATTCTGGAAAGTTAATTTTGAATTCAACCTATTAACTCCAATGCATAGAGAAACCAACTACAAATTCCATATTGAATCGTAATAAAACATGGATTTAGAATAGTAAAATTTAGACATAGAGTAAAAAACGAAATATGAAATCTATGGTAAATAAAACGTATAATAAGACTGAGAACCCATAATATAAATTTATAACTCAAGAGAAGAGCATGAAATTTGGGGACAAAACTTTAAACGATTTTCACAATGCAATCGTTATACTATCTCGAAACCAAAATTTCATTAAACAAGTAAAGCTCAACATTAACATAGAAAAAATGATAGAAAATACAAGAAGGAAAATGGATTTTATCACACATTAGAGGGAGACGTAGCCATAGTGAGAGGGATGTATGAATTACCTGCGTATGGTGAACCAGTATTACCTCATGGGTTCTCCATGATAATTTCTTGCTAAAACAATTTCACATCATCCAATATAAAGGAAGAAAGGAACTCCACTATTCCTCAAAACAAAAGCTAAATGAAGAGAATGTCCTTGAGCAAATTTCTAGGCTAACTTAGAAATTATCAAGTGAAAAAAGAATTCTGTAAATAGTTTTGATAATTTATAAGATTGATTGAGCATCATAGATAGTGGAATAAGTTTACCTGTATCAGTAAGTGTCATCATGAGGAAAATAATGGTAGAGGGAATCCATAATCGTTATCAAATTTACAATAAGGAACGAGATCCAAAACCCTCATATGAAACTTGACAAATGAAAAATGAAACAAAGTGAAACGAATTACAATACCCTAAATAAGAATGGCGGAGGGAGGAAATATGAGTTAATCTCAATCGTCGAAAGGGCGACAGATCCAAGCTCCACATGTTAATGAAATTAATAGAGCCATGTGACCAAGATAAGATGTAGTGCATTTCAATTAATCCTTGATAGAATTGAACTAAAAAAATGTTAAAGAGTTGCACTAAAATATGTCATAAATCATTATTGTAGATACGATGAAAACCATTGAAGGATGGTCAAATATAAATAGGTAAAATATGGCATTACTTTTATAATATTAAAATATGTATATTAAGTCAAAGCAGATAATATAAGATCTTTAGGATCCTATAGGCAAGGTTAATGGGACGTGCCTTCTAACTAATTCAAATTGAATAATAGTGATAAATCTATAGTAGATGAAACTAAAATCGTAGACCACGCCATAAGTAAGGAAACCCTTAACGGTTACTTTCCATATATAGGTATAAGAAATTCATGCATGTATAATTATACATATTTTAATGTTATCTAAGGCTTAATAAGGATAATATAAATCTTGTATAAGAAGAAAATTCCCTTATTATATTTTGATGTGATACCCTAAGGTAGCACGTATGTAATTAGAATGTAGGGGATTCTGTCCTAATAGATAAATTTAACTCTAACACTTATTCAAGTTATAAAGTTACTCATAATTTTAAAAAGGATAGAGTTGTGGGAAGGTAGGTAAAATTAATAATATAATAACAAAAGAAGCTATTATAAAGGATTTAATGTTCATTGACACGAATGTGTGAATATTATGAAGATCAAGAAAAGTAGTAATACATTAAAGGAGGAAAAATGGGAATATGATGTTGTGGTGTGAATGTCATTATAAGTGCAGTTCAAAAAACAATTATGTTGTAATAAAGTTTCTAAAGAAAGAAAGTAAAACCTTTAATGAAATTCTGTAAGAGGTGGTAAAGTGTCATAATTAAATAAACTAAATGATTACAAAAGAAGTATATGATTATAATAGATTTTTTTTTTTTTTGGTAAGTAGAGTTGTTACATACAACTAAAAATAAACTACATCTAGATCCCATAAAACTTAGTGATAGCTCTACATGTCTCCATTTTGACCCTTAACTCGAATTGACTAAGCTAACTAAGTCTTCCTACCTCAATTAACTCATACAAGTAGTCATAAGATGTGTAATTATAATTTCCTTCTAATCTAATTAGGGGAAAATTAAATTAGAAGCCATTTCTTGTTTCCATTTCAATACTCCCTCTCAAAAAGAAAGGGATATTGTGTTATCCTAGTCCTACCTATGTGGAACTCAAATTTTCCTCTTGACAATACCTTCATCAAGATGTTTGCATCCTACTCCTCCATGAGAATTTACTCTAAAGATATAATATGCATCAGCACAAAATCTATGAGATGATGATATTGGATATCAAGATGCTTAGAACTGTCATGAAAAACTGGATTAAGCAAGAGTTGATGCAACTATTATTATCACAATAAATCACGGTCAAGTCCTTCTTTCGACCAAACAAACAACAATTATATTCCTCATCCATATGGCCTCACATGTTGTGTGACCAGCTGCCATGTACTTTACCTCTGCTGAACCGAGTGCAACTGAACTTTGCTTCGTGTTGTACTAGGAAACTATTGTTGATCCTATGATTAATATGCCCCCTGATGTTCTCTTCCTATCAGATGGAATCCCTACCAAATCTGCATGCATGAATCCATGAAGCTTCAAACCCTCTATCTGTTTGTACCATATCCCAAAATCTGTAGTGCCTCTGAGGTATATCAACACATGCTTTCCTACCTTCGAAAACAACTTGGTAGGATTAACAATAGCTTGAATATGTTGATTAAATTAATAGCATATGTTTAGTCCTGTGTTTAAAAAATACATGACTTAGCCCACAAGCTCCCTGTAGAGAGTAGAATTTACCACTTTTCCTAAAATAACATCCTCCTTCCTCAAGTTTACTACTAGAAGAGTCTCCATAGGTTTTCTTCCCTCCATGTGGAAACTCCGGAGAATTGTTTTGGCATACTTTCCCTTAGATACAAATAGCTTCCCATTTGATTGTCATATTTCCAATCCTAGGAAAGAGTGTAAGAGCCCCACGTAGATAATCTCCAATTCTCTTGAAAGATGCTATTTGCAAGACTTGATGAGTTTCTCATCACCTCTCAGTATAAAATCATTGACATAAAGTAAAATTATCAAACGTTTACCTTCTACCACAATATGGTAAGGTTCACATTTTCTTCACTCTTGGTGATGCCTAATTGAGCGAAATAGCTATCGATCTTGGTGTACCAAGGATGAGGTGCTTAGTTCAGTCCACACAATGCTATCTTGAGTTTGGATACATGCAAATTTTTTCTAAGGTCTCAAAACCATCTGACTAGTGATTGCACACCTATTCCTCAATGACCCCATTGAGGAAGGTTGTTTTTACATCCATATCATGTATCTGACATCCCATGTCGATCAAGAATGAAAGGATTGATCTGATTTATGAGTGCTTTGCGACTGGTCCAATGGTATCATCATAATCAATCCCCTCCACCTAAAAGAACCCTCTTTCCACAAACCTAGCCTTGTGCTTCTCTACACTCCCATCTGTTGCTTGCTTCACCTTGTAGATCCACTTGGATCCTACAACTGACTTCCCCTCCGATCTCAGGACAACTTTCAAAGAATGGTAAAATCAGTGCCATCATATTAAATGCCTTTACAACCACAGGTACTTGTTGGACCTATAAATCCTCCATCTAAACAGAAAATGTACATAATTTTTTGCACAAATTATTTTACAAAATGGGTAGAAGCTAAACCTATTTTATTTTCAACTAAAAATGTTGTAGTTACATTTCCTTTTTTAGTATATATTTACTCATTTTTGTGTTCAAAGAGAAATTATAACAGATAAAGATACCCAATTCACATCGAATTTGGTACAAAAGATCATGGAGCGGTACAAAATCAAGCACCAAAATTCTACACCATATCATCCATAAGCGAGTTGACATGTGGAATCTACAAATAATGTTCTTGAACAATTCTTACCAAGATTGTGCATTTTCATAGAAAGGATTGGGTAGAAAAACTTATAGTAGCACTTTGGGGATAACAAACAACATGGACAAATAGAACTGGACATACTCTGTATGATCTTATTTATGGAAAGGATGTTTTGTTTCCAATTGAGTTCCAAGTGGAGACCAAGAGAATAACATCTAAATTAGGCCTTGAGCTATGAAAAGCTTAAAATAAAATACTTACACAATTGAATAAGCTATATGGGATCCAAAATATATTATTCAAAGAAATAGCATAGTGGAGCAACAAAGATCAAAATGGCATGACATGTTTACTAAAGCCAACAATTTCAAATAAGGGGACTGAGCTCTTACTTTTTATTCCAAATTCCAATACTTTTAGGGGAAATTTCAAACTCATTGGTTTTGTCCTTATGATATTAATACTATTTTTTATAATGGAGCAGTCAAAATGAAAAATATTTATGATGAACAAATTGATTTCCTTTTTAATGGACATAGATTAATATTATATCATAAACCACTAACAAGGGAAGAATTACTTAAATACTTGCAAGAGAATTCTGAATTTAGGTTGGTCAAGAAAGCAGATTCTTATCCTCACTCTCCAACTTCATTGTAATTTCTTTTCAATATATATATATATATATATAGATAGATAAACATACAAACCAACTATGTCAGAATGTTTCTATCGAAAATATTAACTGAAAATAAAGATTTCTTAGTAGTTTAGATTTTCAAAAGTACCCTCTTTCTTATCCCTATTTCTTTCTATCCTTCTCTTTCTTCTAATAAATTTTTAGGTGGCCAGCTATATTCACAAGTATTAGTATTTTTACTGACCATCAAAAGCAGCAACAACAAATAATTCTTCCTCTCATAAAAAAAATAACATATGAGAGATGACAAGCAACAAACAAAATTCCTATCATTCTCTAGCCAATTTTGAATTTTGCAACCATATTTAAATTCTACAACAAAAGGAATATCATGGGAACACGAAAACATAGGTATATAATAATTTTAAAATTATATTTCATATATGAGCTTAGATTTTAATTTAAGGATGTTTGTAATAAAAATTGAGTACGTTATAAATTTTCTATAATATCGAGAACCATTATACCATATCTCATAATCATTACACTGCTATTCACATCAAAGTCGGATCATGAAATAAGCACATAACAACAGTCCTTTGAAATCGGATCTTGGAATTTGTGAAGGTACAATCCGGAAGCAAAACAAATTCTTCCATCATCACCTTACCTTTCCATCATTTAAACATATTTCATATCCATTCCTCTCATTTTAAATTCACATTTTCTTCATTCATTCTCTCAAATCCACCATTATATTAGTTGAAAAAAATAGTCAAGGCTGATAATTCTTATCACCATGGGAACACTTTTTCTTTTTGAACTAAATGGAGTAAAATTTCTCCAGGCATATCCAAGGGTTAAAGACCAAATGAAACATGTGGTATGGCTCCAATTATTTGATAAATTCAATGGGTATGAAAAAAATTTACCGAAGCCTTCATCCGAGCATTTAATGGAGTAGAGGTAGAGATAGGATATATTAAGCTCATCGTGACATAATTTATTGTAATAGAAGAAACGAGGCTTCTGAGAAACAGGGAATGTTGGTTCAAAAATAGGAAGATAAAAGAGAATGATTAGGTTCATTTCCTCAAAGCACTAGGTATATATTTACCTATGTGTCAAAGTAGTATTCCAATTACTGAATTAAAGGGAAAATGGAGAAATCTCTTGCTATTTGTTTAAAATTTTGTAACATGTGATGGTATATTTTGGACAATGTGTTTCTCGCATGTTGGGAATATGATGCATTTTGTTGATAGGAATGAGATTAATTTTCTTTTATTTCTGCTTCAAAATGTAAATAAAATGACATTTAGAATAAAAAGAGAGTTTATGTCCATTGACAACTCTCTTTACCATCGTGGACTCATCAATATTCTTATAGAAGAACATTTCGAAGCTAGAGGAGATAGTTGGCAAGGTTTCTTAGTGAGAAACCATTTTTTAGAAGCCTAAAAGGAAGAAAAAAAAGGCAGTGTTAAAAGAAGTCGAAAAAAATCAAACCATAACCCTAGAAAATAAAGAATTTAAGAAGAAATTTAGGAGTATAACGTGACCAAAAAACGAGAGGGTACATTTGAATATGATACCCCACTATACAGGTATCTTAATAAATTTAAACTAAAAAATGAAAAACATGACCTTAGAATAAAAAAATCTATCTCAGGCCAAAAATTACCCAAGGAGAAGAAGAAAACATAGGATAATAAAATAAAAATGTGAGATTCTAGAAGCTCGGAAGTAAAATTGAGGAGAAGAAAAATAATTTCAAAAACGTCAAGTACATGGTCACGAGAAATCATCGATCTTGAAGAAGGGTATAATAAACCTCCTCATACAGTCATTCCAACAAGACAAACTCCATAAACTGATCTAGTCCTATAAGAAATTAATGATGATGTAGAATCTATAGAGCAACGAGAATAATAGAAAGAAAAAATTTCTCAATACGAAATGGGTGAAACTTCAACAACAAAACAAAATGGAGAATAAGAACACATCATTGAATAATATCTAAAGAAATACATATATGAGTTGGAGCTTCTTAATGAACACTTAATTCATGAAAGGGAAGCAGGAAAAATTCAGAATGAGAAACTCAGAACCCAAATTGATAATATACTTCTACACCTTTGTTATTTCTATAAGAATAATAAGAAAATTAGAATTCAAAAAATGTTTCTCAAGAACAGAATAAGAGGGTTACATGGAATAATTTTGATGAAGAAACCAAGGATGAATTTCAACATTAAGGAGAAAAAGAAAAATACTAGCCTCAATGGGCTCTCACATGCTTCAGATATCATTCACTAAAGGAGAAAATAATAAAAAGTTTGCATTTTTGGTGCATGAGAATATGAAAACCTTTGGTGTGTAGGAATTTTGAAGTGTGGAATTGTTTTTTTTTCGCTATCATTTTTTCCATATCATTTCATATTTTTATCTCCATTTTACAAAAATATCATCATGTTCAAGATGAACAAGTTCAACTCTTAAAAATGTATCCATCATCTATAATTAGAATCTATGTTTCTTAGTGAATTATAAAAAAAACATTCCTATAGTGACATAATCATGAAAATTATGCCACTAATATTTTTTTCTGCGACAATATGTGTTTATATTTTGTTAGAAAGGATGCAAAACTCCAATAAAAGGTTGAATAATACTGGGATTTGACAAATTTATGCCATAAGGATAACCACTTACCAGCATAACTTAACACACAACGAGAATTGTGAAATGTAGAAGTCAAATTGAGAGTCAAACTCTGAAAAGGACATGTATTAATCAAGTAAAGGCAATGGTGGAATATAACAACATAACTCTAGCGATATTGAAGACATGGTAAACTATTAGGTTTTTGATCAATATGAATCTCCTATGAATTTATCTGCCAGTAGTAATTCATAAAGAGATTGAGTTTAATTTAATCTATCTCATAAATGTCAGGATAACTCATGTCGGCTTAAAATCCTTAAAATCATTTTATGAAATTTCTATAAAGGTTTTGAAGATGAGAAGTAAGAAATAATTTTGTTTTCAAATATTAATTTTATAATTGATTTACCCATAATACTTTTTTCCAGCTTAATATAATTTCTTTTTTTCTCAACGTGGGTGTGCGATCTTGTGATTTCTAGCTGACTTGCACTCAAGCGAGGCCCCCCTCTCAAGCTTTGAGGTTTTGTTTATATTTTTTTTTTTACATGACTTGCTTTTCATATTATAGCTTGTTTCAAGAATTTGTTTCCATCATAATCACATTTCTCATGAGTCCCATTTTTATTACATAGTACTCATAAACTGAAAAAAAAGAACTAAATGTTTTTTTAATTAAGAATGCATCTTCTTTCGAACATTTAATTGCTTCATAGCTTAATCTTATTTCTTAAAAGATGATGAAATACTCTTTAGAGGCTAAATTATCACACAAGTAATCATTATCAAGTTTCAAAGTTTTTAATTTCATTTTATGCAGTAGGAATTAGATCCTTTTTATTGTCGTTTATATTTCATGTAATTAATATAGAATTTCCCTATTGCAATTTACTGTAGAAGTTTCTTTGACCAAGATAGTGTAGAATGTTTTCAATTTTGCAAAACAGTTCATCAAAATTTTCTTCTTGAACTTGGTTTCTAAGAATTACCTCTCATGCAATTAGAAGTAATTAGTTTGAATTTCTTAATTTAGAAAAAATATCAAATTCTACAAAGTAATGAATTTCAATTGAGTTAAGTAGGATTTAATATAACTTTAGATTGAAAGAATATGTGTGTAATTATTCTCCAAATTATGTTAAAAAAATTTGTCCATACAAAGGAATTTGTTTCACTTCTAGAATCAAAAAATTCACACAGAGAATCCTAGCATATATAGTTCACATAAATTTCATAATTACATGAATCATGGTTGACAATTCATGAAGTAATTTAAGTACAATTAAATTACCAAAGAGTCCCACCTTAATTTATAGTGACCATAAATTTGGCATACTTAGTTAATATCCAAGATTTAAATGGATATGAATATTTATAACTCATCATTTCATTAGAAAAAACCAAGTTGAGTTAAGCAAAGGGGTTGAAAATTTAAAGCATGTTAGAAAGGATGGAAAATTAGTAACTATTAGAAATAGGAAAGACATATTAGCAATAGAGACCAAAATAAGAGTAACAAATAATAATTTGGAACACTTCAAATCATTTTTTGGAGCCATCATGGCTTTCCATGATGTAAGGGTCCTATTGTAAGTTAGATCCTAAGTGAAATTGATATTATTTTTTAAATAGAAACTTGGGAGCCTCATGAGTCTATGGTTCGTCAATATAATGATTCATTTTGTAGCCAATATGGAATCATAAATCATATTGCATAGGGATTGAGCTAATAAATTGCTATATAAAAGAGGATATTTGTCGTCACACTCAACTTCATAAGATATGGCCAATCAATTAGTTCATTTGGATTGAAACATTTAACATTAATCCTAAGATGATATATATCACAATTTTTTATTTCATAATTTTCATTTCTACATTTTTTTAGAACAATCTAGATAAAAATGTCCCTTATAATACCCTAGAAGAGGATGTTAATATTATTATGAAAAATCATAATATCCTCTTTTTACGATAAATGATAAAACCAGAACTAACATATCTATTCTTCTAATCAGTTATTCCAAACCTCATCAACTTTGACTAAATGAAAACCTTATTTAGCTAGTAAATACAAAAATCATTGTACAAACCTCACCAAGAATTTATTTGGTATAAATATAGTCAATATTTTTAGTTATCAATACCTAATAATTTGTAATGGTATAATATTGTGTTCAAACTCCATATATATGTCCAATATTTATGGGATCAACAGTATTGTCATGGATCATGTGATATATGATATCTTGGTTTCCAACCAAATTGTGAATGTTGACGCCTTGAATGATCATGATCTTTAATCTTATGATATAACTTTAACCTAAATATATACATCTCCATGCAAAAAAAATCACATTTTTTATTCAATTTTTCCTCTATTCCAATAATACTAGCCTTAAAGCAATCGAAAAAACATATGAAAAACATGAGTTCCTATAACTTACTTAAACCCTATCAACTTGTATGAAAACAAAGAAAAAATTATAGGAAGAGTGATGCAAAACACACCTTATCTAGGATGGTTACTCATTTCTTATCCTTGGTAGATGAAAACTCTATAGATCCATTTCCTGGTTCCTTACACGTATGACCAATAAAAAAAATTATAAGAAATGCACAATAAACTACAATCCTACAACAATGTTAGCATTATGAAACCAATATACCAAAGTACGTATGCATTCACATGAAGTAAACATGAATAAATTGGAGGGGAAGGTTGTGTCTATCATTATATAAAATAACTTTCAATAGTTGCAACACTTTGAGGTTGTGTGACTCAATCTCCCACTCTCACCAATACTCATAGCCAATCTCACTACAAATTTCGTCTTATGTCAAGGTAGACTTAAGTACTAAATCTACAACATATGCCTATTTTTGGCTTCCTCCATTTTTCCTCATGGAATATATTTTATTAGTCCTTACCACCTACGGCATGGTAGGGACTATAGGAATCGAAATTGATATAGTATTCTAACTTTGCACGAAGATTGATATAGCTTAAAACTTATGAAACATGCTTTGTTTAGTTTCATGTCCCCACCACATTCTTTCGACCAATCAGTGATATTGGATTTTTTCTATTGACCAATCAGTATAATTTTCATCTTATTTGGCCTCATATCGAGGCAAGTATAGGCCAAGTATGAGGCTGAACTTAGGTTAAGTATGAGCAAACAATGAAATACAATGATAATTTCAAGTTCATACAAACTAATTTTAGCATTAATTTTGAACATTAGATGTTGGTAAATGTTTGAAAACTATGGCTCCTTATGCTTATCGAAATATATCACTTATTATCAGTTTCTAAATATAAATCTAAGACACCACATATCTACGTGACCACATTGCTAACCAGCTACCCTAGTTACTCGACCACATGCAGAAACCATATACCCGCCACATGCAGAAACCACATGGATTTTTTCATGTTTTAATATTTACACCAACTATGAAGGGTCTTCCAAGCCATGCCATTTGCCTTGTTATATATTTTTCGTTCCCGTGGAGTATAAATTTTGCGTAAGCCGCTAGCATCTTCTTGGTTGCGTGTGGTGTGAGACAAAGGAAGAGGAAGAGAAGAGAGGAAGGAAAGATCAAAATCAATGGATTATTCACTATTTTGCAATAGCTACCCTCAACCAAAATTCGTCTAGGGTTTCTTGTAGCCATAGCTACCCTCAAGCAGCAGTATCATGTGACAAAAAATCCCCACCAACAATGAAAGCTGGAGGTCGTTTTCACTCAAAATGAGGAGAAAACGATCAATTCTCAAAGCCAACGCTAGATTCCAGCTAATATCGAATATGAGTTTCAAAATTCAAAGAGAACAATGACATCCTACAACTATTTAGAATTAATGATTTTTGGCTATTGTAATTTCATAAGTTTTTGTGGAAGAATTGTAGGACTAGAAAATATGAACAACCACAGGAAAATTCTTTTGTCCATTGCAAATTCCAAGATACCAATATAGGAATCTCTTATTTCCTCCTTAATTAAAACTAATATGTACTTGTCTCTTACAAGGTTTCTGCATACTTACCAAGTTTGAGTTGTTCAAAATCTGTAAGCCATTACTTACATGGATGTTGGTCTTTATTTTATTTTATGCATAATTTTATCTATAATTTATCATATGTAAAAGATAGTACGGTTTTCATTGTACAAAAATTTCCACATTCCAACAAGTTTCATGTTATTTCTATCTTAAACTAGGCCCAACACTGTACAAAAATCTGCAAGCCCTTACTTACATGGATTTTCGTCTTTATTTTTATGCATAATTTTATCTATAATTGAAAATATGAAAAAAATAGTATGTTTTTATCAGATGGAGATACGTTCTATTTTAAATATAGAGAATTAAATCAAAATCCCTTGCATAATATCCTTTATCGTCCCATTTCTAGGAAGAAAAACAATTGGGTTTATTGACATGAAGATAAATTCTCCTTTAAATGCCCAGAATTTACTTAAAATCACTTCCATATATATTTATCCTCCTATTTTTATTTTTAGGAAGATAGAAAGAAAAATGTATAGCATTAACTCAGAAAAAGGAATATGATTACCTTGCGAGCAGTGGATATCTTGTTGGTTAAGATTTTGCTACCTATGATGCCTTCACTCAGTATCCTACCTAAGCTTGTGCTTCCTGCTCCTCTCGGTATCCTACCTAAGACTCAGCTTCTTGTGGCTCAGTAAGCTCTCTAAGCCTCTACTTTTTTGTTGCCCATGTTCTTGTCGGGAGATTTACCTATTCTTGATTTTTTTCAATAAGCCTCTCTATCCGCTACCATTGTTCAAAAGTTGTGTTGGATGCAGCATATACTCGATGCCCCATTGTGATGCCCGCTATCTCGGCAAGGTTGTAGGTGTATTGAGGTAGTATGACCAGGCATCCGTGCTCATACGAGCTCGTCCGTGCTCATACAATCTCATACTGGCCAACAACATAACCATATGATTCCAGTAAGTATTAGTGTTGCATAAGTTGTTCCATTGAGTAAGCTTTTGTACCTACTATAAATAAGAATTCATCATAGTATAGAAGCTCTAAGGATTTGGTTTCTCTACATTTAATATGTGGCGAAACAATCCTGCTACTCATATCGACCTGGGAAATACCACAACCAATAGCACCACAAAACATGGTCGATTCAAAAACATGACGATCATGCAAGCTCAAAGTGAACTTTATTTGTTATTTATTTGTTTTTAATAATTTTCTTAATTTTTTATTTTTAATTTAAACAATTATTAAATTCAAATAATATTAATATAAATACGAAATACAAAAACGTTATAGCAGAATAAATTATGGTTAATATGATTACTGCCCGGTTACTGCAATTGGGCTCCATATAACGTGTCTCCCATTGCTCCAAGCTTGTTTGAATTACTTCTAGTGGAAAATTTCATAGGGTTGGCTCTCACGGTTAGAGTGAAGCTCAACTTCTTGTCTCTGTTGCTAAAATTCAGTATTTGTGGTTTCTTCATTATTGAATTCATATCTATGCCCAAAATGTATGGGCAAATATCCTTCCTCAAAAGGTTCATGTCTGCCTCTCTTGACAGGGCTACTATATTCAATTGGTTCATTATGAAATTCATATCCATGCTCCAAATGTATGGGTAAATATCCTTCCTCAAAAGCTTCATGTTTTCCTCTCTTGATAGGTCTACTATATTCAACTGGTTCATTATGCAATTCATATCCATGCTCCAAATGTATGGGTAAATATCCTTCCTCGAAAGGTTCATGTATTCCCCTCTTGACAGGCCTACTAGATTCAATTGCTTCATATCCATGCTCAAAATGTATGGGCATTTGTATTCCCATCAAGTTGTACATCATAGATTCTTCTTCATTTGATGTAACTCTTCTTAGGAAATTTGGGTTTAACTTGTCGTAAATACAAAGAATCATAGAAAAAACTGCTTGAAATGAATTTATATGTCTTGCAAGGTCCCAAATGGAAATTACCACCACAATTAGCCCCTTATCCTCTTCTATTAATATACCTATGATAATCTTCTGTATGAAAATCAACCGCTTCTTTCAATAATAAGCCACATTTATTAGCATGTTTCTCCAACTTCCACTTATTATAATGCTCTTTCTCTTTATGAATCACATTAATTCCTCCTCTCCTTCTCAATATAGTGCTCGCACTCTTAAAAACATCTTCACCAAGCGATGATGCTTCTTGGTAACGGCTTTGTTTGCCTCACATCCCCAAAACCCTGCATGGGGAAATTATAGACTATTTTATCAAACATCTTATCCCTGATCACTTCTAGTTAATCCATAGGAGTTGCATCAACACCATGTAATATAGCAGCTCCATGCCCCTCCAACTTGTAGAGGTTTTTCCAAGTAGCTTGATAAGATGTCAACATTTTTTCTCTGTTGTCCAGAGAAGTGGAAACCATGTTGAATGAAACCCCAAATTCCTTTGCCAGAATAGAAGAAAATGAAACATATCCTTCCCCAATTAATAAAAACCCTCAAGATTGGAGTAATGCATAAACCTCCTCTCTTCTATTTTTTCAGATCCAGGAACGAAACTATGTTGTTATTTGATGGCCAACTCCATTTTTGAACAAATGCAGAAACCCAAACAACCAATGACTAGGTATCTCAGGAATGAAATCCACTCTACCCTGTTAGAGTAGTCACAATGGCCTTGTAATTTGAAATTGTAAGACCAACAATGGTGACCGTTCTGATGAAGCTTGTCGATAGATTAGAAGACTGCAACTGATTAAAAAAAAAATAGAAAATGAAGGATAATTGAGATTTTTTGTATGTCCTCTTTGAGCAATACATCTAACATTTGTGTGCATGATGACCCTGCCCACAGGGGTGGAAGTAGTGTGTGCCATGACCAACCCTGTCGCCCATAGAAGGGATGTCACTCTGGTTCAGTAGACCATAAATCTCTTGTAGCCTTCTTTGCTTTCCTACCAAAAAGGCAGGGACTATTTGCTCAGTGACACACCTTGTTTTATATATGAGTTGAATGGGAATTTATTAAAATGGATATATCATTGTAACTTAGAATGATTCGGTCGTTTCACCCTTGACTTGAGGTTGATAATGTCTCTACCCTATTAAAGAATTATCCATCCACTTTAGCCACCCTAACCACTTCAATGCTAAGTGTCTAAAGGTTTTACATAATTCAATTATTCTCTTAAAAAGTTCAAGTATTAAAATGTTATCCATCATCTATAATTATAATTTATGTTTCTTAGTGAATTATAAAAAAAAACATTCTTATAGTGGCATATTCCTGAAAATTCTGCAACTAGTATTTGTTTCAACAACAATATGTGTTTATGTTTTGTTATAAAGGTTGCAACACTCCAATAAAAGGATGAATAATACTAGGATGTGTCAAATTTACACCATAAGGATAATCACCTACCAGCATCACTTGACACACTACAAGGATTGAGAAATGTAGAAGTCAAATTTAGAGTCAAACTCTGAAGAGGACATGTATTAATCAAGTAAAGGCAATGGCAGAATATAACAACATCAACAGAGTCATACTTAAGACTTGATCAACTAATATATTTTCGGTCAAGATGAATCTCCTATGAATTTCTCTACGAGTAGTAAGTCATAAAGAGATTGAGTTTCAAATTTAATCTATCTCATAGATGTCGAGATAACTCATGTCGGCTTAAAAAACTTAAAATCATTTTATGAAATTTCTGTAGAGGTTGTAAGATGAGATGTGAGACATAATTTTTTTTTCAAATATTAATTTTATAATTTATTTACCCATGATACTTTGATCCAGCTTAATATAAGTTCCTTATTTCTCAATGCAGGTGTGTGATCTTGTGATTACTAGCTGACCTGCACTCAAGGGAGGCCCCCTGCTTGAGCTTTGAGGTTTTGTTTATATTTTGTTTATATTACTTATTTTTAGTATTATATATTTTTCAAGAATTTGTTTCCATCATAATTACATTTCTCACAAGTCTCATTTTTATTGCATACTACTAATAAACCCATAAAAAAATACAATTTTTTTATAATAAGAATGCATCTTCTTTCCAACACTTCATTTATTCATAGCTTAATATTAATTCTTAGAATATGATGAAATAATTTTTAGAGGCTAAATTCTCACAAAACTAATCATTATCAAGTTGTAAAGTTTTTAATTTAATTTTATGCAAGTAGGAATTAGATCTTTTTGTTGTCATTTATATTTCATGTAATTAATATAGAATTTCCCTATTGCAATTTACTGTAGAAGTTTATTTCACCAAGATAGTGTAGAGTGTTTTCAATTCTGCAAAACAATTCATCAAAATTTTCTTCTTGAACTTGGTTTCTAAGCATTACCTTTCATGCAATTAGAAGTATTGGTTTGAATTTTTTGATTTAGATAAAATTTCAAATTCTACAAAGTAATGAATTTCAATTGAGTTAAGTAGGATTTAATACAACTTTTGATTGAAAGAACACTTGTGTAATTATTCTCCATATCATGTTAAAAGTATTTTTCCATACAAAGGAATTTGCTTCATTTCTAGAATCAAACAATTCACACAAAGAATCGTAGAATATATAGTGCACATACATTTCATAATTACATAAATCATGGTTAAGAATTCATGAATTAATTTAAGAACAATTAAATTACCAAAGAGTCCCACCTTAATTTATAGTGACCATAAATTTGGCATACATAGTTAATATCCAAGATTTAAATGGATATGAATATTTATAAATCATCATTTCATTAGAACAAAGCAATTTGAGTTAAGGAAGGGGGTTGAAAATGTAAAGCATGTTAGAAAGGATGGTAAATTAGTAACTATTAGAAATAGGAGAGACATATTAGTAATAGAGACCAAAATAAGAGTAACAAAGACACTTGTAACACTTCAACGATGTACCAATCCATCTATAAGGATCCAGTTAGATCCTAAGTGAAACTAATATTATTTTTTAAATAGAAACTCAGGAGCCTCATTAATCTATGGTCCATCACATATAATGGTTCATTTTGTGGGCAACATGGAATCATAAATCATATTTAATAGGGATTGAGCTAATAAATTTCTATATAAAAGAGGATATTTGTCCTCACACTCAACTTCATAACACATGGCCAATCAATCAGTTCATTTCAATTGAAACATTTAACATTAATCCTAAGATGATATATATCACAATTTTTTTATTTCAAACTTTACATTTCTACGTTTTTTTAGAACAATCTAGAAAAAAATGTCCCTTATAATACCCTAGAAGAGGATGTTAATAGTATTAGGAATAATATTAGATCGTATTTTTATGATAAATGATAAAACCAGAACTAACAAATCTATTCTTCTAATCAATTATTCCAAACCCCATCTACTTTGGCTAAATGGAAACCTTATTTAGCGAATAAATACAAAAATGACTCTACAAACCTTTCCAATAATTTATTTGGTATAAATATAGTCAAGATTTTTTGTTATCAATACCTAATAATTTGTAATAGTATAATATTGTGTTTAAACTCCAACTATATGTCCAATATTGATGGGATGAAACATATTGTCATGTATCATGTGACATATGATATCTTAGTTTCCAACCAAATTGTGAATGTTGGCCCCTTGAATGATCATGATCTGGAATCTTATTATATAAATTTAACCTAAATATATACATATCCATGCACAAAAGCCACATTGTTTATTCAATTTTTCTTCTATTCCAATAATGCTAGTCTTAAAGAAATTGAAAAAGCATATGACAAACATTAGTTCCTATAGCTTAAACCCTATCAACTTGTATGAAAACAAATCCAAAGTTATAGGAAGAGTAATATAAAACACACCTTATCTAGGATGGTTACTCATTTCTTATCCTTGGTAGATGAAAACTCTATAGATCCATTTCTTGGTTCCTTACACATATGACCAATAAACAAAAGGGTAAGAAATGCACCGTAACTACAATCCTACAACAATGTTATAATTATGAAACCATTATACCAAAGTACCTATGGATTCATATGATGTAAACAATGAATAAAATTGAGGGGAAGGTAGTGTCTATCATTATATAAAACAATTTTCAATAGTTGCAACACTTTGAGGTTGTGTGACTCAATCTCCCACTCTCACCAATACTCATAGCCAAGCTCACTACAAATTTTGGCTTATGTCAAGGTAGACTTAAGTACTGAATCTACAACATATGCTTATTTTTGGCTTCCTCTATTTCTCCTCATGGAATATATTTTATTTTATATATGAGTTTAATGGCCATTTATTAAAATGGAGATATCATTGTAACTTAGAATGATTCATTCCTCTCACCCTTGTATTGAGGTTGATAATGTCTCTACCCTTTTAAAGAATTATCCATCCACTTTAGCCACCCTAACCACTTCAATTCTAAGTGTGTAAAGGTTTGGATGATTCAATTCTTCTCTCTATGGTATTTGGGGTATTGCGACATAGCTTTCCATTGCCTTGGGGGATTTGAGGATTAAAACATGGTTTATTTCAGGGTTTCCATGAAGCTAATGCTACATTCTAAGATTAGTTCTATGTAATTTCTCTAAGGAGTGCCATTTTAATATATTTTAAGCTATAATGCACATGAAACATAATTGTGAGAATGAAAGTGATAGCCGGCTTACCCACTTACATACTCTCAGTCCATATATAAAATTTCAATTTCATTTTAAAACTCACAATCTTCAATTTCCTTTCCACACAAAATTGCATTCAAATTTTAGCCCCAATTAATTTCAAATCTGGGCAATCTTTAAAAATATCTCTGGAAGCTTTAATATCTCAAATATGAGATTTGAGATATTAATTCAAAGTTCTCTTATGGTTATAACCCCAAATACAACCCAGAATTCAGGCATATGAAGTTAACCTCACTCTGATAATTTATATCTCTAATTTTTGATTTGAGATCTATATTCAACTCCTTATAGTTATAAAAATAAAACCTCAATGCCCAAACAGACGCAGGGGTTACCTTTGAATTCAATGGTTAAATCATATGATAAAACCCATTCTATTAAAATCAAATCACATTCGATTCTGCAAACCTCAAGTTAATAAACCTCTGCCCTCCATTCTCATGTGGAACTCTGAACACATGCACTTTCCATGGCTTACCATTCGTATTAAAGTTTGATGTGGTTAATAAATAGCCAATGCACATTCAAATGTCAACAAATATTTAAAGATCTTCGACCTTGGATTAAAATCCAATGCCCACGCCAATAACATTCAACGCACATAATCATATTCCAATTATATAAATAATTCACAATGGAATAAATGCCACCATAATTCCGTTAACAAACGTGTAACTTCCTGTTGCGAATGCCCTTAGATCCTTTGCCCTTCAAATCAAACACAAATCACAATTTTCTCCGCCGAAATTTAACACTAAAAAAAAACGCGAAATTCGTGGTTTTGGAATACCACCCGGCATGTGTCATTCAATGAGCTTTATCACATTTTTTTCACAAAACCCACTTACCATTTTCTTTATAATGCGAAAACCACTCCTTGGTTCTAAAACTGCTTCGACTGTTTCATTGTATAATTCCGACATTACGCACAGTTTCATCTTGACTATCGATTTGTGATGTTTCAACGTTAAAATTCAACTCTCCATAACCCATGAGCCAAGGTTTCTCTACAATAATTCAATGAAACGTTAAGAGCTCCACTACTCGTTACAACAGCCATAGATATTTCCTCTATCGTAGTATCAAACAGCGACTACAAATAACCACCATTTTGACACTGCTTCGACCAAACAACGTCCATCAATCTAGATTCATTGTGGTTATTTTAAACTTTGATTTCTCCAATCTATTGCTGTGGACTGATCTCATCCAATATTGTTCCAAACAAACAGTGGGTTCTATCTCAACCAATGTCGATTCAAGCAACAGAGGTTTATTTGCAAGAATCAAAGATACTCAAAAGTCAAAGATTTATATCGACTGCGTCCTCATCGAATTCTATTGAACTCTTCACAAAAGACTGATATGTATTCAATTCATGCAAACTTAGAACGGTAAATTAGATGCGTTCGAGCCATAACCCAATGCGTGACCAAAAAGGTTATATCACGCAATTGCTCATAAAATTTCTTATTGAAACTCAACGTTCATTCACACAAAATTTAAATCAACCAATATTCATATAAGGCTGAAACAAATCCTTTCATATCATATAGATGATTTCACTGACAAAACTTCTGGTTTGGCCATATCTTCAATTCGATGGCCTTCTATCCTCACTACTCTGCCTCTGAACCGTTATCTCCTCCTCCCAGACCTCTACTTGATGCTTACATTTATACAAAAGATGAATGAATCGATTCAGCTTCTTTGACACCTCCACAAACTCTTGGATTTCTCAAGGTCCTAAAATTAGCCTAAATCCCTGACTCTTCACATTCCTATCTTAATCAACTTCCTCTCATGTTCTTCAGTGATTTGAGAACATTTACAATTCCTCACTATATTTATTCAAAATACTAATAATTACATGAGAACTTAAAAACATAAGACCCCCCTATGTCTTATAAATTACAAAGTATTCATTGAGCCTAAAGCCCTTGCATCAGACTCCCAAGGTTCAAATTGATCATGATCTCCTGATCATGTGTGTACAGTTTTGTTTTCCTGGGTCCCATACTTTTTTTTGCTATTGTCCATCAGTTGCATTATTCTTCAACTGCATTTCTCCAGGTTTCCATATCTTGTTATGCATCTTGCCTTTGGCTATGCTTTCACAATTGCTTCTTTTCTTTCCTTTGCTGAAATTCTTCTTCTTTCTTGCTACTATTTACTGCTTCTGAGACACCTTCATCATCAGTCTTCTGATGCTTTCACTCTCCATGTCGAGTTTATTTTCTATCTAGAAATCTCTTTCCCTCTTGTTGTTGCCTTCAATTTTTGTTGCTGCCAACATTATTGCTCTTGCTGTCCCACATGTTACTAACATGTTTACTACTCCTGCAGATGTCAACCCCCATGTTGCTGCCTCCCAAACTTCTTGTCCCTCTGCAACATTCTCTTGCTCATCACCTACAAATCTACCTTTAAAAGGTAAATTATCATTTAATTCTCTAACTACAGTAACATAACCACTTATTCCTCCTTTTATACTAGTAGGCATACTTAAATTTTGCAAACTAGTATCTACTCCTAGTTCTTTCACTACTCTAGGAAAAATCACTTTAGTGTCTGCAATCTCTATCTTCTATTTAAATGTCTCCAGCAAACATTTCAGCCACTCATTTTGTACTTGTTTCACATCCTCAATATGCTGCAATTTAAATTTAGCATCTTCTTCTTCTTCTGCCTTGACAATCTTCAGTAATTGTCCACCATCATCTTGATCGATTCTGGTAATAAAATCATGTTTTTCCAACTCTGCATTTTCATCTTCTATCAGAATAAAATCCTGATTCTTCATCACTGTAGTAGTTCCACAAGTCTATCCTCCAATCTGTTCTCGATCAATCAAACAAATTATATCCTCCTTGTCATCAGTGACAAGTTTCTTCATATGAGACATGACTGTCTCACCTTCTTTCTACAACAGTTCTTCTTCTTTCAGGACAACTCCAAGAGATGGATTATCCTCTGCAATACCTGTGAACATAAACAAATTGTCAACTTTAAAATCACAAGACCCAACGGTCTCAATTGATGATCCAGTCACCAATTCTTCTTTTTGCAGTTCTAAGTCTCTTTCAAGACTCAGAAAATCTTCACTATCTTCCTCCTCAGCTTCTAGAGTTATCTCCACTGTTCCAATGACCATGTTAAAATGATGACCCTTCACTATCTTTTCAGCTAACATAGTTTCCTTCTTATTAACTTTTCTGACAATTTCCATTTGTTGTTCTTCTTTTCCTGCATGATTAACACATGAACCTTCAACACTAAAATTACAAGGTCTCAATGCTTCTTCATTCTCTGACAAAACATCAGTATTTTGTTTTTAGTTTTCTTCCAAATCCTCTGTCAGCACATCATTATGTTGATTTTCATCCTCCTGAGACTGTCAGCTAGTCTCTCCTTTTTTCCCTCATCTGTTTCATGAATGTCCTTCTGTTGTGATTCACCAAATGAACTCCTTCATTTTGCTAAATCATTTTTTTATCCCCTGTTATCTTATTTTCATTCATGACAATTCCTCTGTCTTGCTTCTTCAGCAGTCTATCCCATGCATAAGTCCTCCACTTCTCCAATTCTCTTCTTTGAAAATCCAACCTTCTATACAATTCAACAACTTCAATTGGAGTAGACATTGAGAACCTTACACAACATTTTATACCTTCACTTGTTATTGACCAATCATGAGATGGTCCTTCATCTCTTGTCTCAATACTCTCATTAGACTCCTTTGTCTTCAATTCCTCCCGAGATATTGTTATCTCAGAATTGATCTGAACAAATTTCAGGTTCAATTTCTCCTCCACAACAAACTTTAAAGGTTGTTCATCTCCTTGTGATGTACTTGCAAACATACATAACTCTTTAGTTTTAAAACCACAAGACTTTTCAGTCTTGGTTGCTTTCTCAAACACTTCCCTTTGAACATATCTGCATGTGGAATCTTCAAATTCCATCCTTGACTCAAGAACCCTGAGTTCCTCTTCCTCTGTAGAACCTGTAACCACCTCAAAATTGTCAGGTTCAAAAATACAAGGCCTTACATCATCCAGCTGATCTGGACATGTCCAATACCTCAGGAAATCATCAATGATTTTCTCTTCAGCGAGACAAACTTCTTGTTGCCTTAAAACTTCACCATGTCTCACAAGATCCCTTGCAGATCTCCATTCTTCATCTATACTCTGTTCTGATTCACAAACAAAAACTTCTTTTCTCAACTCAGCTACTTTGAATTCCTCTTTCAATAAGGCCATATCTTTTTGCCTCAACCTCAACTGTGATGGTTGCCATTTTACTCTCTTCTTCATGAGCCAACCAACTCTCTGGCTTTCCTCTATCATCATCTCCAGTTTGTTAAACTTCTCTCTTATCTCAGCTACCTATTTCCAATATTCTGCATCAGTCAACTATTGCCTTATGCCATTTGCCTTGGCATCTACTTTCTCCTTTCTTTTGATGTGGTCTCTCTCAGAACCTTTGATATCTCTGCTATGACTATCAGTAGTCATCATTTTCTCCATGAGTTCTCACTCACAATCTGCACTAATCCTCTGCAACAACAAGATCTCCCACTGCCACTTACCTCACCAATCCTTTCCTCCGGATCTGGGCTTTTGGCAAGTACTGGTCCCCTATCTACTGGAACCTTCTGAGCACTCTCTTCTGATCTCTCTAGGCTTCACTCTACAACTCTTAGAACTCATTCAACCTCTGTTGAATCTCCTCAAGGTTCTGCCACACTTTATTCTTCACTTTTGAATCCTTTGTTGGACTCTTTCATCACTGATCTCAAAGCTGTGATCTGCTTTGATGAGATTTCTTCAATTGCCTGCAATCTGAATTCTACAAACAATTCTTCAAACCAGAGTTAAACACTGCTCATCAACTCACCTTCTCTTGGGAACACTGCAATTTTTCTCCCTATCCAACCTTTAGTTAAATATCAGGTTCACTGCCATCATCCTCAAAACCTTGTCTTCATCATATCTACAACCATAATTCTGTCATCATAATTTCAAAATTAGATTTAAAATTAGTTTACTTGCAATATCCCTGCATGATCTTGTTCTTCGTTCATTTATGCAAATCCTGTTCACTGCAAATATGTATCTGCTACATATCAGATTTAAAATCTGATCTTCCTTCATTCTCTCATCACATGCACTCATTCAAATTTAATTACAAAATTTCTTTTACTTAAAACAAAGCCTTTCCTGCTCTAACACCACATGATAGCTGGCTTACCCACTTAAACACTCTCAGTCCATATATAAAATTTCAATTTCATTTTAAAACCCACAATCCTCAATTTCCTTTCCACACAAAACTGCATTCAACTTTTAGTCGCAATTAATTTTAAATCTGGGCAATATTTAAGAATATCTCTGGAAGCTTTAATATCTCAAATCTAAGATTTGAGATATTAATTCAAAGTCCTCTTATGGTTATAACCCCAAATACAACCCAGAATTCAGGCCTACCAAGTTAACCTCACTCTTAGAATTTATATCTCTAATCTTCTATTTGAGATCTATATTCAACTCCTTACAGTTATAAAAATAAAACCTCAATGCCCAAACATATGCAGGGGTTACCTTTGCATTCAACGATTAAATTATATGATAAAACCCATTCTATTAAAATCAAATCACATTCGATTCTGCATACCTCAAGTTAATAAACCTCTGCCCTCCATTCTCTTGTGGAACTCTAAACGCATGCACTTCCCATGGCTTACCATTCGTATTAAATTTTGATGTGGTTAATAAATAGCCAATGCACATTCAAATGTCAACAACTATTTAAATATCTTTGACCTTGGATTAAAATCCAATGACCGTGCTAATAACATTCGGCCAACATAATCATATTCCGATTATATAAATAATTCGCAATTGAATAAATGCTACCATGCTTCCGTTAACCAACCCGTAACTTGTTGTTGCGAATACCCTTAGATCCTTCACCCTTCAAATCGAACACAAATCGCAATTTTCTCTGCCGAACTTTAACACTAAAAAAAAACACAAAATTCATGGTTTTGGAATACCACCTGGCCATGCGTCATTCAATGAGCTTTATCGCATTTTTTTCACAAAACCCACTTACCATTTCTTTTATAATGTGAAAACCACTCCTTGGTTTTAAAACCGCTTTCACTGTTTCATTGTATAATTCCGACATTACGCATGGTTCCATCTTGACTATCGATTCGTGATGTTTCAACGATAAAATTCAACTCTCCATAGCCCATGAGCCAAGGTTTCTCTACAATAATTCAATGAAATGTTAAGATCTCCACTACTCATTACGGCAACCATAGATATTTCCTCTCTCATAGTATTAAACAATGAATACAAATAACCACCATTCTGACACTGCTTCGACCAAACAACGTCCATCAATCTAGATTCATTATGGTTCTTTTAAACTTTGATTCATCCACTCTATTGATGTGGATTTATCTCATCCAATGTTTTTCCAAACAAACACTGGGTTGTATCTCAACCAATATTGATTCAAGCAACAGAGGTTTCTTTGCAAGAATCAAACATACTAAAAAATTAGAGATTTATATCGACTGTGTCCTCATTGAATTCTATTGAACTCTTCACACAAGAATGATATGTATTCAATTCATACAAACATAGAATGGGAAATTAGATGCATTTGAGCAATAACCCAATGCGTAACCACAGAGGTTATATCACGCAATTGCTCATACAATTTCTTATTGAAACTCAAGGTTCATTCACACAGAAGTTGAATCAACCAATATTCATATAAGGTTGACAAAAATCATTTCATAACATATAAATGATTTCACTTACAAAACTTCCGGTTTGGCTAGATCTTCAATTCGATGGCCTTCTATCCTCACTACTTTGCATCTGAACCGTTATCTCCTCCTCCCAGACCTCTACTTGATGCTTATGTTTATACAAAAGATGAATTAATCGATTCAACTTCTTTGACAACTCCACAAACTCTTGGATTTCTCAAGGTCCTAAAATTAGCCTAAATCCATGACTCTTCACATTCCTAGCTTAATCAACTTCCTCTCATGTTCTTCAATGATTTGAGAACATTTACAATTCCTCACTTTATTTATTCAAAATACTAATAATTATATGAGAACTTAAAAACATAAGACCCCCCATGTCTTATAAATTACAAATTATTCCTTAAGCCTAATGCCCCTGCATCAGAAAGTAACTTAGATTTAGACAAAAGTAATCAATATACACTTGAATTATTTAAATAGAGATTTATAGTAATTTATTTATAAAGAGAACACAAAAGAAACTCTATCATAACTTTACTATACCCGTCTCCACCTCTATTATCATGTTGACTATCTAGAGATCATATGAACAACAATAATAGAACAATCAACCCTAGTATGATACTGATTGTAAAATTGCTAGAAAAGCTCTTTAGAATGATAGTACTGAATAGTTAATTCTTGATAATATGAATACTTAGAACAATATTATTAGAAGGAAGAAAATGTACTATAAATAAAAATAAGGATAAGTTATCCCACATATCTAAATCTAATCCTAAAATTTGTAGCAAAATTCTAATTCTTAAAAGTAAAGAAAATAATTTGATTCCTTGATTAAATTCAATTCATACAGTAAAAGCCAGCCAATATTAATCCCCTAATTCCATGAACACCGTTTTGAATTCCCTTAAACAAGATGATATATTTTCTGTAGAAGACATTAAATTATGTTAAGGGGCTTGCTAATGGGAAAGCTAAGGATATTCAATGCTACCTAGCTGATTTTTTTAAAACGGGACAACCTATCCTCATCCCTCATATACACAAGCTATTCAAAATAATGGTGTAGAAAAGATTATTTAATCCTTGAATGTATAACCTTATTGCGCCTATGTTAAATATGGGGATAAAAGTGTTGCCTCTAATTATAGGAACATAATATCTAAGTTGTACAAGATTATTTTGGAAAATAATATTAGCTTATTGCTACAAATCCATAGTAATAGAGCTAAACGCCATCCTAGGTTTAGAAGATATCATTCAAGTGTCAACAATCTTGTTACTCTTAGGATAGTTGTAAAGGATTGTGGCGTTAATAAAAATGATTCCTTATGTTTTTTTATTGACTTTAAAATTATTTCTCAAACCATTCCTAGGAGAAAATCTTGGAATAAGATAGAAGAGATCATGGTTCAACAAAGTTAAATATACCACCTCTAGGGGTTTTTAAGAAAAATTAAATATAATATCAAAGTCAATAAATGTTTTCCTTTATCTCCTACATTTTTTTTGGCACATAAACTCTTAATCTAGAATATTTTTTATAAGATGCAGGTTTTGTTGCCACCAATGTCACCATTATAGTTATAACTCTTATCCTTCATGCCAACAATATATTTTGTTTGAAAAGGAGCTATTATATTATTGGAAGGAAGCTAAGAATCTTCTGAGATTTATACTCCAGAATACTTATGATTATTAATATTAATAAAAGTAAAATCATAATAATTAAATCCAAAAAAAACACATACAGTACTTTCATACACTTTTAAATATTTTTAGATAAATTAAAAAATATAATTTTATGTCATTTAATATATAATATGTAAAATTTAATCTATATAATTGACACATTTTAAATTATTATTTTTATATTTGTTTCAACATAATTGTGTTTATTAAACTATATAAATAAAATTATATACTAAATTGTAATTGTAAATGATTATACCATATATTTTAATATTTTCATAACGATTGAGTTTTTAATTTAACATGAAAAAACTAAATACCAATCCGCATGAATATGTTTGGCTTTTGTTATAACTGAATCTAAGAAAACTTGAGAACCGATGCATTTCAGAAAAGCCGTATCTAAATTACATAGAAAAACGCAATTTCCTATAAATTTTATATAGAATATATATAATTTGTTTGTGTTTCCTGTTAAACATTATACATGCAAATTCATACAAGCTGTAAATAACTTAAATTATACATTTGTATATACAATGTATTTCAAAGAGTCAATATACATCATTCGTTTTCGTGTCGATAGAATGAGTTTCCTTTTCATTATATCACGAGAGGTCTCTTTGATAATACTATGACTTATGCATTTTACAAGTTTATGATGCCTCTTTTATAACTTAAAAAGGTTAGGATATATTTTACAGGTTTAAGATATCTTTTGTTATTTAATGATTGGTATAATAATTTCATGATTATATTAATTTGATCTTAAAAAGAAACAGGGATTTAGAGGTGACGAATATCAATTTTGAAATTTTCATTTATTAATTTATACAAGATGACTTGAATATATCAAAACATTTGATTATAATTTAGAAGATGACTTAGATGACTTGAATATATCCAAATATTTGATTTTATATTATAATATTGTTTATTATTTATAAAATGCGATATAAATATGCCAAAATCTTTGATTCTTAATCATGAAATAATTTTTTTAATTTCCATATAAAGAATTCTATAGATTGGAACAGCTTAAAAGTTGAAAAAGTTTATGTAAATATTTTCCAAATTCTAAAAATACGAAAACGAACTGCCTTCTTAGTTAATTAGTGAGAGAAAAGTAATTTTATAAGCGTTCATGCAAATGTACAATGGTAAATCTTATCATGATTTAATGTAACAAAACTCAAAACAATAAATTCCTCCTGGATAGTTGTTAGCGACACTCTATAACCAGTTCATATATAATATATTCCTATATAAATATTGTCTAACTTCTCTAAGCAAAATAACTGTCTTCATGGTTGATAAATGAGAGAAAATAACTCTTGTAATTATAAATTCGCACCATTGAATCTATATCTCTACGTAAATATTAACTGAGTTCTTAAATGCCAAAAGAAATTTTCATTTAAAAATTCATCCACCTTGGAATCTATATCTTTCAAAGATGTGTCGACAAGAACAGAAAAATAAGGAATATCATAAATTAATTCCAGAGGGATTGAATGCAATACCATCATATTCCATCTGACAAACCCATCGAAAACGGGCCAGTGTAACTCCTTATCTTTATGAGTTGGGAAATTACTTGATCTTTGGATTCAAAAAAACTTATTGCGGAGAATTGTCAGGGTTAGAGAGCTTGTGATAGTTTATTCCGTATCTTGATGAGCTTCTTGCTTGACTTGCACAAGAAATTTGTTTGACAGAAATCGCAACCTCTGCCTTATTAGGGTTTCCGCCTTTGTATTTGGTCGCCCCTGAGTGTCTAGATTCAACCCTCTTTGTGTCTAGATTCAAGGCACTTTGTGTCCTTCGTTAGATGTTTCCCAACTGCCTTGCTGTAAATTCACGACTAGAGAGAATCGACATTGACACATGACAGTGCACCGCACATTGGTGGAAACTGCATAAACCCTTGCATCTCACTTGAATTTGACATACATGACAGGGTAGTTTCAACTTGCGGGCACAATTTTGAGATGCAAGTTCAATTTTTGCTCTTTTCAGTGAAGGCTGCTCAATCTGCTTCATGTCATGATGGCAATTACTGCTATCCATTACATGACGCAGTCTGAACAACCTCCACTAAAAAGAGCAAACACTGAATTTGCATCTCAGATCTTTGCACAACAATAGGTTGAAGCTAATGTGATGTGTGTCAAATTCAAGTGGAGTGCAAGGGTTTAAAATGATGGGATCTGAAGATTTTCCGGCTATGCGTGGTGGGGTCATTGTTAAACATGTGGTGAAGGACACGAAGACGCTTGAATGTAGACATACAACGCGGCCAAATCGTAACGGCATCATGTCAAGCCACAACCTCATCAAGTTACAGGAAAAATTATAAAAAATATGTGTCTTTGTCAACAAATATTTTTGAAGCCAAAGATATATTATTTTACGGAGATTTTCTAATGCTAGGTGAAATGAGATATGATATATCAACATATTAATAATAATATTATGATGTGCTAAAATTATTTAGTAAATCGGGCATTTATTTGAATGTGTGTTTCACAAATAAACGAGTATATTAAAGAGTTTAATGTCACTTGTAATTATTATAAAAAAATTGGTATATTGAAGAGTTTATTGTCACTTATTTTTACTTATAATAATCGTCAAAAGAGGTACATAAACATCAATATTTAAAAAATATATTTTTTTGATATATAAGATATTAACATTTCATTTTAAAATATGAAACTTTCAAAAATAACAGAGACAACTATATAAATATCCTCCCATATAGCTCATGAGATAAATTTTGAAGTAATTCATTCAGCTAAAAACCTATCAAGAGTACTCATTATCAGTTTGCATAAGAAAAATGAAAGTGTTCCCATAAACTCTCTTTAACCTACTAAAAAAAATTCTTTGCTCTTCTTCACAAGTTTGGGAGAATGATATTTTACTACTACATGCGGTGATAGGCGCTATTTTATGAGAAAGTGATAGATTCATTGCGGTCTCAAGGAAAAAGAGAAAAGTGAAAGACACGATTGACTTCTTAGGGAATATCTTTATTTATTTGCAATTGTATGTAAAGGTGTTAGCCATTACCTAGAGGTTTTTTTTTTTTTTAATGTTATTTAGCACAGACACTTTTAGGAAGGGCTATAGTGGGCCTCATTGTAACTGTAATTTATCGTAGCTTGCAATATTAATTAAGTGCCAATCCTCACTTCACTGCCACGTATCGTTCGTTTTTTAATCAAGCGAGGGTAGCGTGGCTCTTTCCATGCTGTTTCGGTATTTTGGCCCGGCAGTTCGGTCGATGCAACACTTGAGCAGACGACCTGTCCCACAAGGCCTTCGTTTCGATTCTATTTCTGCCACCTTTAACGTTTGTTTTAATAAGTTTCTTGAGTGCGATTATATGCCTATTGCTTTCACATGCGTGTTACACCATAGATATAGATAATCAAGTTGGCTTCTTTGTTTTTTTCGATGAACATGTTACTTTTATCAATGCTATATTATATCGCATGTTATTTATTTTATATCAGGTCAATGTAGTTAATATAGGGTAGATATCAGAATGGATATGCGGTATGAGATTTTATAAATATTAAGATGATAGTAGGGCTTTTTAATTTTCCATTATAAAATATGAGCAAATTTTACATATCAAAATTTGATGGTCTTAACTTGCCCGAAAGAAATTTGTTGGCCATCTTAAAGCGTTAAAATCCATCCTATATTGAAACAACTTTAGTCTTCTACTAGCAACTATATCTAAATTTCTATCTCTAACATACTCAAACTCCAAATAGTAAATGATAACCGCAGAATACATATAACAAAGCTAAAGAAAATATTGTGTCAGTCATCCGAATATTCTATTGGAGCTGGATCCTTTATGCTTGACCCAAGAATATCCACCTCCATGTTTTGCAACTGACAATCTATACGACCAAGATGAACTGATCCATGTTGTTGTGATACCCGGATTTCTTGAATCTCCCTTTTAATGTCATGGAGAGCAGAACCAACCTTTGGGTCTCCTCCTATTTCCTGAATACTCATAAGCGCCTTAGTGAGAACACATTTTATTGTCAAGTAAGTGTGACTGGACTAGTGAAAAAAGGACAATATTGCTCTAGTATGAACAGGGTCTTTAATGAAATCTAATGGCTCCTATTCGATTTCGCTTTCCTCTTTAGTGTCGCAGTCTCTTTCCTAACTGCCAATCAAATTCTTAACCTGTTCAGGATTACCTAGAGAGTATGCATCAAAGAGGTTTTCCATGACCTCCTTCTTTGATTTTCTTCCTCTTTTCCTAGGTCTCATAGTGGACGTAGGTTGCTTCTGTTTCCCCTTCCCCTTGTCCTCTTTTTTATCCATTTTAACCATCTTTATATGAAAGAGGACCCAACAATGTATCCGCTCACAGTGATGTAGTTGTATCTTGGAGAGTACCTGAACAACACGTATATAAAATTTATAAAGGCCTACTACCGTAACAAAAAGTCAATACCTGTTTTATATAAACAACAATTAAAACGACCCACAGTAGCGGGTGTTGCCTCTTGGAAATACATAATTTGAACCCCATCTACGATCTCCTTGCTGAGGGTAGGGTGTAAGTCCATGGCCAGACATCGACATTTAGCCTTTGACAGGAAAAGAGAAAAGTTGACAAACTTTAACACCCAACTTATAAGTACTAAGAGACTATGAAAACAAGACTGTGACCCAAACTGACTGTGCAAACATGACTGTGACCCAGACTGGAAAATGCCTCAATGAACCTCCTTGCAAAGTCTATTATCCGACTTTGAAATAGTAGAATTTTACTGCAATATTAGGGTAGGAAGAATTACCCCTAGCCCCAACAAGAAACCAGCCTTATGACTCAGATATTGCTGGTGAACAGAGACAAAAATAGGGTAATGTCTAGCACCAGTGGTAGGATAATCATTCTAGGCCATACATGCTAATTCATAATTCTAGAAATCCCTAGTGTGTAGCCTTTCATTCTCTATCATATGTTTGTTGCAGGAGGATATGTAAAAACATATATTAACAATTTGAAATAAAAGGTTAACCACAGAGACTCAAGAGCCAAGACCAAATGGAACCAGAAGTGAACTAAGCAATGAGAAAACAATTAGACTTATAACCTCGAGAAAAGATATGCAAATAATGTGACCACAATTCAAGAAAAATATATCGCTATAGACATCATGCAAGCTATGAATATTAAATAGAAATCCATGCAAGCCCACAGAGAATTGTAAACCTCCATTTGGAACATAGTATAGCGGAACAAAATAGATGAAAAAAATGAAATTAGATAAGAATAGAGATGTTTAATAAACATATAAACCATTTTTATTAAAAGACTTGTATTGAAAAGGGATTTAATGAGATTTTTTTTTAAATATTTAATAAGATGAAAAATATTCTTTTTCTAAGTCTGGAATGATTATGAGTAACTTAATGCAAAGCATAATTGTGCCATCATTATGAGGATCGACATGTCTTGCCAAAACCAGCTGCAGGGGGATCCCCACTCTCCTAGCCTATGGTTTCTCCTTATGGCACATTCCTTCGCAACACACAAAGTACCTAATCAGTAAGTCACACGAGCCTGTCCACCACCCTCTTCCCATGACATCTAAATTCCCTTCCGACCAGAGGAGGGAGATCCATCATTAATCCTCTCTTTCTCTCACATCAACCCACCTAACCTGCCCCCTATATGTTTCAGACCTTCAGTCCTCTTGTTCTCATCCCAAATTTCTCTTCTAACAACCTCCCCTTATCTGCTCTGCTTATCTTCTTCCTTCCCCATCGGCTTATGAGCCATCATATCTCGAGCTCTCCTGGCCTACACTCCACCATGTCCACCCGACGCAACAACTCTTCTGCCTCTAGAGGGAAAAATTAAGGTAGGGGCAGGAGAGGCCATGCCTCTTGATGGGCCTCTCCCAATATGTTGCCAAAAACAAGGGTAGAGACCGCTGCTCGACAGGTGGCCATTAATTATGAGGCAGTGGTTAATCATGATTTCTAGAAAAGGGTGGCTAAGCATGAAGAGAACGCCCACATGGTTGGCTAGCACCTTGCCATTGATGAAGTGAATGAGCATTTTTACTCGATCCCTGACCCAGGACTCACAAGAGCCAGGGAGAATCTCTTCAGTCGGGCCATCGAGCTTCACTGCAATACCAAAACAATGGTTAGTCTTGCCATGCATGTGGAACACAATGCCAATATTGAGAAGAATTTGGATGACCTCACCCAGAAATTTACTTTGTATGTTAGTGTTGTCCACCATCACCATTTCTTCACCAAGGAATCACCTCATTATGCTATGTTAAAAAAGAGGATGGCTATTGTCAAAATAGATTCTTATGGTGCCACCACTAGTAACCATGCCCTGGATGGTTTCAATGAGGGAAAAACCCCCAACTAGCCGATCAGTCTCAATGCCCACAAGGATATTTAGTAGATCCTCTCTACCTCTTTCTCGGTTTTATTACGCTTCGTCTTTGTGGAACTGGTTTAATGATCATATGATCTATGTTTTTCGCTCTGAGACCCTACATTAGCCACTAGGCTCTTGTAAGTTATCCTCGACACTTTAAGCTCTCAACATCCAAGAATTTTGTGCATCTATATATTTTCATGTATTTACTTGTGTAATGATATGCAACACTTTATTAGAGTTAGGTCTAAGTTACTTGTTGTACGGACCTACTCATCACCAACAATTACACTTTTAAAAACTTAATATAACGATCTAATTCAAAAAATTAAAAAAATTAAAATATTCTTTTGTATTACACAAATACAAATATAATTCAACAAATTAATAAAATAAAAAAAATACAATAATTATAACCATTCTCACAAATTTTCAAATCTAGTTTTTATTGCAACTTTAAAAAAATATATTTACAACAAAAAGGAACATATGAAAAAGCAACGACATATTGCCAAATGAAAGTAGTCTTATATATACAACTCAAAAGAACATATGAAAAATATTCCAAAGATGCTACGATGAAGGTAGTCTTGTATAGTCCAAAATATCTTTACAATCGAGAAGGTTAGCCAAGAACATTGAGTGTGTTTCTAGAATTTCACATGTATTCCATACTCTATATTTCTATGTCAATGAAAATATGATGATTGACTTCTTTCTTTATTTATCTACATCTATACTTCTGCAATATTGTATAATTAAGTTATATTTTTATTTTATTTTATTTTGACTATTATAAAGTATCATAAAATAAATGATATCATTTTAGTTTAATTTTATTTTTCCGTAATATGTAATTCTAATTTTAGTTTTCTTTACATAATTTTTACATAAATTTGAATTATTAATTGAGGATGAATATATTTATTGTTGAGTTAGCACAGAGGAAAAACAAATAAAACACATAGACACACAACAAAAATAGAGACAACAGATTTAGCATGGTTCACCCAACCAATCTAGGCTACGTCCACCAAACAGAGGCATCGGCAATCTCATTCATCAATAGAAGAATACAACAACAGAATTACTCATATACACTTCTCTTTCACTCACCTCACATCCCTCATGAATATTTTCCTCTACGAGCTTACATTTTATAGCTGGGAGTAGAAACTGAATCATAAATTCAATCACGAGAAAATATGATGCAATAACTCCACATCAAGATTAGATGCAGTCAATTTAGCAACAAATCCTATTGTTGTCATATTTATGAGATTTTCTCTAAATTATTATTAGAAATCTCAACAATCTCCATGTTGACAATAATTAGCCTGATACCCTGTTCCATTATTATTTTTATCTTTTTTGCAAGCCAAGAGAAGCCAGACACCATCGTAGTTTCTCTAATAAAACTGGTTTCGTGAACATGTCTGCATAGTTTTCCTTCATATGCACCTTTTCAAGAGAGACTCCCCATTCAGTGATAACCAGTCTTACAAAATGGTACTTAATAGGTATGTGCTTTGATTTACTATGATAGGCTGGAATTTTAGCTAAGTGAATTGCACTTTGACTATCAAAAAATAACTTGATGTTGTCCTACAACCTACCAAACACACCAAACAAACCTTTCAACCAAACTGCTTCTTTGCAAGCATGTGAAGCATCTATGTATTCTGCTTCTATAGTGGATAAAGCAACAATGTTTTGTAGCTTTGACATCCAGCTTATAGCTCCACCTGCAAGAGTAAAGACATATCCTGAAGTTGACCTTCTCTTATCCAAATCATCTGAAAAATCAGAATCAACATATCCGCAAACAAATTCACTACTTCTTTTATAAGTGATACAATAATCACTTGTGCCTCTTAGATACCGAAGCACCCATTTCACTGCTGACCAGTGTTCTTTCCTTGGATTTTCCATATACCTGTTGACAACCCCAACTGCATGTGAAATATCTAGTCGTGTACAGACCATCGCATACATCAAACAACCTACTACATTGGCATATGGAATTCAAGATATATATTCCTTTTCTTCATTTGTGTTAGGACATAAACTTGAAGAAAGCTTAAAATGGGAAGCTAAAGGGACTGAAACAAGCTTCACATGGTTCATACCAAACCTTAAGAGTATTTTCTCAATATAATTCTTTTGTGATAGCCACAGCTTACCATTTCTCCTGTCTCTGAAAATCTCCATGCCCAAAATCTGTCTTGCTACTCCTAGATCTTTCATATCAAATGTCCTAACCATCTAAGCCTTTAACCTATTGATCTATGTTATGCTTTTGCTTGCTAAAAGCATATCGTCAACATATAACACTAAGATAATGAACATGCCATTACTCAATTTCTTAAAGTAAACACAATTATCATATTCACTTCTTATATAATTTTGTCTCATCATGAAAGAATCAAATTTCTTGTACCATTATCCAGGCGACTGCTTCAGACCATACAATGATTTCTTGAGCCTGCAGAAAAATTTCTTCTTGCGATTTTGAAAAAACCCTTCAGGTTGTTCCATATAAATCTTTTCATCTAGATCTCCATGTAAAAATGCAGTCTTAACATCTAGTTTTTGTAATTATAAATCAAGTAAAGCAACTAATGCTAAGACAATCTGAATTGAAACAATTTTAACAACTAGTGAAAATATCTCATGAAAGTCAATTCCTGCTTTCTGAGAAAAACATTTTGCAACCAACCTTGCTTTGTACCTGTCTTCTGTATCATCAACACCCCTTTTCAATTTGTAAACCCATTTACATCCTACAATTTTCCTATATTTAGGAAGTTCCACCAGATCCCATGTGGCATTCTTGTCTAATGCCTTCATCTCATCCTTCATAGCTTCTTTCCACTTATAACTGTTAGAACCTTCTACAGCTTCCTGATATCACAAAGGTTCATCATCACTAGCAGTTAAAGCAACTAAAGTAACATAATCATCATACCTTTTAGGAGGACGTCTGATCCTCGTGAACCTCCTTAAAGATGTTTCTGGTACTTCCACAATTTGCTGATTATTATCTGTAGGAACTTCTTCATGATCTGAATTTGAAACATGTTCGTGATCCGCATCTAAAACTTATTCATGATCTGCATCTAAAACTTTTTCATTATCTGCATCTAAAACTTGTTCATCTGGACTATCATCAGTATTTGAACTGGTTTCAAACTGAATATGTTGAAACTTAGGTACATTATCATGTTTCAATTTATCATCTACATTTGGATTATCAAGTGAAGATTCATTGAATTTAACATCTCTGTTAATGATGATCTTGTGAGTAATAAGATCCCACAACCTGTATCCCTTAGTCCCATCACCATATCCAACAAAATATATCTTTTTGATATAGGATCTAATTTAGAACACCGATGTTTCAGAATTAGAGCATATGCATCACAACCAAAAATTTTCATTTTAGAATAATCACATGGGTGACCTTTCCATACCTCTTGAGGAATTTTTCATGCTATTGCAATTGATGGTGATCGATTTATCACATAACAAGCCATTGATATTGCTTCTATCCATAGTTCCTTCTGCAAATTGGCGTTACTAAGCATACTTCCCGCTCTCTCTAAAAGAGTCATGTTCATGCGTCCAACAACTCCATTTTGTTGAGGAGTATACAAATTCCTTGCAATAATTATCAAATTCCTTTGAAGTAAACTCATCGGCATTGTTAGTTCTTAAACATTTAATGCTTCTTCCAGTGATGTTTTCTACTAATTCTCTAAACTGTTTGAAAACTGTGAATACATCAAACTTTTTCTTTAACATATAGACCCACACTTTTCTAGAGAAATCATCAATAATAGATACACAATATGACGATCCTCCATATGATTTTGTAGGAGATGGACCCCAAAAATCAGAATGGATATAATCAAGGATTCCCTTACTAGTATGTTTTCCATTTTAAACTTCTGCTTGCTTTGTTTCCCATATATACAATGTTTGCATAAATCTAACTTAGAAGATTTTAAACTAGGAAGTAACTTACGATCAGATAAAAATTTTAATCCTCTTTCGCTCATATGGCCCAACCGTTGATGCCATAGACGAATAGAATTACTGTTGTTTTCAGATACAGTAGAAGCATGATCTGACTCTGTTCTTCCTTCTAACTGAAAAATATTTCCAACATTCTTTTCTTTCATTACTAGTAAAATTCCTTTATAAACTTTCATTACTCCACCTTGAATAAGGGTTTTATATCCATTTGTGTCTAGTACTCACAGCTAAATGAGGTTTTTTCTGAGTTCAGGCATGTTTCTTACATCAGTTAAAATTTTATTTTTCCCTTTAAACATTTTAATCTAGATACTCACAATTCCAAAAATATTACATGAGACATCATTTCCCATGTAAACAACTCCATCATTGATTGATTTATAAGATTTAAAACACTCTCTATGAATGCACATGTGATTTGACTCACCAGAATCTAACAACCAATGTTGATCATGATTAGACAAACTAACTGATAACACTTCATCACTCATACCTGAAATGGATGTCGAACTTGTATCTGTCATGTTTGCTTCTTTCTTCTCTATCGAAGAGTCTCCTTTCGATATTTGTTGTCTCTTCCAATAGTCCTTCATCAAATGTCCAGATTTTCCACAAAACCAACACTTTACCTTACTCTTCTTCCCTTTTGATTTTGACCGCGAGTTTTTATTCTTACTGAAGTGTCTTTATTTAGAAAGACTTCTAACCATCATTTCTTCTGAGGTAGAGGTTTTTGAATTTGACCTTTTCCTTGTTTCTTCAGATAACAAAGCTCCAACAACATCATCAAATTCAAGGGTTTCTAATGAACTAAGACTTAGAGAAGTAACAAAATGATCCCATGACTCGGGAAACAAGCATAATAAAGTTACAACTTTATCTTCTGAATCAAATTTTACATCTATAATATCTAACTGCACTAGAAGAGTATTAAAGGTATTCAAATGATCAATTATTGATATACCTTCCTTCATGCGCAAGCTGTACAATTGTCTCTTCAGAAGAATCCCATTGGTTAAGGATTTTGTGATGTACATCTTTTCAAGCTTTGTGCACAAACCAACAGTAGTTTTCTCTGACACGATGTTACACAAAACATCATCCGCCAAACACAACCATATGCCACTCAGTGCTCTGTTATCAATGTCACTCCATTCGTCATCTGTCATGGTGTAAGGTTGTTTGGATTTTCGCAAAAGTGCCTTCGCAACACCTTGTTGTATGAGTAGATCATGCATCTTAACTTTCCAGATCTCGAAGTTATTTTTCCCATTAAACTTCTCGATCTCAAACCGAGCACTTTAAGTTTTTGACATGATTTGATTGCTTCTATTTTATGGATCCTTAATTTCTTTTTAAATCAAATTAACAATTTGAAAAGAAAAAAATTTCCTTTTACAACCATGCAATTAATAATAATTGGATACCATAAATGTGCTAAAAAGGAGATTTTACTTTTTCTGCAACATGCAGCATCAAACGAGCGCTGTTAGACTTACAGCTCTGGATCTCATGGTCTACACAAATCAATTTCAGTTATAGTCTGTGCAAACACATCCACCGTAAGTGGAGATGAAATATCTAGTCTCTTCCATGCAGATCTTATCTATCAATCCCTTTTCCTGACTTCCGTGGTTTGGCTTCTAGTAGTAGTGTCAACGTGCATCTCCGATTGTGGTTCCAGACTGCACTATTCACAAGATTTTTATGTTCACCTTTTACACAACTATTTACCCAGCTTTCAAACTTGGATCATAAACCGCTCGTGAAAAATCCGATACGGCGCTGTTCAACCAGGTTCTCATGGCTTACGATGCTTACTTCTCTCGGAAGCCATATCACGGGTTGGAAAATTTCAACACAACGCCATTTAGATCTTGTTAACGTAGGTCAGGTCAATCGAAAAATTAGTTTAATTCTACGTAAAAAAATAAGAATGTAGGACTTTAACACAGCTCATGGCCACACGAAAAACCAGTGTGTTTCAAATCGGAACAAATGATCTTCACTGGCTGCTCCCTCTTTCGTAGGAGTTGGCACAACAGATGCTGGCATCGATCTGCAAAGAAAAAAACCCCGTGGCTCTAATTTGTGCCGCGGATCTGACCAAGATGGTTCTATAGACCCAGGGCTTTCACGGTCCACCGGTCTCGATCCATGCTTGTTAACACTTCCACGCTCACACAGCCACATCCATTTAAACTTACCGTCCTCCCTCTAATTTAAACCATAAGCTTACTTAGCTTACACATCTACACACTCAGCAAACAACATATCAATCTTAACCCTGAATTCTCTGATACCAATTGTTGAGTTAGCATAGCGGAAAAACAAATAAAACACACATATACACAATAGAAAATAGAGACAAAATATTTAACATGGTTCACCCAAACAATTTGGGCTACGTCCACCAAATAGAGGCATCGGAAATCTCATTCATCAACAAAAGAATAAAACAACAAAATTACTCATCTGCACTTCTCTTCCACTCACCTCACATTCCTCATGAATATTTGCCTCTACGGGCTTACATTTTATAGTTGGGAGTAGAAACTGAATCATAAATTCAATCACAACAAAATAGAATGCAATAACTCCACATCGGGATTAGATGCAATCAATTTAGCAACAAATCCTATTGTTGTCATATTTATGAGATTTTCTCTAAATTATTATTAGAAATCTCGACATTTATGTATGACAAAGGTATTAATTGTTCATAATTTTTTAATTGTTATGTTGGGCTAGTATTATAGAGATATTGTAATGATTAACATTTTGATTAGATGGGAATAAAATAAAATTTAAAATAAAATGTTTTTTTCATGATATTCTTTATGTAGCTTATTTTTCCATGGTGTTTTTCTCTAATGTATCCTATTTAAAAGTTAATAATTAAACCAATGTATATCCATCTTAATTTCAGATCTACAAATCTCTAAGAAGTATCAAATCCCTATTCCATCTAAAAGAGGTTTCCACCTCAATAGATTTGATCCCTCTCAAATTTTGGTAGGTTTGTAGTTAAGATGGATCTTATCTGGACTAGTTGATACTTATAAATTACTATAAATGCATAGCTTTAATCAATGATTTAAGGTTTTTTTATTCTACTTTTTATGTTTTTTATGTTTTATAAAGTTGTTGGATTATTGAAAATTTATAAGTACATCATAAATATTATATTTATATTATATAGGGGTTAAATTTGACACCCATTTACCAAAATTTCCATTTTTTACTAGTAAATATAGTTTATTATGGAAAAAAGAGGTCAAGTTTAACTTGCAAATAATTTTGAAAAATGTCAAAGTGACAGGTATATAAAAAAAATCAAAAGTTTCAAATATATATATATATATATATATATATATATATATATATATATATATATATATATATATATATATATATATATATCATTGGATATGTGGTCTTCTCACAATCTACATGGTACATTCCAGATAACTTGTGACTTAATAGAGCGACTTAATTAAATTACATAAAAATAAAAATAAAATTAAGATTAAAACTAAATAAAATAAATTTATAAACTAAAATAAGATTAAAGTAAAATAGTCAATTTACCATAGATAGTTTCTGTACTCTACACTTTGACTATAGTATTTTAAAATGTAAAATTTGTATTTAAAAAAAAAATACAATATTATGTAATATAATACTTTTTATTTTTTTAATAAATTTTTTTTTTTTGAAGTGAGTGAAAATAAAATGAAAATAAAAATAACTCTATGTGAAAGCATTTTTATTTGGTCAATGTAAAATTAAATTAATAAAAAAATAAAGTTAAAATAAAAATAACTTCATGGTATTGAGCCATGGTATGGCAACCCATGGTATTTATGTGGAATATAGAATATTTAAAGGGGGGAATTAAAACAAATTTTATCCATCTTAACTCCGAATCTACCCGATCAAATCTCCTTTCACTCTAAATATGTTTGCATCTCAAGGGATTTGATTCCTATGGGCCCTTGATATCTACTGGATCAAATCTCCTTTCACTCTAAAGATGTTTGCATCTCAAGAGATTTGATCCCTCTGGGCCCTTGATAGCTCCGAATTTAAGATGGATCTAGGTTGGTTGTAATGTAATGTAATGTGTTATTTATCCTAAAAATAAAAATCACACTATGTGAATACATTTTTACTTGATCGAAATAAAATAAAAATAATAAAAATAATAATATTAAAATAAAAATAATTTCATGGTATTCACCCATGGTATTGACACATGGTATGAGAACCCATGGTATTTACCCATGGTATTCATGTGGAATACAACATATTTAAAGGGTAAAATGAAACCAACCTAGATCCATCTTAGCTCAAGATCTAAGCCCAGAGAGAGATATCAAATAGCTTGTGACACAAACCTATTTTCACTCAGTGAAAATAAATTTGAACCCTTTTGAGGCTTGGTGGATCCAAAGTTAAAATGGATTTACTATGGTCACATTTTGTAAGCCTAGATGATAAAAAATTGAACCCTTTTGAGGCTTGGTGGATCCAAAGTTAAAATGGATTGAGGCTGGTCACATTTTGTAAGCCTAAATGATGCTTCAGAAGTGGGTATGTTTTTTATGTTATACATTCCTAGATGAGGCTTTAGAAGTGGGTATGTTTTTTATGTTATATATTTTGCTTTAAAATATTGGTAGGAGTTGTAAATAATTCATTTCCCCATTAAGCTAGAGATTTAAAGATAATAGGGCAATTCACATTATGGATTGTGTGAGTTTCAAGTTGATGTTTATATAAATAATTGTTTTTTAAGTGAGTGAGTTATAGCTTAGTGAGAGTCTTTATATTCCAATTTCTTCATCAAGTCTATCAATATGTATTTGGTGAGTGAACATGCATACACCTAATTTAATAAATTATTGATTAGTATTTTTCATGGTTAAATATTTGATCAATGCTTCAAATTAAAAATCACTTGGACTAGTACTAGACTTAACTCAAGCTGAGACTTCACGTAAACTAGGGTAAGTTTGAGTATATTTTAATATATTTGAATAATTTATACATGAAAATGTAGACATCATGGAATCTTTTCCTCCTCCATGGAATTAGTACAACACGAGGATCCTCCCTTAATTGAAGGTCATGAGTAGCAGAGTCTTCTGTAGGAAAGGCTTCATTCTAACTTCAGTAAGTTCAACTGGCCTTTACTTTCATTTGAAGACCCGATATCTAATATCCACATGTTAAACATCATTTTAGCAAAATATTATTGAAAAATAAACTAAAATGTTATAAATTTAATTAAAAATGAAACTTTGGAAATTTATTTTTAGCAATGGCACGTTGTTTTTCACCCTAATCTATTCAACTTTTAACTGCATTCTCTTCAATATTTGCAGGTATACATTGCGTTTTATTTTTCTTTTAACTTAGATGAAACTGATAAAAGGAAATATTAAAAGTGATATGAAGGTTCGTTTAAAAATGAGATCATCATAAAAAAACTCTATGACGGGAAGCGGGACCCGTCAAATTTAACCCCTCATATTTTTATATTTATATTAAAATATTAATATTTTTGAATTGGTTAGTGAATTGATGATTGCATATTAACAATTAATGATGTTTGCATTAACCTAACCAAAACACATAATAGTGGGAAAGTGTCTATATTAACATAACATGAATAAGGAATTATTATTTTCAAAACATCATATTTAATATTATTTTAAATAATTTGAAAAACTTATATTTAATGGTAAAGAGTGAAAAAATATTATTTTTATTAATTTTTGTTGGTAGTAATGGTAAACATGAATTGCTCAAGTTATCACTAATTTGTGAGCCCCAAGTTTATGAGAAACTGTGTTATTGACCCATGGAATTCATGTGGAATATAGCCTATTTAAAAAGGGAAATTAAACCATCCGAGATACAACTTAACTCCAAATATACCAAGTCCCCAGAAGCATCCCTCTCATAGCTTGGTATATCTAGAGTTAAGATAGTTCTAGGTTAGTTTATTAGAGAATTTTGAGGTAGTGGTAAATATTGTATTGAAAGGTTTCATGGAATTTTCACCTATAAGCGGATCAAATTCCGTCCCCATGTTTTTTAATTTTAATGGCCCATTAGGGATATCCTAATTGATTGGAGCTAACCATGTCAATGTCGACACTTCTCTTCAAATATTGACTAAAAAACTAATATAATTTATGGATTATTACATTAGGAAAAAAAAAATTAGTGGAAACTTTACAATATAAGCCTTACTAATATATATTAGAAACTTGATCTAACTACTTAATCTCCCTTTTACATAAACCAAAAAAAAAAAAAAAAAAAAAAAATCACAAAATGCTTTATATAATATTTTGTATTCAATTGTGACTTGAAATGTTTCTTTTTAAAATAAAAAATAATATATTATTGAAATTTAAAAAAAAAGAATGATATAAATGAATATTTTTTGTCTAACCATTATATATTTTGGAGATTTTGGTCACAATTTGTGAATTTGTTTTGGGTCAAATCTTAATCTCTATTGTTTAAAATGGGTTTTTGACTGCATATATAGATTCAACACCCTCGAAAAATCATGGGAACTCATATTATGAGAATTTTACAAGTAAAACATATAATTACCCTGAAAATTTTAATGGAAAATAAAACAAAAACATAAATGACTAATTACACCGATACGCGTACCCCATGTTGGAATTGGCTACTTTAATGATTTTCTTAATTAATTTTTTTGATGCCAGGATGGTGTAAACTTCAAGATGCCAGTATATTATCCTCGTATCCACTACATCAATGGTTGAAATTCACACCACTAATTTTCTTGCATATCTAAAATATATGTTTAAACCTTACTAAAATTATTTTTTTACAAAACACGATTAAAATTTTACTATGCAAGTTAATTGTTACCACGTATGAAAATTAGAGATATGGAATTAAAAATATAAATGTTGAAACTTACATTATTGAAACGTGGTTGATTTGAAAACTATTTGTTTCAAAAAACCTAATGGACCAAATATGTGTCCTCTATACACTGGCTTCATTGATTGCAATTTTATCGAACTCCCAAAATATTAACATGGTTTTATAGAAGAAAATAATAGGTTTAAGTTATAATAGCCATTTTAAATTTTAAATTGTAATATAATTTACATATTTTAAGTTTTTAAGTTTAATATAGTTTATATAATATTAAATTATAGTTTTGATAAAATAATACATAATATTATATTATATTTTAATATTAAATTTAAGATAAAGAGTTTGTTTATTTTAATATTTCAAATGCCCCATTTTTTCTTAATTACCATTTCTTACCTCTTCAAAATTGTAGTGAGTTCTTTTCTTTTCTTTAACCATGTTTTGAAAAGATTTTTTTTTTAATTAATAAGATAATATATATGTGTGTGTGTGTGTGTGTGTGTGTGTGTGTGTGTGAGAGAGAGAGAGAGAGAGAGAGATACCAATGGATGATCATTCTATATTTTAATAAACACTCTATATAAATTAAAACAAAGTAATGTGGTAATTCCATTTCATCTAAGCACTAAATTCATTTTCAAAATGCTCTAAGATTCACCTTGTACAATCAATAATCGTGAAAAAATTCAACAAGTCCACATTTTATTGACAAATTGCTTTAAAATTTTGCCAATTTACTATGCTATTTTCCAATCACATGTTATCAACAACAAAAAATGAAAGTTAAACACCAATGTTCTACAATGAGGAATTTGTCAATTTCAACCAAGATATGAAGTTCAAGGCACTCATTCATAAAGCTTTCAATAAGAATCTATGGCTAAATGAGATGATATTTGTGTGAAGTTCATTTACCAAGTAAAATGAGTATGTTATACCATCATATTTTTAAAACTACCTTAATCATAAATATTCTTTTACCAAGTAGAAAATGAGTATGTTAGAACATCATTTTTTTTTTCTTTAAAATTACACGAAACACAAGTATTTCAGCTTATATTAATATCAACCACATTGATAAATATGATTGTAGATGTATTTTGTAATGTATCTCGTCCACAATTTATTTTTTCTTTTTTCTTTCTGATTTATAGTTGGTGTAATTAACCGTAACAATTGGTCAATACTGTAAGTATACTTTTAATTCATTGTCGAAATTTGACAATATCTTAATTTTAAACCCACAATTCCATCTCTTTCCATTTCGTTGAAACTTGACAAAATTTCGCTCTTAATAATAAAAGTATTATATTTCCCCTTCTACTTCATCCTTATGTTTGTATTCTTTTAAATCAACGCACAAACATATAAACATGTTTTAGGCCTATTTATCTACCATGCATATCATGTTTCTCTTTTCACTTCTTCCACTTTATGACTATATAACCACTAAGGAAAAAGACACCTATTCTGGTTGTAATATTGATGCAGGGGCATTAGACACTAGCAAACAATGTAGGAGTTTTGTCCACATGTTGTGGCTAGGAGGGTTTGAAAAAAATTTGAATTGTAACAGCTAGGTGTCAATACCTCAGCTGATTGTATTATTTAGATTAGTTAGAGTCATAGAATTCGAATAGCTCAGTTAGTCTAGCTGTCATATTTCAGTTAATTGAATTACTTTAATTAGGCTGTTGATTTCCTAAAACGGTCCTCTCAGAGGAACCGAAGAGTCATACGTTTATGTATATAATTGTGATCCCTCAGATGTATAGGGGAGGAAAGAGAGGAGTTTCCTGCAATAAAAGCTCTGTGTATTGAGAAATTTCTTCCGGTTGAATAAAATTCAAGTCCTGTTGATTCCCAAACTGCCTATATTTATAATTGTGAAGAATTGTTTAACTGTGAGGCGATTGTGTAATGGTAATTCCGTTCTCTGTCCTTGAATTCCCGAAATTTGTTGGATAACCCTGTAAATTCACCATAACCACAGGCGTGGTCTGTATAGAAAAGCCGTCGGAAGAGAATCATGTTATTGTTAAGTGAAAATATGCTGAGGATTGACCCGAGTTAACAAATAGAGAATAAACGAAGGAGAACGCAAACCCGACGAGGAACCCTGGGTAAACACTGTGCAAAAACCGTGAGTGGTTTTGGAAGGCGGATTGCCCATATCACACCGCTTTTGGTGTATAGGCAGTATTCCCTGGTCGACGAGCGATTCCATAGACCTGTTGACACGTGGCGGGGCGGACCCCGTAAAACTCTTTGGGTGCTTTCAGCCATACTATTCATCCATCGTCACCCAGGACAGGAGTGATGCGCTCGGAGAGTTGAGCAGGCGAGGGCCATCGGACGGTGTTCGCTTAGGGAAGACACCATATTAATAAGACACATGGTTTATTGTAAGTCATTTATATAAAACGCGTGGAATATTATTATAAAGTGCAAAGGTTATAACTTAGTCCTAAGTTCGGAGATAATGTATATGAGATGGGAAATATAATATAAAGTATTGAAAGTTTAAACATCGGTTATCAGGTCGGGTGGCGTAATATAAAGTGAGAGATATACTTAAATTTTCAAAGGGTGTCAAATAATATTTATTTATCAAATTCCCCGAATTTGATAAATAATATTCCAGAAAAAATAAATAGACCACGTGGGGGAAAGAGAATAGAAGGCAGAGCCACGACGATGATTGACCGACCCTCCTTAGGGATGACTTTCAGCGTTGTTGGATCATTTGTGGTATCAAAGCGAATTTTAAAGTTGTTTTTGCTGACATGGAAATACAAGTTGGTAGAGGTGCTAGTAGAAGGAGGCATGTTGACAACGCAGAGGTGTTGGGGATGTTGCAGAGGGTCGAGGCCAGAATGGATGTCATAGAGCAAAGACAGACTAGAGATCATGAAGACATCAGCGAACTTGAGATAGAAGAAGCAGAAGAAAATGTTGAGATTCCTCCTGACATGAGGCTCCTCATAACTGTTCTGGGGTCTGTAGTTAAGCCCAGAATTGAAGTGTCGTGTTATGCAGGGGGACTGAATCTAGAGGAGCTAGTGGAATGGATAAATGAATTCAAAAAGTGCTTCGATTATGAAGAAATAAGTGAAGATAGAAAGGTCAAGTTTGCAGTAACAAAGATGAAAGGACATGCTGCACTTTGGTGGGATGGAGTGCAGGCAGAAAGGAGGAGAGTTGGCAAGCAACCTATCAAGAGCTGGACCAAAATGATGGCTAAGTTGAAGGGTAAATTCTTGCCTAGTGATTACCAGCTGACATTGTATAGACAAATGCAGAACCTAAGACAGAGGTTGCTGACAGTAAAAGAGTACATAGAGGAATTCTACAGAGTAAGTATAAGAGTTGGGCAATTCCAAGACACACCAGAGAAGACTGCCAAATATGTGAATGGTCTCAAGCTGGAGATCCAAGATGAGATTGGTCTCTTGTCTCCTAAGACAGTGGAAGAGGCATACCAGATGGCCTTGAAAGCAGAGGAGAAACTCCTGAGAAAACAGTCTGCCAAGAAGAGAGGTACTTTCCGTGGGAAGGGAAGTTAGGGTGGTAGAGGAAAGCCTACACCCAGGAATGGAGCTGACAGTAGCTCACCTCGCGGAATACATCTGAGAGGATGATGCGAGGGGCAGAAGTGGTTCTTACGAGAGGAAAAGGAAGGGGAGGCGGAGACGGGCGGGGGAGAGAATTGAGGTGTTATAGATGTCGGCAAGTGGGACACAAGAGTGGGACACAATGTAACACCCCCAAGTTCTATGCTTTTCAAATGAGACATTTGAACATAAATCCAAAGGGGAGTGGACCCGAGTGGATGATTGTGTGGATGTGGTTAATTATTTAATTATGAAAAATAAATAAAATATTATGTATGCCCTATGACCAGATGAGAAAATGAGATCATATGCCTAATCCATGAGGTGATGGAAAAGGAAAAAAAAATACTTTCCCCAAATATTTCAAAAAAATCCTTGAAAGAAATTATTTTTAATTTAGATTTTTGAGGAAAAATCTAAATTTCCCCAATGAAGAGGAGTAGTTGGGAAGAGGTGAGAAAAAGCTGGAAAAGCTGAGGAAAAGCTTAAAAGCGACTTTAAAGAATCCCGAGAATGGGAAGCCTAGGCTAAACGGAATAAAGCATCCACGGGGGGTACGGGACGCGGGGTGGAAACGAGGCTGGGGAAAGCACGACTTAAATAAGGCTGCTCCCGATGATCTTGAGGGTTGAGTACGTTACAATAACATTACTCTGCTCGGGGGTGAATCCTGGGAGATAAAGAGGATTCTAAGGTTGGGAGGACTGGTCATAATAGAGGTGTGCATGCATAAATTTGGAGATATCTGTAAGTCTGTGTTAAATATATTCCTTTATGCAATTTATGAAATTATGATTGTTCTATTCCTTTATTCAATTTATGAAATTGTGATATTATATTCCTTTATGCAAATTATGAAATTTTGATGTTATAGTACATTATGGAATGTATGAATTGTTATGTTATGTTGCATTTTGCAACTGTTAGAGGGATTAATGGTGCAATAACTTATGTAATTGTAACTACAGCTATTGACCGTAGAGACAAATGGTTGGGTGTAGAGATGAGTACATTGAAATAATGAGGTTGAGATGATAGATTAATTGAGCAGCCAATACAATAACTATGTGTAGGTATAGATGGCTATCTTCTAAAGGAGTATTTAATTCTGTGTGTATAAACAGAAGCTGTTAATAAACCAGTACCCATGAACATTAAGTTCCAAATAAATTAATCTATCATAACAATACTGATGGCACAAAAGTCACTGTGATCAATAACAGAAAGTAGGGAACAACAACCCTCAGCTGTGTTACAATGGAAAGAATTGTAAAAAATTAGAATTTACAGTATTCTATTAAATGTAATGGTACACTTATGGAGGTAGCAGTTGAATCCTAACTAAGTACGAGGATTTAATACTAGGGATTCTAAACTATTCAGTTCAATATTCTCTCCCTCCCTTGGAGTGAAGCAAGAGGAGTTGTTTCCTAGTTTCCATGGAACAGCTGAATCTATACCCTAATGTCATACATGCTGAATGGTTATAACAGGAAAATAAGGGGGGGAAAAAGCCTATTGCAAAATCTATTGTGAAATAACAGTCTGTGTGAGGGAAGATTGTAAGCATGGGTAAAATACCATGAACAGAGCATCTAGTTACCATCCATAGAACTACTGGGAAAGTAGTGGAGCAATGGTGGTGAACTGCGTAGAGATAGATGTATGCGAGGAGGCATACATCTATACTTTGATGCTGAAACTTTACATATTGAAAATATTAGCAGGCCGGCAAACTGGGAAGTTTGATTAAGGGTCTAGTGATCATCCTGCACAGAAAACCTGAGACATACAAGGTAAAATATGTAGATATATAGTCTACTATATGAACTGAGAAGAGGGGAGGTCAAGGCCAACAATCCTCATGGAAATTCTTGTATTCCATGGCTGTCTATGAGTACTGAAAGGAATCTAAACCCCGGATAACAATTTGCCTTGTAGGTGTTTCAGTATAAAAACTATAATTGAGGTTACTAAATAATAATAGAATCCCATGACATATAAAAAAAAAAATGGGTTTGGGAGACGTGACAAATGGTATCGAAGCAAAGTTCAAAAATTGGGCAAGATGTGTGCTCACAAAGGAATGGTTAACTGATATAAATTTAGGAATATTAAAAATATTACTTCACGTATATAAATATCTTGGATATACTTTCAGGTATACTTTCAAGTATACATGTAACATATTGTGATGAGTAAAAGCAGTGATATGGGAGTAATATGAGTAGGCTCATATACCAGAATGGTTAAACCTATAATAGGTTTAAAACTGGAAACTGATAGCTTGCAGAAAAAGAGTATTTTGATACTCGGACTATATATATATATATCCATGATGAAAAAAAAAAAATCTGTAACTTTACCATAATTTAACCCCTCACTAGAAATCTTCCAATTATGAAGGTAAGATCTTTAGTATGGGTAGAACATACAAAGAGAACAAGGAACTTCTAGAGTTAAGAGTATGAAGGGGGATGATGTGCTTCTAGTTATCCTCTATAGATGATTAGTTATCATTTTTTTCCCCTTTAAATACAAAATTGATATTTCATGCTTGTGTGGATGTTACAAAATGATGGTAGAAAAACTAAAGTCACATGGTACTAATCTCAAAAGGGCTAAAGAAAAAAAAAAAAAATGTTATACCTCAAACTTTGAAATTTATGCTAGAGGAAGAACGTTTCCAGTATATAAGTTTTCTTATATAATATAACCTCTATATGTTTATATATTTCATGTCTAAAGTTATATGTCTCTATAGTGTAGCCTGGACATAAGTAGCACAGCCAAGTGCTATCGAATACATATAACTGAGCATCAAGAAAAAAAAAATCGGAAATTGATTTCAAGCGCCGTGAGCTGAAATAAGAACACGATGCATACATTATATATAGGTGTCGCACTTAGCGCTAACCTCATTTGTAAATTTTAACAATTATTTATATAATAGGAAAATTCCTGTATCGGGGTATATAAATTTCCCGAGCTTAAACTTACCAAAGGAGTCTTTCGTATCATTGAAAATTTATATATGCAGCAGAATGCATATATTTATATGTGTAGTAGAAAAAAAATTGGAATACCAACGCCGTGAGCAAAACAATAGGAAATATAATAAAGATTTCAATGAATAGAGGAGCTGACTAATCGAATCATATAGCATTAATAAGTAATGTTAAGTCAATGTGGTTATCTAACTTATTGGGCATGCCTATATAAAAAAAAGGAAATCACCAAAACACAATCGGTGTAGGATGTGTATACAAATCACCAATTGCTGGATTCGATTGTTAGAAATTTCATGTGCAATATAAAGGTTCGGATTGGAACACAAATCGAAAATATCATAACTGTTGGAGTATAAAGGCATTTTCATCCGGTAATTTGGGTATAATAGCCAGATGATAGATTTTAACAGAGTTGACTAAAAACCATTAAAGCAAACTCGGCAGTCTTCATCACTGCACACGCCCAGGTCTCAGGGAATCATATGTTTATACAATGAACCATACAGACATAAAACGAAATATAGGTTTATAAAATGAAACAGATATACAACGAAGCATCTGGGTATAAATGAAACCTATATAGGTAAACAGAGTCAACGACGAACCGCAGAGAACCGAGCGTGAAGGTTTAACCGGGGAGTTCAGTTGCACGGAAAAGGGCATGCAGTGGTCTGGTGAGGATTGTACCAGTTCACAAAAGACTGGCGTGAGTGAAGGCATAAATAGTCAGTACAAATTTCAATGGTTAACTAAAACAAAACACAGAAAAAAAAAAATAATAATAATAATAAAGGTAGAATAACTATCTAGAATCCAGAAATAAAAATGATCGCAGGAGGAATAGTAAGCTGCCTGCACAATAAACTTGTGGAAAAATATTACAACACAGTCGCTATCAAGAGATTTTACAAAAAGAACATTGATATAACCAGGAAGGTTATATGATGTAGAAAGTCGCAATCCAGAAACCCTGCATAAACCAGATAGAGTTAGCAGATAGAGAAAAATTTTAATACGGACGTAGGGTATTCATTATCCCCTGCAACATAACAACATTGAGGTTGGAGAGACTATTGGAAAAAAATCGGGTGAGTAAATAAGATGCTGAACAATTAGGGTTTATATGTATATGAAGGTCGAAATAAGATCTCAGTAGGTGAATGGAGATCGGCACAACATAACCGAAGAATGAAAAGACTCTATGAGGAGATGAAGTTAGAAAAATTGGCTTGAGCATTCTGGCGCTAAGTAAATTAACCAGTACATGGTAGGTGGTCGGGCGAGCAACAGAGGACTGATCTAAATTGATAAAACCTCCTCCAGCGAGACGCTCGGTAAACGAAATTGGAACGAACCTGTGAACCGGAAAACCTGTACATCCGAGAAAAAAAAAATTATTCGAGACAGTAGATAAGCCGTAAAAGAAAGTCATACGCAGTGCTATACCAGGATAAGTTAAAATAATCGATAAACCGGGGAAGAACGCCGAGGGTAGGGAAGTATAAAAATGGAGAGTAAGATAATCAGACACAACGAACTGAAACCCCGAAAAGTTTGAGAGATGAAATAATCAGACACAATGGGGCGAAACGAAATGCAATGACTCCTGGGACAGAAAAGGATTAATAAAGGGAATTATAAACCCTAACAAACAAACCGGCAAACCCTAGAAAGCTTAGCATTCTATGAAATCCCAAGAAGATATGGAGAATCAAGCCGAGCGGCCGTCAGGGTACTCGACTGTAGGTGTAATAATAATTAAATCTGGTTCCAATGTACTCGACCGGCGGAATTCCTGCAATTCATAAGTATGTCGCCACCGAAAGGACCTTCCTGATTTTGAACCAACAGCAGGTTAATAAAGAAAACGTAAGCCGGTGGTGAATGAGAGAGGTACGTGTACAGATTTTCCAGCCCCAAAAGACGGATCGCGTGGTACCAGCTCCTTTCTCCTTCTGCACGCAAGCCTGACATGCAAAAACAACCCGGCATCTCGAGTAAATTTGAACAGAGCAATGTTGAAAAAAAACAAATCGTGACACGTATGAGAGTGCAGACACGAAAGATCGATACCGTGGTGAGAAATGAAAATAGTCCGTTTCATGATGTATCAACCCACTCCTCTGACGTGGAAAATAGTTTGAAATTTCAATTTACTATACGTAAGTCTGACGTGGAAAATAGTTTGAAATTTCAATTTACTATACGTAAGTCTGACGTGGATTTTTTTGTTACGCTGGAGTGTAAAAACAGTGGTATAGTTCTGAACTTTAAAACCACTCCACCAAAATGGATGCGTGGGACGAGTGGGTAATTAGGGATGCCACCAAATCGGCAATCGAACCCCAGTCCTATCCCTTGACCAGGCGCATCAGCGTGGTATGGTGTATGGTGGTATGGTATAGGTCAAAGAACCGTTGACGTGAGCCCCACAACGATAAAATCTAGCCGACGTGTTACGTCCGAAACGTGTGTCAATATATTTCATGAAAGAAAAAAAAAAAACTCAATAATCGACGCGAGGAAAAAAAAAGAGAGGATGAGGCGGGTTCCGTCATATTAACCATGATGTATATAGATAGCAGTGTTAAAATATCACGAACCGCGTGCTGAAGATTTAAAACGGGGGTTTTTACAATAAGTATATATATACAGGTGTCACACCTAATCGTGCGTGACTTGTCGCCATAATATGAATGCAGATTTAGAATGTATAGCATAATGATGGGTGGTGTAAGTATCAAAAAGATCTGTCGGAATGAATACATACTAGCGCGAGCATTCTCATAATAAAGTTATACATAAGGGTCATATGTATACGATTTCTCATAATAAAGTTGTACATAGTGGGCATATGTATACAATGTAAGAGTTGATTATGTGAAATCCAAAAGCCGGTTATAAAAAGGAAAATCAATAGGTCGTATATATATATATATATATAGGTCGTATTATACATAAGTGATGTATGTAAGTGTAGATTGGATTATGTATCGAGCTGTAAGTAACATAGGTATATAATATAGATATAAAGGTATAGGTGCCCTATATATATGTATATGAACCATATGCGTATGAAACAATGATCTCTATATATATATAACCCCTACACATGTTTATATATGTGGGTTAATGATATTAAATTAATATAAATGTGGACACATGGTTAGAAATAGGATTCACAATTATATGGGTGAATAGATAAATTATCGATTCATAAATTATAAATGTTTTATATGGGTGAATTATAAATGTTTTATAAATGTCTATATAAAATTGTTTTATAATGTTTTATAAATTCACTTTATAAACATTTATAAAAAGCACATGGGCGTAGTATAGGTGGTATATATATAATGATATATATATATATATATATTCCCACCTATGTGGATTTAAAAATTTACTATATTCCCATCTATAGGGTGTTACCACTATAAGTGGGTGGATTCATAGATATACGCCGGTAATCTATAAGGAAGTTAAAATTTTAGGTGGTGGAAATATATATAAGTTAGAAGAGGGTATTGGAAAATTGATATGGCAGTGTATATATATATATAACTTTAAAAGGTATAAATTACTTTTTTATATGTGACTTATATATATATATATATAAAGGTTATATATATATATCTATCTATGTGCACTCAAGAGATGCTATCAAGGAGATTTATATATATCTATAGATAAAAGAAACATACGTGGTATTGATATATGTAGGTATGAGGTTATATGGCAAAGCTTTAAAAATATGTGCAAAAGATTATATATCATAAATACCCCATATATCCTCAATAAACCTTGATATCTATGTTGGATTTAATAAAGTGGCATTTTAGATATCTATGGGTAGAATATCGAATATATATATATAAAAATATATATATTGGATTAGTAAAGTGGACTTATAAATTCCCGGAATTGGTTGGAGTGAGTAGGACAACACTCATATATATATATAGGTATAAAATGGGATTTAAATTACCAAAATTGTATATTATATTGAGGATTATATATATAGAGTGGTTCTATATATATATAAAAAAGAGTGGAGAATTTAATGATATGAAATATAATGGTTCATATAGAAAAAAGCTTTATAAAGGAAATTTTATATGTTTCACTCTATGGGAATATATATACAATATGGTGGAATTGAGCATAATTAATTATGTGTGCAAGAATGTATATCTATAGAAAAATTAACCTTCACGATAAGGTTAAGAAATGGATGTATGAAATTAGAACTGAGGTTAAAAGTTGGGGGACAATGTATATTTAATAGAGGCATGTATACTGCTATAAAAAGAAAAGAAGAGTACAAATTTAATTACAGTTTAAATGGTTGATTTAGTAATTGTGGAACCATTACATGGAGTTAGGCATGAATGAATAAAGGGATAAATTGAAATTTCCTGATGATTTACTTAAGAGGAATATTCTGGTAATAGTGGAAGAATGATTTCTTAATTATTTATAAAGAATTTATATTCTTTCATGGAAATAAATTATATTTTCAAGTTGATATATTTTATGAGTTTAGAGATAATGAGAAAAAGAATTGGAAAAAAAATATGGAGAAGTGATATTTCTCTCTTAAGGAAAAAAAAACAAATATAGATTTAAAAAAAAAAAAAAAAAAGCATGAGAGATTTATGAGTTGCTTTTGTTGGAAAAAAATAGAATGCTTTTATGCATTAGAAAAGAAGGAATTCTTTTATGAAAACAAAATTTTGGAATACTTTTATGATTCCATTTTAATTAATTCTATTATATAAGCCTATGAGAGAAATAGAAAAGGGGAAACTGTGTCAAATTTATTTTTGACATTATCAAGTATTAATACTTGTGAATGTGAGGAACTATAGAAATTACATTTATCACTATAAAAGGAAACATGTATTCACACTATAAAATTTTAATTGGTGTAAATTTTATTAAAGTTAAATTTTCTTGAGTCTTAAAATTTAAGACAGGAAAATAGTGTGAAATCATACAGCTACAAACCGAGAGAAAAGAAGGTGAGATGTATTTGGACTTGGGTGTGGGGGAAACCCATGAGATCCAAATTTCTTCACGTAAGTTTTGAAGAATTGAATTATAGACATTATTGATTAGTCTGGTTATTTCTAATTAAATTGATTGAAAAAAAATAAAAAAAATGAGAAGGTACTGGAAGTACAGCGATGAACTGTGAAAGGTAAGCATAATCATGCATATAGTACAATTGTTTTCATTCATTTATGAATACTAATGAAAAATTGTCAAATTGGTTAGCCAAGTGTGTAACAGGAAATTGTACACTCTGGAAAGAAGAAGGAAAAGGTGAAGATAAATCACCTAGAAACTCCGGAAAGGCTGAATTGGACCAAGTTAAGGGAGGTAGAAACCTCACTAAAGAAACAAGAAAGGATAAGTAGTGTACTAAAAGTGCACCAAACTATAATGAACCTGAACGGTTTGATTAATAACTGAATGTCTTAAGTTATTGAAATGTAGAATGTTGTTGTAAATTATCAATTATATGTACCTGATATTACTTACAGTGGTATGAATTGTGGACAGAGAAACCAGAATAAAAGATCTTCCATACAGACTTCTTGCAAAGAAGTAGGAAGAAAACCAACTGCATAAGGCATCAGTAAATAGAGTGGAGGCAGGAGAGTACACTGCTGGAAACTAATGGCTTATACATTAGCCCTACCATTGCTTATTAAATTTCCTGATATATTTCATGTTTCCTTGTTGGAAAAAGAAAAGTTATAATTTTTGTACATGATGCTTCTCACATGATTGATTTGAAATGTGGTCCAGGTGGAACCAGAAGAGGAATTTCCTTCCAGAGTCGCTTCAAAGATGAAAGCGAGAAGAAATGAATTGCGAAAGTGAACAGTAGCTCGAGTAAAGGTGCAGTGGAGCACTTTACTGCTAAAAAGCTACATGGCACAGAGAAGTTCAGATGAGGGAAAAGCATTCATAATTATGTTCAAAATCAACTAGTAGATAGTTGTCAACACCGAGGACGGTGTTTATTTTCAGAGGGGGAATATGTAACACCCCCAAGCTCTATGCTTTTCAAATTAGACATTTGAACATACATCTATAGGGGAGTGGACCCCAATGGATAATTATTATGTGGATATGGTTAAATACTTAATTATGAAAAATAAATAAAATATTGTGCATGCACTATGACCAGATGAGAAAGTGAGATCACCTGCCTAATCCATGAGGTAATGGAAAAGGAAAAAGACTTCCCCAAATCTTTCAAAAATCCTTGAAAGAAATTATTTCTAATTTAGATTTTTGAGGAAAAATCTAAATTTCCCCAATGAAGAGGAGTAGTTGGGAAGAGGTGAGAAAAAGCTGGAAAAGCTGAGGAAAAGCTTAAAGCGGCTTTAAAGAGTCCCAGAATGGGAAGCCTAGGCTAAACAGGAATAAAGCATCCTGAAATTCTGGACGCAGAATTGGAAACAGGCTTGGGGAAAGCACAGCTTAAATAAGCTGCTCCAGAACAGATTGAGGCTAGTCTGTTCTGGGGAAGGTCTCTGCTCGGGGGTGAATCCTGGGAGATAAAGAGGATTCTAAGGTTGGGAGGACTGGTCATAATAGAGGTGTGCATGCATAAATTTGGAGATATCTGTAAGTCTGTGTTAAATATATTCCTTTATGCAATTTATGAAATTATGATTGTTCTATTCCTTTATTCAATTTATGAAATTGTGATATTATATTCCTTTATGCAAATTATGAAATTTTGATGTTATAGTACATTATGGAATGTATGAATTGTTATGTTATGTTGCATTTTGCAACTGTTAGAGGGATTAATGGTGCAGTAACTTATGTAATTGTAACTACAGCTATTGACCGTAGAGACAAATGGTTGGGTGTAGAGATGAGTACATTGAAATAATGAGGTTGAGATGATAGATTAATTGAGCAGCCAATACAATAACTATGTGTAGGTATATATGGCTATCTTCTAAAGGAGTATTTAATTCTGTGTGTATAAACAGAAGCTGTTAATAAACCAGTACCCATGAACATTAAGTTCCAAATAAATTAATCTATCATAACAATACTGATGGCACAGAAGTCACTGTGATCAATAACAGAAAGTAGGGAACAACAACCCTCAGCTGTGTTACAATGGAAAGAATTGTAAAAATTTAGAATTTATAGTATTCTATTAAATGTAATGGTACACTTATGGAGGTAGCAGTTGAATCCTAACTAAGTACGAGGATTTAATACTAGGGATTCTAAACCATCCAGTTCAATATTCTCTCCCTCCCTTGGAGTGAAGCAAGAGGAGTTGTTTCCTAGTTTCCATGGAACAGCTGAATCTATACCCTAGTGTCATACATGCTGAATGGTTATAACGGGCAAATAAGGGGGGGAAAAAAAAAACCTATTGCAAAATCTATTGTGAAATAGCAGTCTGTGTGAGGGAAGATTGTAAGCATGGGTAAAATACCATGAACAGAGCATCTGGTTACCATCCATAGAACTACTGGGAAGGTAGTGGAGCAATGGTGGTGTACTGCGTAGAGATAGATGTATGCGAGGAGGCATACCTCTATTCTTCGATGCTGAAACTTTACATATTGAAAATATTAGCAGGCCAGCAAACTGGGAGGTTTGACTAAGGGGCTAGCGATCATCCTGCACAGAAAACCTGAGACACACAAGGTAAAATACGTAGATATATAGTCTACCATAGGAACTGACAAATGGGGAGGTCAAGGCCAACAATCCTCATGGAAATTCTTGTATTCCGTGGCTGTCTATGAGGACTGAAAGAAATCTAAACCCCGGATAACAGTCTGCCTTGTAGGTGGCTCAGTATAAAACTATAATTGATGTTACTAAATAATAACAGAAACTCCATGAAAAAAAAAAAATGGGTTTGGGAGACGTGACACACAAGCACTATGAAATTCCAGAGAATGTGGGTGTTGGTCCAAGGAATGTTGTTGTTGCCCAGGTTGAAGAAGAGGCGGAAATTGAAGAATAAATTCTTCCAGAGAGGGGAGAATCCTTGGTGGTAAATAAGGTCCTGTTGAAGCAAGCCAAAGAGGTCATGAGCACATACAAAAGGAAGACTTTGTTTAGGAGCATATTCAAAGTCAAAGTAAATGCGCATCGGCCTATTCATTGATAATGGTAGCACGGACAATCTGGTTTCCAACGCGAGGTAATAGAAAAGCTGAAGTTGAAGACAAGGGAGCATCCAACTCCTACAGGGTGTCTGAAAGCACGCAAAGGGCACCGGTGGTTGTGAAAGAACGAGTGTGAGATAGAAGTACACGAATGGCCAAATATAAAGATAAAAATCTTTGTGTGATGTAATGCCCATGGATGTGTGTCATATACTGTTTGGGTAGACCTTGGCGAGTTTGATAGAGCCGCAGTGCATGATGGCAAGAAGAACACTTACAAGTTCTTCAAAGATGGGGTACATCATACATTGATACCCATGGAAGAAGGAGAGCCATCTAGCAGAGTGATTGATCCAAAGACCTTGTTGCTAAGCGAGAAGGAATATCTGCAGTAGATAGAAGAAGAAGAGGTAAGTTTTGCTTTAGTTTTCAAACCTAAAGTAGTTCTTACTTCTACAAATATTTCTGGTTTGCCAGTAGAAATGCAAGAGATATTAGACAATTACTGTGACATTGTTGTGGATGATTTACCTGATGAGCTTCCACCTGTGAGAAAGATCAGCCATTAGATAGATTTTATCCCTAGTTCAAATCTACCAAATAAGGCAACCTACAGAATGACTCCTAAAGAAAATGAGGAAATCAGGAGACAAGTATAGGAATTGGTGGACAAGGGGCTGATCAGAGAAAGTTTGAGTCCATGTGTAGTACCAACAGTATTGAGCCCAAAGAAAGATGGAGGATGGAGGATGTGTATTGATTCTAGAGCAATCAATAAGATCACAATTAGGTACAGATTCCCTTTGCCTAGAATTGAGGATTTGATGGACTGTTTGAGTGGTGCTAAATATTTTTCAAAGATAGAGTTGAAAAGTGGATATCATCAAATCAGAATAAGAGAGGGTGATGAGTGGAAAAATGATTTTAAAACAAATGAAGGATTGTATGAATGGATGGTAACGCCTTTTGGGTTGTCAAATGCACCTAGCACCTTTATGAGACTTATGAATGAAGTATTGAAGGAATTCATTGGTAAATTTGTGATAGTGTATCTAGATGATATATTAGTTTTCAGCAGAACTAAAGAAGAACATTTAAGGCATTTTAATCATGTCTTGAAGAAGTTGCACCAAGAGAAACTACTGATAAATTTGAAGAAATGATCATTCATGAAAGAAAGTTGGTGTATTTTGGGTTTTGTTGTGAGCGGAAAGGATTGAAGATGGACCCGAGAAGAAAGGTTAAGGCAATTGTGGAGTGGCCTTCACCCGAAGGGAATGTTTTGAGGTAGAAGTTTCCATGGACTTGCTAGGTTTTACGAAATTTTATAAGAAACATCGGTAAAAGATCAATACCCTTAGTGAGACAATAAGGAAGAAAAAAAATCCATTTAGTGGATTCTTTGAAGTAGAAATAAACTTCAAACTTTTGAAGAAAAGATAACGGAGAAGCCTGTTTTGATTCTGCCTGATTTTACTAAACCATTTCAAGTAAAGTGTGATGCCAGTGGAGAGGCCATTGGAGTTGTGTTGAGTTAGGATGATAGGCCTGTGGAATATTTCAGTGAGAAGCTGAATGACACCAGAAGAAATTATTCCTCTTATGAGAAGGATTTCTATGCAATTTCTCAGGCACTGAAGAAGTGGAGACATTATTTGATGTCCAGGGAATTTGTATTGTATTATGACAATCATGCTTTGCAGTATATTGTACAGCAACCCAAGTTGAAACATAAGCATGCTAAATGGGTTGAGTATATCCAAGGTTTTAATTTTTTTTTGAAACATATAAGTGGCCAAGCCAATAAAGTAGCTAATGCTTTGAGTAGGAGACACATGCTTGTTCAAGAAACAAATTTTGAAGTTGTAGGATTTGATTTTCTGAAAGAATTGTATAAAATAGATCCATATTTTAAAGAAGCATTTGAGGCATGTTGTAACCCTGTTTTAATAGATAGAATCCAGTGGCTGGATTATTTTCTGTAGGAGGACTTACTATTCAGAAGACATCAACTGTGTGTACCAAAATGCTCCATGAGAGAAAATTTGATCAAGGAAAAGCATAGTGGTGGACTTGTTGGACACTTTGGTACTGACAAGACTTATGAGCAGCTGAGTCAATTCTATTGTTGGCCTAAGATGAGAAAAGAAGTGGATAAGTTTGTGAAGAATTGCAAAATCTGTCAATATGCCAAAGGAAGGAGCCAGAATGCAAGGTTGTACACTCCCTTGCCTATTCCAGACAGGCCTCAGGACATGGTGAGTATGGATTTTGTTCTAGGATTGCCCAAGACTCAGAGAGGGAATGATGCAGCCTTTGTTGTAGTGGAAAGATTCTCCAAAATGGCACATTTTGTTCCGTGCTATAAAACTAGTGATGCCACCCATGTTGCTAACTTGTTCTTCAAAGAAGTTGTTAGATTGCATCGGTTTCCCAAGAGTATTGTTTCAAACAGAGATACCAGATTTGTGGGGCTCTTTTGGAGGACACTGTGGAAGAAACTTGGTACCAAAATAAGTTTCAGCTCAGCTTACCATCCTCAGATTGATGGAAAAACTGAGGTAGTAAATAGGAGTCTAGGAAATTTGTTGAGAAGTCTTGCAGGAGAACATCCCAAGCAGTGGGATCATATTTTTCCTCAGGCAGAATATGCATACACTGACTCACCAAACAGGAGCACGGGGTATATTCCATTTCATATTGTTTATGGAATGCACCCTAGAGTAATATTAGAGTTAAGAAATCTAGGAAGGACAGAGCTAAGGAGTGCAGATGGTGAGGAATTTGCTTCAAAGATCCATGCCATACATGAACAAGTGAAACAGAAACTACAAGGCAACAACATCAAATACAAAGGCAGAGCAGACTTGAGAAGAAAAGAAGTTCAATTTGAAGTAGGAGATCAGGTTTTGGAACACTTGAGAAGGGAGAGATTCCCAAAGAAGCAATACAAAAAATTAAAGTTCAAGAAGATTGGGCCATGCAAGATACTTAGGAAGTTTTCTGCAAATGCTTATGAGATTGAATTACCTCCTGATGTTGGAATATCACCCATTTTTAATGTTGCATATTTGTACAAGTATGAAGATGATGGAGTAGAAGAAGGATCAACAGAAAAGGAACAGATTGAATGGAAAGAGCAACTACCTCCAGCACAGCCATTGCAACCAGAGAAGATATTGGATAAAAGGGTGTTCAGAAGGACCAGAGGAGGAGAGTACTTTCAGTACTTGATTAAATGGAAGGATAAGCCAGAAGAAGATACCACTTGGATGATAGAAGAAATGTTGCAGAAGATAGGAAGATCAATGGAAGAGCTCATGGACAGGAGCCCATGAATAAGATTGCCCTCGGGAGTCTGATGCAGGGGCATTAGACACTATCCAGCAATGTAGGAGTTTTGTCCACATGTTGTGGCTAGGAGGGTTTGAAAAAAATTGAATTGTAACAGCTAGGTGTCAATACCTCAGCTGATTGTATTATTTAGATTAGTTAGAGTCATAGAAGTCGAATAGCTCAGTTAGTCTAGCTGTCATATTTCAGTTAATTGAATTATATTAATTAGGCTGTTGATTTCCTAAAACGGTCCTCTCAGAGGAACCGAAGAGTCATACATTTATGTATATAATTGTGATCCCTCGGATGTATAGAAAGAAAAGGAAGAGAGGATTTTCCTGCAATAAAACTTTGTGTATTGAGCAATTTCTTCTAGTTGAATAAAATTCAAGTCCTGTTGATTTCCAAACTGCCTGTATTTATAATTGTGATGAATGGTTTAACTATGAGGCGATTGTGTAATGGTAATTCCGTTCTCTGTCCTTGAATTCTCGTGATTTTTTGAATAACCCTGTGAATTCAAAACCCCCTGTAGGCGTGGTCTATATAGAAAATCCGTCGGAAGAGAATCACGTTATTGCTAAGTGAAAACCTGCCGAGGATTGACCCGAGTTAACAAACAAAGAATAAACGAAGGAGAACGCAAACCCGATGAGGAACCCTCGTTAATCACTATAGCAAAACCACGAGCGGATTTGAGTAAGCGGATTGCCCATATCGCACTGCTTTTGGTGTATAGGCGGTATTCCCCAATCGACGAGCGATTCCATAGACCTGTTGACACGTGGCGAGGCGGACCCCGTAAAACCACCGGTTAACATGCGCCATCACACGTTATCCATCGTACCAGGACGCCGAGCGATACTGCTCAGAGCCGTTGATCTGAGTAGGGGCCATCGGATGGTGTTCGCTTGGGGAAGATGCGCAAAGTTTAATAAAAGAGCCCATGGTTTATTGTAAGTCATTTATATAAAATGCGTGGAATATTATTATAAAGTGCAAAGGTTATAACTTAGTCCTAAATTCGGAGATAATGTATATGAGCTGGGAAATATAATATAAAGTATTGAAACTTTAAACATCGGTTATAAGGTCGGGCGGTGTAATATAAAGCGAGAGATATATTTAAATTTTCAAAGGGTGTCAAATGATATTTATTTATCAAATTCCCTGAATTTGATAAATAAGATTCAAAAAAAAAAAAATAGACCACGTGGGGGAAAGAGAAGAGAAGGCAGAGCCACGACGACAGTTGACCGACCCTCCTCAAGGCCGACTTTCAGCGTTGTTGCGTCAAATATACTTTCCTTTTTCTTATTGCTTCAATGCTTATCCCAATTACATATGATTTATCATTTCCCATATCTCAATTATATCACTATCTTAAATTATATTTTTCTATAGTTGTATTGAAATATATTATGCACAATATTTGTTTAGTAGATAACTTTCGAATTTGTATTAATATACTTTAATCCTTCTTAAAATATATTATATCTAAGGTCTCATCTTAGGACCTTCGTATTACTAAATTTCAACATCTTTGCACATAAATATTACACTATAGACCTTTTAAGTGGTTGTCGTAGATAAATTATTATCAAGCTAACTACATTTAATTACACTTACTAACTATCGAAATTTGAGGAGACGTATTCATGAGGCCAGCTCCTAATACGATTTCTTGAGCCTTGAGTACAATCTTTGAGATGGGCATATCCATTACTTTGATGTTCGGTCCTTTCAATTCTCTTTCCATCCACGTAAGTTCCTTGTACAATTTCACGTGACGGTTTGGCGCTTTGAATATCGAGAAGTGGATCCAAGTGATGGTTAACTAATCGGTCGACACTTGGAAGGTCTAGATCCACTAGGGTTTACCATAGACTTTTAATTAAAATGCCTAATTTACTCCCTTCATTTATTTTTTTGGTTTTGCCAAAGTGAAACTGGTTTTCTTGGGCCGAATACGTTGGGAGAATTTTTCGCCATATGCATGACCAGAACAATGCAATCTTTAGACTAATTTGTGACTGGTAAGCTATGTCGTTTATGCTATGCATCTTTCTTTCTCTCATTCGATGGGTTGGGTCAATTTTTTTTTTCATGAGATGGTATCATCGATTCCTTCTTTTCCCATCTAGATTTTCATTTTCTAATTTGTTTTATTTTTGCCTACGATTTCATTTCATACCTTATTATTCATTCTCTCCTTTCCGCTGTTGAAAAATCCATGGAAAGAGCTCGAAATTCCGATTTGAGGAGTACGTCATTCCATGGACTTAAGTTCCTCAACCCTCACATTCTGAGGGGTAATCGATTCACTCTTGTTTTTATTTGACCTTTCTTGCCAACATTTTTACGATTATTTTTACTCATCTTCCATGGATTTACTTTAGAAGTAGAATTTACTTTTAATAATTTCAATTGTTTTGTGTACCTTTGAATCTACTCTAACAGTTGGTTGTTTCCTTTGTAGAAATAGTGATTTGGCTACCGTTTTAAGGTGACACCCTTGACACAGTCCTTACTAATTTCCCCTTATTCTCAATTTTTTTTTAACAATGTTGATGCAGAAGTGGCTAATGGATCTTCTGTAACATGCAGGTAGGTCGAGCTCTCGTTTTCAGATTTCACAGGAACCTTGTTAAAGTTAAATACGATATTTACTGGCATGTTTGTCTACCTTGTTTAAGCAGGTCAATTTCCTTGCTCTAGAAGTCTCTACTCTATAGGATTTCCTTCCAGATTGCCCAAAACCAGGAATACTACTAAATATGTAGTTATGTATATTTATTTTTTCAGTAAACTTTCCATTTTCCGTTTGGCGGAAACATATATTGAAAAGTTAGAGACTACTATGATTCTGGTTGAACCAAAATGAACTCTAATACTGTAGAAATTTTATTTTACTATGTTTCCCAATTAACTCTTTGGTTTTAAGTACTGTTATGTGAATGATGGAACTTAGATATTCCATAACTTCATATTTTAAGGTCAGTGAAGGAATATAATTCAGCCTACTTTGGTTAAAATTGCTTGCTTCATTTCCTTCCGCGTAATAGTTGGGATACTAAAAATAGAAGTTTAGATTTACTGTATCCGCAATGTTTTATGATTTGTTTCTTAATATATGGATTTATTTGATTTCTTTATAATAGAACAAGAATAGCTTTAGAGTTGACTATGGTGACAGAGTATCCCTTTATTAATTTCATTCTTGTTATTCTATAACACACATATATATATTTAACACCGGTAGATCTTATTGTCAGTTGAGCATATTGTTAAAACTATTTTTACAGACTTGACTGATGAATTACACTGAATGTTTCTAGTTTGTCATTCTCTCCATAATTAATTCCTGAAGGAAGTTGCTACTATATACATCTAGTTGTTACTAGCGCAGAAACAAGTATAAATATAACATACTTGAAACCATAATTTCCAATGTTAATATCTAGTATATAATTGTTGTACTTTATTAGTCAAAATTATGCCAGAATTTAATGTTGTAGTCTAGTATATAATGGTTTCATCCATAAGTTTAAAGCCTAATGTTGAAATGTGAATGTAGATTTATTCTTGCTATTTTTTTTATTTTTTTTTACATAGTTGAAGAAAATGATCTTTTCTACCACAGCATATAATACATCTGTAGGATATTCTTAACTTTCACCTAGAGAATGACAAGGTCCGAATAATCTGCACCCAGTATTTCTGTTTCGAACTAGGAATGCTTACTAAATTAATTAAAGTAGAATTTATGACAGAATCTCAAGCTTTACTTCCGTTCTACTTACTTTGTTTAATACTAGTTCGCTCCAGATTTCATTTCAACATATTAAATTATTTTTCATATTTCCACTTAATGGTATCTGTATACCCTTTTCAACTATGGAAACTCTTATAAATCAGATCTAAAATTCAGTTACGTTTCTTGATCTTTTTCTTTTGAAAGTTTCATCAATTCATATTAACAATTTTAACTATCTAAATGAAATAGAATTATTCTGAGTTAAAATCCTAACAACAGATTTAAATCGGTCATCCGATTTAGACATTCTCGGAGTTGGATTTAACTCTATTTTATCCATACAACCATACAAAATAAAATGTTACTATAGTAACAGAAGCTGTTAAATGTATGGACTACTTGTAGATCATGATAATAATTGATAATTAAAATAAATAAAATCTGTCAGTCTTATCTTCAACAATTCCACTTAATTATATCTTAACCATTTCCAATTCACATATCATTTAATACATAATTCATAATCATATAAAACAGACAAAATTTTATTTAGGTTTGCATACCAAGGACTATGACTAGTTCCACCCAACCTTAGAGTTCTATCTCCATAACTCACCCCCAAGCCGAGACCTTAGCTCCCACTGATAGACAACCCTCTATCTATCCTGGAGCTACTTATTTAAGCAGTTCTTTCCAAGCCTGTTTCCAATTTCTGCGTCTAGAAATTTCAGGATGCTTTCTTTCTGTTTTGCCTAAGCTTTCCCTCATAGAGGTACTTTAAAGCTATCTTTTTTGCTTTTACAAATTTTTCTTCCTCTTCCCAATTACTTTTCTCTTCATTGGGGAAATTATATGTTTATATTCAAATTAAATTTTGGTAATATTCCTTCCAAGGATTTCTGGAAGGTGTGGGAAAGTCTCACCTTATCCATATCCTCATGGATCTAGGTTTCAGATCTCCATTCTCAATCCAGTCATTGCACACATAACTGTTCCATTTATTTTTATTAATAAATAAAATAAATCCACACATTATTTATCCATTGGGGTCGACTTCCCCTTTGGACTTATTCAACTGTCAATTTAAAAAGCATACAAACTTGGGGTGTTACATATTCTATGTATTCCTATCGAGATATATCAATAAAATTGGTAAATGTGATTGTGCTAGTAGATGTAATAAGGAAATACAATCTCTTAATAGAGATTCCCCGCCACCTTAACATTTGGAAAAATTATATGTTAAATTTATTTTTGTCTACCAAATGTTTAAGAACTACCTGAATCTTGTAAAACCAGAACCTATCCTATATTCATTGAGATGAGATCTAGTTTTGCATATCATACTTCACCATACATTTCTAGGAAATATTCATATTTTGGCTCGGTAAATTGTTGCATCCCACTCAAATTTCGCACACATTAAAGAGTAGTTTCAACCTACTTTTTTTGTAGAATTATGAGTTGTAGGTTCATTATTTTATTTTTTTCCTATATTTTATTCAATTTATGTCTTGTCATGGATAAAAATTCCATGAATCAATGAAAAAATAAAGTCATCTTGCCCCTCACCATTTGAATTGGAAGACATTGGGACATCATGGAAAAGATTGATTGGTATAGGAATTGATGATTTTGTATGATTGAGAAATAAATGCCTCGTTTTATAACATGTTTGTACTGAATCATGGGATCCTAGAGTAGTAAAATTTTCCATTGACATCCTAAGGTCTTCTAATTCAGATAAAGTAGGGTGGGTTATTTAAAAAATTTCATCTAGGCTTGGAATGCTTATTCATGACATGAAGCATATTGAACAAACTTCACTATAAAGAGTAAAGACTAAACCTACATTTGAAAATAGTGCACACCATTGGTTCAAACTCCTTTGTCTTGTGTGACAAATTCAAGTGGTATGAAAACATTTACCCAAATACAATTTCAAGTTTACTAGCAATGTGACGTGAAGTCAAATGTGTAAAAGTAGATACTATGTTGTTGAAAAAAGAGCACGTTATGATTTTATAGAAAGATATTTATGAATCTTATAGTGAGGTACATAACGGCATTTGTTTGAATCTACAAACTCAGAGTAGCCAAAGAGACGAGTATTGAATTAAAGGTGAGGTTATAAAATTTATGTGAAGAAAATTTCCTATACAACTCATGTAGTGGCCTCATCAAGTCATCAAAGAAACTATAACATAATATCTCAACCTAAGAGGTATAAAACCAAAAATAAATGGTAGAAATAGAAAGTGGAATATTTTTATTTATTTCTGCTTCTATATTTATACAAATTTTCAAGTCGGTTACATAGATTTAGAAAACATTTTTTCCTCTTCATATTGGAGCGATGGCCACCCCTTTGAATCTTGACAAGTTAGAGTGGTGTTGTGATGAGGTTTTGAAGGAAGTGCTAAGATATTGGAGGTGGTGTTGCTATATGAAATAATTAACTTTGATAATATGCCCCTTAATTATTTCACCAAAAAAAAAATTGTCACAGTAAAAATTTCTCATATAGTAAAACGCATTATTACACCATACATACTCCTACATTTTTTTTGTGAGCTTTGAACAACTCTTTTATGAAATGTTTTCTAATATGTCTACAAAAAAAAATTATCACTTTCAAAACTCCATAAAAATCTCATTATTTTTTGCTAATTCTCATATGAAGTGAAACTTTGTATCAATATGCTAACTATTCTTATAAAAAAATGATTTCTGGATAATGGAATAGAAAGTTCATTATCATAGAAAAATTTAAGCTAGTAATTTCTATTCATGCAACATATTAGTCAAAATTATTCTCATCCACAAAGTTTGACATGTTTTTGTTGTGGCTATAACATAGTCTTCATCACGTGATGATAAACTCACAAAGGAATACTTATTTGATGTACATGCTACTGCACCTAATAAAAACTAAATGCATACCCAAATGTGCTCTTCATGTCATTAGCATTACATAAAAAATTCTTATTTTTATATCTAGTTAACTTAAAATCATAATATTTTATACACCATATATTATGATCCTTTCTCCAACCAACTAATGGGCACTCTTCGAAGACTTGATGAATATGGAAATTAAAGTTACAACAAACATTATATCAAGCCTTTTTTATGTAAAATACATGATACTTCCAACCAATTGATTATACAATGTTGGATCAACATTTGAACCATGATCATTCATACTAATTTTTGTACTGCTCACAGTTGGTGTTGTAGTTGGATTACAATTATCTATCCTTAACCTTTTCAATAAATCCTTTGGTACTTATACTAATAAATAATAATACCATATTAATATTAATTACTTCAATACCTCCCTGATGGGTGTGCTGAACCAAGCCAATTATGTTGACGATGTAATGAGTGGCCATTCATGATGTACACCCAAATAATGGTGCTAGGACTAGCCTCCTTGACCCCCCATGACACCCTGTGTACAGGATTATTAAATTTAGTTTGTGTGATTCCTCCATCAATCGCGAAGCTCGTTGGAGATAGAGTTTATCGATATTTTATGGAGGATGGCCATGTATCATATGATGTCGTCTCTGTTTTTTGTAGCTATGGTGCATACAGATTGAGCCTAGAGCATTAGATTTTTTGGTTCAAATGACATGCTTTATGGGAAAGGTGGCGAGTTCATCCCCAACGTCCCTTCCTTAGAATTTGGGTGTGAATTTGGGTTAATTTCTAGCTCAGGGTTTGGTCTCTGGTTATCAAGCTTGGGAAAGATTTTTGGCCCCTGGTTCTAAGATCATTATGTTGGCCGTAATGGGGTTGGGTGGGTTGCCTTCCACGATGGAGCATAATTTGGTTTATTTTCCTTACTAGTACTCTCTTGGGGTTCTCCAAGCTCCTTTATTTTCTGAGGCATGGTATTGTTGCTAGAGACATGATTTGGTTGGTTTTTGTTCTACAAAGGAAGGGGAATGATGAATTTTGAGCCCAAGTCCTCATTGCAGGTTCGTATTTTCATCTCCTTGTTTTTTTGCTGGGTTGGTTTTCTATGGTCCTTCTGAAGGGCGTGGGGTGTTTCTGCATGGTGGTAATAAAAATTTGGTAGGCTATCCATTTTTGAGCTCCATCCCTTCTCAGTAGTGCTAGGATTCCCATAATGTATCCCATCCCTCACTCCACACATTCCTTCTCTGAGTGTATGTTCAATTTGGATGATTCGAGATGTCGGGAGGCCCCCTTGCAGATGAAAGGAGTAGCCAATAATTCAGTGCGAGGTGGTGGTGAAGATGGTCAGTTGGGGCAGTAGGTCTATCAGGATTGCATTGGTAGAAATGTTGGTCGAACTAGTAGAATGGAATATAGGGCTCCTAGAGGTCATGGGCGTGGAGACTCTATGGCATGGTGTGGGAGCCACACAAAAAAGAGTTAGCAACAGGGTGGAGCAACTTTCCACAATGGTAATTCTAGTTGAGGATGGATGATGAAAAGTGATTATGCCACAGGGCAGATTCACTTTTCATGTTAATCATATGAACTTGCAAACTTCATTTCCATGCCAAAAATGCAGGTTCATTGTCCAAAACTTTGAACTCGATCTTGGGGCCTATGGGTTTCGGCCCATTATGCTATTGTTGCGCCACTTCGATGCCTGCACGCACTTCCAACTCGGCGATCAAAACCGTTCAACTACAGTTCATAAAATATTGGTCCACTTTCATTTCAAAACTGAGCATCTCTTATTCGTGCTAACCATTGGATCTCTTTCCGCCCTCGTTAACTGTCACACAACCTGACGATGCGAAGACCTTGGATCTTCCATTGATCTCAATCCAAATACAATCATAGTTAATCTACTCCGGTACTTTAACCCTTCGAGACCACGCGACAACAATGGTTTCAATCCGTGTCATGTCAGCATATTATTTGATTGCACGACATTTTGTAAAACCCGCTGTCCGTTCAGAAACAGTGCGGATCCATATCATTGGAAAAGTATCGACTTACCTTTTAACACATCGGAGACAATGAACAAGTTTGCAAACCCAACCAACAAACGTTGGCTACTGAAACAAAATTTGCAACCACAGTTCATAACATTCATATTCGTTGGAGAGATTATTTAAGCCTTCGGCCTACAACATTTTGATCAATGTCAAATTCACTTCAGGCCAAGCACCACACGAAACCAGTGGTTTCGTTCTGAAAAACTACTCAATTGTCAAGGGAAATTAGAACGCATTCAATGTTGGGTATTCAAGTCTTATTCGCTCCTTTTTGAACCATCTATCGTTCTGTTTTTAATTTTGTGGATCGATTCTAATCGTTCTGGCCTTTACATGTCTGCTAGTCTTCGAAACTTCTACGCAGTCTCCACATTAATGTTGTGGATTGTTTTCAAATGACGTCACTTCAAACAAAAACAACGTTCAATATAGATTGAAACATATTCAATAATCAGAGTTAACATCACAGAACCTTCCATCTCACTGTGTAATTTAACAACTATACATCGATCTCAGAAAACTTAAAACATAAACAAACCATATTCGTACACAAAAAATCTAGACAACAATATATTTCTATTTTATACAAAATGCAATTACAATCTAAGGAATTTCAGCCTTAGCACACAGATTCTCCATCGGTCACATTGTACTTCTCCTCCTCCTTCACACACTACAGGCTCTCGTTTTTATAGGTTTTTACAAAACATCAAGAAACGGTTTTAACTAATTTTTGCCCTAACTTGCATAACTGTGTTCATAACCAGATCTTCAGTTTCGGATTTTGGATGCCCCTGCATGAGACTCACGAGGCACAAAAATTTATGACCTCCTGGTCATATGTATTCTACAACTGTCAGCAATTCTTCTATGGAACTGCTCCTTGTGATCTTCCTGTAACAACACTCCTGAACAATTCTCCCCACATCCTTTGTGGAATTTTCTGCTGTGAGCTGCAACAAAACCTCTGCAATAGCAGTCATCCCTACGACCAGATACCTCACCAAGCTTCCCTCTCTAAGCTTAGTCTTTTTGCATCTCTCTGGTTCGCTCCTATAAAACCATTTGAGCACTCCTGCTCTAGGTTGCTACAATCTTCTCACCTTCTTTCTGTTGCTACCTTCAAAAAACACAAAAATCACAAGTTTCACAAAACTTCACAAAATTTTACCTCTTCTTCCTCTGTACTCAAACTCCTTCTCCGCAGGAAATCTTTTCCCGATCTGATACCACTTGATGAAAAGTGATTCTGCCACAGGGAAGATTCACTTTTCATGTTAATCATATGAACTTGCAAACTTCATTTCCATGCCAAAATTGTAGGTTCATTATCCAAAACTTTGAACTCGATCTTGGGGCCTATCGGTTTAGGCCCGTTATTCTATTGTTGCACCACTTCGATGCCTACATGCACTTCCAACTCGGCAATCAAAACCGTTCAACTATAATTCATAAAATATCGGTCCACTTTCATTTCAAAACTGAGCATCTCTTATTCGTGCTAACCATTGGATCTCTTTCTGCCATCGTTAACTGTCACACAACTTGACGATGCGAGGACCTTGGATCTTCCAGCGATCTCAATCCAATTACAATCGTAGTTAATCTGCTCTGGTACTTTAACCCTCTGAGACCACGCGACAATAGTGGTTTCAATCTGTGTCATGTTAGCATATTATTTGATTGCACTGCATTTTGTAAAACCCGCTATCCATTCCGAAGCACTGCGGATCCATATCATTGGCAAAGTATCGACTTACCTTTTAATACATCAGAGATAATGAAAAAGTTTGTAAACCCACCCAACAAACGTTGGTCACCAAAACAAAACTTGCAACCACAGTTCATAACATTCATATTCGTTGGAGAGATTATTTAAACTTTTGGTCTACAACATTTTGATCAATGTCAAATTCACTTCAGGCCAAACACCACGTGAAACCAATGGTTTCGTTCTGAAAATCTACTCAATCTTCAAGGGAAATTATAATGCATTCAACGATGGGTATTCAAGTCTTACTCACTCCTTTCTGAACCATCTGTCACTCTGTTTTTAATGTTGTGGATCGATTCTAATCGTTCTGGCCTTTACGTGTCTGCCAGTCTTCGAAACTTTTGCACAGTCTCCACATTAATGTTGTGGATTGTTTTCAAACGACATCACTTCAAACAAAAATAATGTTCGATATAGATTGAAACATATTCAATAATCAGAGTTAACATCACAGAACCTTCCATCTCACTATGTAATTTAACAACTATACATCGATCTCAGAAAAATTAAAACATAAACAAACCATATTTGTACACAGAAAATCCAGACAACAGTATATTTCTATTTTATACAAAATCCAATTACAATCTAAGGCATTTCAGCCTTAGCACGCAGATTCTCCATCGGTCACATTGTACTTCTCCTCCTCCTTCACACACTACAGGCTCTCGTTTTTATAGGTTTTTACAAAACATCAAGAAATGGTTTTAACTAATTTTTTCCCTAACTTGCATAACTGTGTTCATAACCACATCTTCAGTTTCGGAGTTTGGATGCCCCTGCATCAATGGATACAAGATTTTTGTTTTGATAGGTGTTGGGATCTGATCTAGTTAGTGTTGGAGCACTTGGAAACCTAAAAGTGGGTGCAGTATAAAGAGCATAGAGAGATCATTTTCACCTTGAAAAAAGTTCACCACTTCTAGTTCCATGTCTATGAGCGTGCCATGGTGGTCTCTCATGGCTAAAATATTCTATCTCAAAAAGTCAAGAAGTTGGAGGCCTAGATCGCCCATTTCAAAGAGCATGTCACATGCTCCTTTTTCCCTCCACCTCCTCCAGGAACAGCTCCAAAAAACCCAACCTCCACTACTTTATATGATTAGCATGGCTACAACTGTTTTACTTGTTTATGTGTGTAACACCTCCATTTTTCCAGAATTTGTTTTTTTATTTATATACTTTAAACTATAAACTGATCACATGAATTAACCTGCTACAGTTATTCACTTATGTCAACACTTTCTCAATTAACACTTATGGTTCAATGTGATTTGTGTAACCAGGTTTACATATACTCTTACCTCTTTTAAAGATGACTTACTGCCTCCTTTACAACATCTCAATGAAGGAATAGGTTTAGAAGTCTTTCTTAACCTATTAAATGGTAATTTTCATAATAGTGTAATTATTTTTATTATGGTTTCTAGCCATAATTTCTCAAACTCTGTAACTATTCAACACCCAACTCTTTTATATGATACTCAAATATTTAGTTTCAATTTAAGAATTACCATATATGTATTTGAATCAAATCCACTTTGATTTAATTACTTGGATTATTCAACCCCACTATGTAAAGGTTCTTAATTTCCACATACAACTTTGGCCATTAATTGCTCCTTTACCAATATATCCATTTTCGTTATTATTCAAAATCAACGTGGTGAACAATACATTCAAAAGGTTTACTCAATTAGAGGTTATGACCGTGTTCAACTTGCCACAGGGTCAATTTGAATTTCATTTAATATAGACTCCTCTCTCATTATGAAATGGATATATTCATAAATATTCCCTTTTCCACTTATGAATGCAATGTACCTATTTAATTCTTTAGACACTAATCTTTATTAGGTTATTTCTTTTCCACGTCATTGACTTAGATAATATGCAAGTTTCATTAGGTGACCTTCGTTCACCCAAGTATAATAGCTTATATCTCCGAATACCCTTACTATACCATTTAACCCCCACATGGTTTTGGTTTCCTTCATAGGAATCATATTACCATCTTTTTATTACGGTATATACTCGCTTTGGAATTCGATTATTGATAACAAATGTACTGACACATTAATTCACTTATTAGTGTAATAAGTACACTACTCAAATACATTTTAATGTCGGCAAGCATGGTGTAAGGACTATGCCACGTATCCCTGTAGGTAATGGACATTTCTTTATTATTTTATATTCTAGTTATATATGTATATAGGAACTTAAATTTAATGTATATGGCGTGCTAACTTGACCCTATAGGTAATTTCTTAATTCGAATTCCTTATGTACTATAATCGCACCATAAGGTTCCATTGACTCCTAACCACCACATAATTTTATACGTCATGGATTCTATGTTTAAATGCATTCGTCCAACATGCACCAAATTATTGATTTTCTGTCAATGGTGATTCGTAAGTGATCCTCCCGAATTTTCATTCCTACCATAAATTTATTATACACAGCTAATTCGTATGTTGATGCACCAAACCCCAGTTGGTGCATTTCTCGGTATGCTTATGAATTAAACCTTTTTGTACCTATTCACGTGGCCCGTCCCATCTCGACTCTCGATCCCCTGACACATGGATGGCTAAGATTGAACTTTAAGTTAGTGTTTCAAATGGTTTAAGTAATATCGTTTTCGACTTTCAACATTTCCCCTTTTTTTGCACAAAGTAATATCTCGGTAAACTTATTTCCACTACGACAAGGAATTTCATAACCTTGGGAGTTTCAGGAGGTTAGACATTGTTCTGCCACCAAGTATACTTCCAAGTTGATCCAAGGTAAGACGCCTTGATTTCTGGTGTATATGCCTAGCCTGCTATTTGTTTATAAGTTGTTTTTCCACCAATTTTTCTCACTCTACAGTTACTCGCTTTTTTTTTCTTGTGTGTTATTTACAGAAGGACTGTAATGAATTTATTTATTTCTGAATTGAATCCTAATTCAAAAGAATCTTCCAGCACTCCTAAGAAGTCCAACTTGCTTCTCACTATGCATCTCAAGTCTTATTTAATGAGTATTTTTGCTAAGTTGTATAATGATTTCCATGGAAGTTTATACGATTTCGTTTGGTGCCCATCCGGAATGTTTTTGAGGTAGATTCTATAATGACTTTTTGTAGTCTCACTGCCCTTTATTGTTTTCCAATGATATCATTTTTTTTTTATAGTTCATAGGATTCTTGATAAGGCTTTACCCTCTTCCGTTCTCTTCCAATACCCAATTAATGGGATTTCTTATATCTGTGAAGGATGTTGAGAATTTTCTTAAGGGTTTTCCTGTATATTTTAATTTAGTATTTTCAAATTTATTCCCATTTTATTTTAATGCAATATATTACCTAGTAGTGATATTAAAGGTGACTTGTCAAACTATGATTTAAAATATTAAAAAAAAAAACGTTTTTCTCCAAACACAGATTGTTACCTCAATAGTCTTATGTCACATTTTTCTATCCACAGTGACGGAGACTTAAACTTGTGGTAGGCTAATATGGCCTTAGAGTTTATTTGCATCGCAATATCTGCACTTGCAACTCGGAGCCTTTTGTATTATTTCATGCTTATAAGTATTAAGTTTCCATCTTCATTTTGATAATATTAAATTTCAAAATCGTTTAAAAATTCCTTACCTGCATTCTATGAGTTTTATCTCAACGAGAAACAAATCTTATCTACTGTAAATACATAGTTAATAATTTTCTTAGTTTTCACTTTTGTGCTCAATATCTTATGACTTGTCAAGCGAGTTGTTACATATATATTATATGAATACTAATTTCGTCTTTACAGGTATGACTACTGGATACATACCTATGGAGTGATTTTTACATCCTATGCACTTATTTACATAATAATAGCACGGGTTTTATTTCTTTCCCAGGTTGGTCGAATTCCTCTCGGCTTTCTCCTATGCACTATTTGCATAGTTCTGTTTTTCATTAGCCTTTACGACTCCATATAACATGAAACGTTCTCTGTGTAAAATCTATGTTTATAAGAAATTCTAGATTACTTGTATAATTTAACAAATTTACTTATATATAAGGAGGGACTATGTGTACTAAACAATTTCAATTTTCTCCTTCCTTACTTATGAACTACTTCTATTTAAATGAAGTAACATTGATACTTCCATATATTATTATTAATTCGGCGGAATTAAAATTTTTATATTTCTAGTAGACTTCCATGTAAATGATAAATAATTTCATTTCTACTTCATAATCGAGTTCAATTAAGACCTTCTCAAAATCATACTTGTAGTATCCTACAATTTCTCTACTTTTCAATATATATTTGATTTCTTGTAACCTCTAGCACTCTGTACCCTAGATCATAATACTATTGTAATACTAACATAAGATACATTTTAATATATAGTTTCACTTTCAGTTTTAAGGTAAAAATACCTTTTAAAACATGTGTGTGTAAATGTTTTTCTATCCAATAAATTCTAGTTTACAATTTATATTTTTCAATATAGTACTAAACTTATTTAATTATATAGCATGGAATTTTCATTCACTATAAAGTTTATCCATCTATCCTTCATTTATTTTCCTTTCTGCTTATAATTTACTTCGTAATAAAAACTATAGTTTGATAAATTTGTACTATAATAGTTAATATTACATGAAATATCAAATTCCTGTGAGGCACCTAAACTCATATCTAAACCTAATATTGGGTTTAGACATTATGAGCATTGGTCGTACCCAGAATTTTTTCTGTACAACCATATAGAATAGATTATTTCATTATACTCAAATTTGTTCAATCTACAGACCTCTAGAATTAATTTCTAATTCATTTAACTTTCACAATATATGTACACATATCCAGACCTAGAATTTCATATAGATCCAACTACTTTACCTTTTTTGTATGTCATATCAGAAATATAATTCAAAAACAAATCAAATTAAATGTGCAGACCACGTAGGGCGGATTAGTTTCCGCCCAACCTTAAAGCTCTTTCTCCACAGCTCACCCCCGAGCAAAGATCCATTTCCTTCAGTGATAGACAACCTCTTGTCTATCTTGTATCTACTAATATAAGCTTTCTTTCCCCTTATCCTAATTCCCTTAACTGCGTCCAATTAAATTATGATGTTTCTTTCCTATGTGCCTAAGTTTTCCCTTTGTTTCTTCCACAAAGGTACTTTTAAAGCTAGTTTTTATGCTTTCTAGCTTTATTCCACCTCTTCCTAATAATTTCCTCTTTACTGGGGTAAATTTTTTTATATTTTTATCTCCAATATAAATTTAATATTTAATTTATTTCTTCCAAGGATTTTTGGAAGACTGTGAAAGTCTTACATCCAGATCCCTCCTCATGGATTTGGTTTTCCAGATCTCTAATCATAATCTAGTCTTTGCACATTAATATCTATTTTATTTTATTAATTTAATTTAATAAAATATATCCACAATCAATACGTTACTTGGGGTCCACTTTGACCCTTAGATTCTTTAACTTCCTATTTTTAAAAGTAGAAATTTAGGGACATTACATATTCCCCCTCTAAAACTGAACATTGTCCTCAGTGTTACCAATTTCGATGTTGATTTCTCAACTTTGGATGAAGATTCCTCCTTCATATTTTCTTCTGATTTCCAACAGTTTCTTTAGAGTACAAGTACCGTCCTCTTCCTTTACTGTATATACTGCTATACTCTAGAATTTGATTTTCTTCTTGCTTCAGTATAAGAAGTATATCTGGAAAAATCCTTTATTCATGTTTCTGCCTGTCCATAGTTCATATCAATTCATGTGAGTAGTATTATATATATATACCGATAATAATTAATCATGATAATATTATGAAATTTAGTATTTTTCAATAAAGTTACTTATTGGAAAAATCCTTCAGGGGTCACAGTAGTACAATGCACTTTTAACACAACTTCTTGTCATTCCAGGTATTTCAGCGAGACTTACTCCTCCTGCACACATGGTTTCCTTTGAATTTATTGGTGATTTGTCTACACATCTTCTCACCTTGACTCCTTTTTTCAGAGCTGTACAATTCATGTTACACACTTTTCTTCACAAAACAAACACCTCTTCATTAGAATTTCATGAATTTAGAAAACCAACTCTGTCATCTATAGAGGTTCTTCTTACCTTTTGTCAGTTCATAGATGCACTTCATGTACTTAATACTTGATTGATTTTCTCAATCGATTTAAATGGTGACAACCATGCTCAATTTCAAATTAATAATAGTTTTTCCATAACAAAATTTCCAATTTCCAACTTAACTTTATCTCATCAAGTGTGTCAGTTATTACCTTACATCTCCAAACTTCATATCAGCTTGCAGTTTCGGTTTGGGACACATTGACTATTTTGTATTAGTGTCTATTTCTAATTCCACCCATTGCTAAGCAAACCAATTTCAAATTATTTATTTCACCAAATTCCTATTTCCATTCTTCAATAGGAATAGGATCCATATTTTGTGTAATACTTAGGTTTCATTATCTCTTAGAAATATTTTTCGCATAGGATTTTTCAGTACTTTTCCCTCATACTGGGTCCAACATATTCTAATTTAAATATTGAATTTAATTTGAGTCGCCAGTATGTCCTATATAACAACATCTTATGGTATTTTTCTAAAATTTATGTTGTAATGGGGTCACACTATTAATGTACCCTCTATTTTTGCAATTATCAATTCCTCCTGATTTGAAATATCTATCAATATTTCAGTACATTGCACTTTTACTCGGAGGTATTTCCCTACTTTACTGTTCCATTTATTCTACTTGCCTTACTTATTCATAGCCAGACCTTTCATTACTCGAATATACTTTAAAGTTTTAGAGACATTCCTCTTTCAGAACATCTAAAATCTCCTTTACTTTTCATTTTTCAGTTTTGAAGTTTATTTCAAAATTATTAAGGAAAAATAAACACTTAGTTTGCTTAAAATTTTCTAGATTGTTGAAGAATTTCTACTTCAACCGTAGGTGTTCTGAAATCAAAACCCCTTCTTACTTTACCTGTAGCGTACATTTCAACAGAAACCTTAGTATAATTCTGCTCAAGTCTAAATTCTTATTCAATCCTATGCTAAAACAGAGTAATAATATTACCTCTAATGCTTCTGCCCAGGCCTTAGTATCACTTACCCTTTTTCAGATTGGTTTAAAATCTTAAAAGAGGTTATTTATTAGTTTAAATATTTCAAATGTTCAAACTATTTTGACCCTTTTTCAGTCTATGCGTTTTTCCTCTCCTTGTTGCTGTAGAGATATTTTTTAATAGGAGAAGATTAAAAATCTATTTACTCATCTCTTCTATTATTCTTCAATATCCACGGTTAATTTTTATGGTGAAAGTTCCAGGACTGAAATTGGTTCATGCTCACTTGAGCCTTTCCTCAGTCCACTACTCATTCTTCATCTGACTTTACACGACTTAACCATTGAGATTTTTATAAATTTGTTTTTTTTTAAGTCTATCATCACATTTATATCCTTTAAATTTTGCAAAATTTTAAGAGAATTCTGAATTGTCTTTATATTCTATTTTACTTGACACCTCATGATGCAAAACATTATCCATCCTATCCCTTATAACTTCTCGTTCATACATTATGTATATTATTCTCTATACAATTGTTCTTTAATTCTCATTTTATGATAGTTTATTGACAATATATCCTGCGAATATTACTTTCTGAACATTGGTTTATTTAGTTTTCAGTACTATATAATTATTACAAAGGTTCTAGCTTTCATTTTGACCAACATCACCGGTGCTCCCAACAAGGATATACTTGGTCTTACCTTGTTTCTATTCGGAAACTTTTATAGCTGTACTTTTAATTCTTACAATATTGGGTTATTTATCTTGTATACTCTAATGACTGGTGTAACACATGGTTTTCACTTTATTTAATAATCAGCTCCCCCTTTTGGAGAATATATGAATAATTTCATCAGAGCTATTTTCTTACTCTCTGTGTTGACTGGTAAATTTTCTACTAGTTTCTTTTTCAGCTTGCTGTCTTACATCTATAGCATATATTTTTCTGCGTTTTCTTGTTATCCTTTGTATTGACACAATTTTTTTTCTTCATCCCTACTGATACCCTGTATTGTTTTCTCTCAACAATTTAGCATGTATTTTCATTTCTATAATCATCTCATCCCTATCAGCACTACATAGGAATTAAAAAAGTAGCCATTTAACTTTAACTAATGTTCTTTACACTGGTTTATCTTTCACCAATCTTGTGAAATCTTATATGCCAATTCTGTACACAATTCCATCTTGCTGGAATCTGTCTTTCTTTTTCTAAACCACACCTAAGTTCATAAACTAGAACAGAATGATTGTTTAACATGCATATCTATAAATTTCTTTTCAATCTTCCCTAGCTTATTTTGTCCTATCATAAATTTTATATTTCTATGATAGAATGCCTAAATTTGTTGTTATGTATAAGTTTCTTGAGAAATTTCCATGATATGTGGTTCATTATTCCGATCTTGGAACCTTGAGGGGGTTTTCTTATCAAAATGTAGTTCCACCACCCCACCTCGTTCATCATTTTCTTGCTAATCTAAGTTATTTTAGTATGAAATTAGAAAATTCCAGCCTTACTGGTTTCCGACTTTCAGGAGACAAAATCTCTCCTTCTTCTTCTTATAGTTAGTAGGTAGGAAGTTTCTTACATGTTGTATATCAGCTTCTTAATACTTGTTGAACATTTCTATAGTTTATTAACATGACCCTACCTTTGCATTTTCTTTTAGTATAAAAGGAGATTAGCGAAGTAGGTTGGTGAGTTTGGTAACAACTCAACAATAATAAGTTGTTCTAACCTAAGCTCTTGAACTTCTTTGGCTTTCCCATCTTACGATTGGTCATTTTCACATTTAATTTGAACATTCCTTTTAAGTGACATTTTTCACACTTAATTTCCTACTATTACAAGGTAACCCTTACCTGGAATTTATAAATAGCCAACCCGCCTTTTAATTTACTTTAATTCCTTACCACTTAAATTTTGTTTAGTATATTTAGAAGTCAAACTTCTATATCATTTTGCCTCTCTCCATCATAAGAGGAAGAATTTATTTTTCAGAATTCACTCTGTAATTCCTTATTTCTCCTAGACTTTTGTTTAGAGGAATCACCCCCCTCATATTCTTCTCAATTAATTATAGTTCCCTTCCTCTACCTTCCCGGACCTTCGCTTTCATGACCGTCCCAGGAGGTTGATTCTATAATTAACCTTTCTTTCTATTCCCTCGATAAAGATAGCCTTTCACTATGGATTTTCAGTTGCATTAATACTCTTTGCATTTGATGCAACCATCAATGTAAAACTTGGATCTGCTCGATTTTTCTTTACCCAGATCCACATATAGCTCATCCCCATCACTCATATTTTTAGATGTATGTTTCTGCACTATTTCACTGTACATAAAGTTAAACATTAGGGAAAAATAACTTTACTAACCATTTACATCAACATAATTTAGCTCTGGTGTGAGCAGACATTATGAATTAGTGTTTTAACATGGCTTCTGATACCATTTGTAACACCTTCATTTTGCTAGAATTTTTTTTTTCTATTTATAGACTTTAAACTGTAAACTAATCACATGAATTAACTTGCTATAGTTATTCACTTCTATCAACACTTTCTCAATTAACACTTACGGTTCAATGTGATTTGTGTAACCAGGTTTACATTTACTCTTACCTGTTTATTAGATGACTTACCGCTTCCTCTCCAACTTTTCAATGAAGGAATATGTTTAGAAGTCCTTCTTAAGCTACTAAATGGTAATTTTCATAATAGTGTAATTGTTTTTATTATGGTTTCTAGCCATAATTTCTCAAAACTATGTAATTATTCACCATCCAACCCTTTTTATATGATACTTAAATATTTAGTTTCAATTTAAGAATTACCATATGTGTATTTGAATCAAATCCACTTTGATTTAGTTACTTGGATTATTCAACCCCACTATGTAAAGGTTCTTAATTTCCACATACAACTTCGGACCTTAATTTCTCCTTTACCAATATATCCATTTTCGTTATTATTCAAAATCAACGTGGTGAACAATACATTCAAAAGTTTTACTCAATCAGAGGTTATGGCTGTGTTCAACTTTCCACATGGTTAATTTCAATTTTATTTAAGATAGACTCCTCTCTCCTTATGAAATGGATATATTCATAAATATTCCCTTTTCCACTTATGAGTGCAATGTACCTATTTAATTCTTTAGACACTAACCTTTGTTAGGTTATTTCTTTTCCATGTCATTGACTTAGATAATATGCAAGTGCCATTATGTGACTTTCGTTCACGCTAGTATAATAGCTTATATCTCTGAATACCCTTACTATACCATTTAACCCCCACATGGTTTTAATTTCCTTCATAGGAATCATATTACCATCTTTTTATTATGGTATCTACTCGCTTTGGAATTCGATTATTGATAACAAATGTCCTAACACCTTAATTCATTTATTAGTGTAATATCTACACTAATTACATACATTTTAATGTTGACAACCATGGTGTAAGGACTATGCCACATATCCCTGTAGGTAATGGGCATTTATTTATTATTTTATATTCTAGTTATCAATGTATATAGGAACTTCACTTTAACATATATGGCGTGCTAACTTGACCCTATAGGTAAAGTTTTAATTTGAATTCCTTATCTACTAGAATTGCACCATAAGGTTCCATTGACCCCTAACCACCACATCATTTTATACGTCATGGATTCTATGTTTAAATGTTGAATTATTGATTTGTTGTCAATGTTGATTTGTAACTGATCCTCCTAAGGCTTCATTACTATCAGACATTAATTATATGTGGCTAATTCGTATGTTGATGCACCAAACCCCAGTTTGTGCATTTCTGGGTATGCTTTGGCATTAAAGCTTTTTTTACCTCTTCATGTGGCCCTTCCAATCCCGCTTTTGATGTCTTGATACGGCGAATAACTCTCAATCCCCCGACACGTGGATGGCTGAGATTGAACTTAATTTAGGGTTTCAAATGGTTTAAGTAATATCAGTTTTTACTTTCATCATTTCCACTTTCGGCTCACAAAGTACTGTCTTGGTAAATTTATTTCCACTACGACATGGAATTTTGTAACCTTGAGAGTTTGAGGAGGTTAAACATTGTTCTGCCACCGAGTATACTTCCATGTTGATCCAAGGTAAGATGTCTTTATTTCTGGTGTATATGCCTAGCCTGTTGTTTGTTTATAATTTTTTTTTCCACCAATGTTTCTTACTCTACAGTTATTGTCTTATTAGTTTTTCTTGCGTGTTATTTACATAAGGACTCAAACGAATTCCTTTATTTCTGAATTGAATCCCAATTGAAAAGAATCTTCTAGCACTCTAAAGAAGTTTAGAATTGCTTCTCACTATGTGTATCAAGTCTTATTTACTGAGTATTTTTGGTAAGTTGTATAACGATTTCCATGGAAGCTTATACAACTTCGTTTACTGCCCATCCAGATTGTTTTTGAGGTAGATTCTACAATGAATTTTCGTAGTCTCTCCGCCCTTTATTATTTTCCACTGATATCATTTTTTTTTTTATAGTTGATAGAATTCTCGATAAGGCTTTACCCTCTTATGTTTTCTTCCAATACCCAATTACTGGGATTTCTTATATCTGTGAAGAATGTTGAGAGATTTCTTAAGGGTTTTCCTATATGTTTTAATTTAGGATTTTCAAATTTATTCCTAGCTTATTTTAATGAAATATATCACCTAGCAGAGAATTAAAGGTACTTTATCAAACTATGATTTAAAATTTCAAAAAAAAAGTTTTTCCCCAAATGCAGATTGTTACCTCAACAGTCTTGTGTCATCTTTTTCTATCCGAAGTGACAGAGACTTAAATTTTTGGTAAGCTAATATGGCCTTAGAGTGTATTTGCATCGCAATCTATGCACATACAACTTAGAGGTTTTTATATTATTTTAGGCTTCCGAGTATTAAGTTTCCATCTTCATTTTGCTAATATTAAATTTAAAAGTCATTTAACAATTCCCTACCTACATTCTGTGAGTTTTATCTCACCGAGAATCAAATCTTATCTACTTTAAATGAATAGTTAATATTTTTTGTAGTTTTCACTCCGGCCCTCAAAATCTTACAGCTTCTCAAGCTAGTTGTTATATATATATATATTATATGAATACTAATTATGTCTCTTGTGTCGTTACAGGTATTTCCCAGCTATGTCCTTTCGTAAGGTAATTAACCAAATACTATGGCATTTACCTTCTCTATATCTTTTATATACACATATATAATTTCATTTCACCTAATTTGTCTCAAAATATGACTCCCAACTCCATTATGTACAGGTATGACTACTAGATACATACTTGTGGAGTGATTTTTACATCCTATCCACTTATTTACATGATGATAACAAATGTTTTATTTATTTCTAAGGTTGGTCGAATGCCTGTCAGCTTTCTCCTATGCAATATTTGCATAGTTCTATTTTTCATTAGCCTTTACAATTCCATATAAGAATGAAATGTTCTCTGTGTAAAATCTATTTTTATAAGCAATTCAAGATTACTTGTATAATTTTACAGATTTACTTATATATAATGAGGGACTGTGTGTACTAAACAATTTCAATTTTCTCCTTCCTTACTTATGAACTACTTCTGTTTAAATGAACATTGATACTTCCATATATTATTATTAATTCCACGAAATTATCATTTTTATATTTCCGATAGACTTGCATGTAAACAATAAATAATTTCATTTCTATTTCGTAATCAAGTTCAATGAAGACCTTCTCAAAATCATACTTGTAATATCCTACAATTTCTCTATTGTTCAATATATATTTGATCTTTTGTAACCTATAGCACTTTGTACTCTAGATCAGAATACTACTACAATACTAACAGAAGATACTTTTTTCATATATAGTTTCATTTTAATTTTTAAGGTAAAAATACCTTTTAAAACATGTGCATGTAATTTTTTTTCTATCCAATAAATTCTAGTTTACAATTTATGTTTTTCCATATAGTACTGAACTTATTTAATTATACAACACAAATTTTCATTCACTATACAGTGTATACATCTATAATTTATGTATTTTCCTTTCGGCTTATCATTTACTTCCTAATAAAAACTATAGTTTGATACATTAGTACTAGAATAGTTAATATTACATGAAATATCAACTTCATGTGAGGTACCTAACCTTAGATAGAAACCTGATATTAGGTTTAGAAATTCTGAGCATTGGTCCTAAACATAATTTTATCTGTACAACCATAGAGAATAGACTATTTCATTATAGTCAAATCTATTCAATGTACAGACCTCCAAAATTAATTTCTAATTCACTTAACTTTCACAATATATGTACACATATCCAAACCTATAATATCATATAGATCGAACTACTTTACCTTTTCACTAATTCATATGAGAAATATAATTAAAAAACAAAAAAAATTAAATGTGCATACCACGTAGGGTAGACTAGTTTCCTCCCGACCATAGAGCTCTTTCTCCACATCTCACCCTTGAGCAAAGATAATTTTCCTTCAGTGATAGACAACTTCTTGTCTATCCTGTATCTACTAATATAATCTTGCTTTCCCCTCATCCTGTTTCCCTTAACTACGTCCAGTTAAATGAGGGTGCTGCTTTCCTTTGTGCCTAGGCTTTCCCTTTGTTTCTTCCACAAAGGTACTTCTAAAGCTAGTTTTTTTGCTTTCTAGCTTTATTCCACCTCTTTCCAGTAATTTCTTCTTTACTAGGGTAATGATTTTTAGATTTTTATCTCCAATCTAAATTTAGTATTTAATTTATTTCTTCCAAGGATTTTTGGAAGACTGGGAAAATCTTACAACCTTATCCAGATCTCTAATCATAATCTAGTCTTTGCACATTAATTTCTATTTTATTTTATTAATTTAATTTAATAAAATATCTCCACAATCAATATGTTCCTTAGGGTCTACTTTCACACTTATGTTCTTTAACTATCTATTTCTAAAAGAAAAAATTTAGGGACATTACATATTCCCCCTCTAAAACTGAACACTGTTCTTAGTGTTACTAATTTCAATTTTGATTTTTAAACTTCAGATGAAGATTCCTCATTCACCTTTTCTTCTGGTTCCCAACAGTTTCTTCAAAGTACAAGTACTGTCCTTTGCCTTTACTCTGTATATTGTTATACTCTAGAATTTTATTTCTTCCCGCTTCAGTATAAGAAGTATATCTGGAAGAATCCTTTATTCCTGTTTCTGCCTGTCCATAGTTCATATCAGTTCAGGAAGAAAATCAAATTCCCCATAGTTCATATCAGTTAATATGAGTAGTATTATATATATACTGATAATAATTAATCATGATAATATTCTGAACTGTAGTATTTTTCAATAAAGTAACTTATTAGCAAAACCCTTCATGGTTCACAGTAGTATAGTACACTTTTATCACAACTTCTTGCCATTCCATGTATTTCGGCGAGACTTCCTCCTCCTGCACACATGGTTTTCTTTGGATTTCTTGGTTATTTCTCTGCACGTCTTCTCACCTTGAATCCTTTTATCATAGCTGTAAAATTCCTATTACACACTTTGCTTCACAAAACAGACACCTCTTCATTAGAATTTCATGAATTTAGAAAACCAACTTTGCCATCTACAAAGTTTATGCTTACATTTTTTCAGTTCAGACATGCACTTCATGTACTTAATACATGATTTATTTTCTCACTCGATTTAAATGGTGATAACCATGCTCAATTTCAAATTAATATTGGTTTATCCATAATACAATTTCCAATTTCCAACTGAACTTTATCTCATTAAGTGTGTCACTTATTACCTTACATCTTGAAACTTCATATCAGCTTGCGTTTTCAGTTTGGGACACATTGACTGTTTGTGTTAGTGTTGGTTTCTAATTCCACCCATAGCTAAGCCAACCAATTTCAAATTATTTATTCTGCCAACTTCCTATTTCCATTCTGGAATAGGAATAGGATCCATATTTTTTCTGATACTTAGGTTTCATTGTCTCTTAGCAATATTTTCCACATAGGATTTTCCAGTACTTTTTCCTCATACTATGTCCAACATATTTTAATTTAAATCTTGAATTTAATTTGAGTCACCAGTATGTCCTATCTAAGGACATATTATGGTATTTTTCTAAAATTTATGTTGTACTGGGGTGACATTATTAATGTACCATCGATTTTTTGAAATTATCGGTTCCTCCTGATTTGAAATGTCTATCAATATTTCAGTACACTGCAATTTTTCTTGGAGGTGTTTCCCTTCTTTACTGTTGCATTTATTCTACTTGTCTCACTTATTTATAGCCACAAATTTCATTACTCGAATATACTTTAAAGTTTTAGAGGCATTCCTCTTTTAAAACAACTAGAATCTCCTTTCCTTTTCCTTTTTCATTTTTGAAGTTTATTTCAAACTCATTAAGGAAAAACAAACACCTAGTTTGCCTAACATTTTCTAGATTGTCGAAGAATTTTTACTTCAACCTTAGCTGTTCTGAAATAAAAAACCCTTCTTACTTTACCTGTAGCGTACATTTTAGCAGAAACCTTAGTATAATTCTGCTCAGGTCTAAATTTTTCTTCAATCCTATGCTAAAACTGAGTAATAATATTACCTCTAATGATTTTTCCCAAGCCTTAGTATTACTTACCATTTTTAGAATTAGGGTTAAATCTTAAAAGAGGCTAGCTGTTAGTTTAAATCATTCAACTCTTCAAACATTTTTGACCTTTTTTCGGCCTATCTGTTTTACCTCTCCTTGTTGCTGTAGAGATATTTTTGTATAGGCGAAGATTAAAAATATCTTTACTCAACTCTTCTATTATTCTTCAATATCCATGGTTAATTTTTATGGTGGAAGTACCAAGACTGAAACTATTTCATGCTCACTTGAGCCTTTCCTTAGTCCACTACTTATCCTTTATCTGACTTTACATGACTTAACCATTGAGATTTTTATAAATTTCCTTTTTGTTAAGTCTATCATGACATTTATGTCCTATAGATTTTGCAAAATTGTAAGACAATTCTGAACTGTCTTTATATTCTGTTTTACTTGACACCTTAATATGAAAAGCATTATCCATCATATCCCTTAGAACTTCTAGTTCATACTTTATGTATATTATTCTTTATAAAATTCTTCTTTAATTCTCATTTTATGATAGTTAATTGACCATCTATCCTACGAATATTTCGTCTTGAACATTGGTTTATTCAGTTTTCAATAGTATATACTTATTCTGAAGGTTCCAGCATTCATTTGGACCAACATCACTAGCGCTCCTAGAAGGGATATACTTGGTCTTACCTAGTTTCTATTCGGCAACTTTTAATTCTTACAATATTGGGTTATTCAGCCTGTATACTCTAATGACTGGTGTAACACATGGTTTTCACTTTATTTAATAATCAGCTCCCCTTTTTGGAGAATATATGAAGAATTTTATCAGAACTATTTTCTTATTCTCTCTCTACCAGTTTCTTTTTCAGCTTGGTGTCTTACATCTATAACATATATTTTTCAGCATTTTCTTGTTGTCCTTTGTATTAACAAAAAAAATTTCTTCATCCCTACTAATACCCTGTATTTGTTTCTCTCAACAATTTAGCATGTATTTTCATTTCTATAATCAGCTCGTTCCTATCAGCACTACATAGGAATTGAAAAAGGATCCATTTAACTTTAACTAAGGTTCTTTATATCGGTTTATCTTTCAGCAATCTTGGGAAATCTTATATGTCAATTATGTACACAATTCTAGTTTGCTAGAATCTTTCTTTCTATTTTTAAACCACACCTAAGTTCATCAACCATAGCAGAACGATTATTTATCATGCATATCTGTAAATTTCTTTTTAATCATCCGTAGCTTCTTTTGTCCTATCACAAATTTTATATTTCTATTGATAGAATGTCTAAATTTTCAGTTATGTATAAGTTTCTTGAGCAATTTCCATGATATGTGGTTCTTTATTTGGATCTTGGAACCTTGAGGGGGTTTTCTTATCAAAATGTAGTTCCACCACCCCACCTCTTTCATCATTTTCTTACTAATCATAGTTATTTTATTCTGTAATTAGAAAATTCCAGCTTTATTGGTTTCTGACTTTCAGGAGACAGAATATCTACTTCTTCTTCTTATAGTTAGTAGGTAGGAAATTTCTTACATGTTGTATATCAACATATTAATACTTGTTAAACTTTTCTATAGTTTTTTAACATGACCCCACCTTTTCATTTTCTTTTAGTATAAAAGGAAATTAGCAAAGCAGGTGAGTGAGTTTGGTAACAACTCAACAATAATAAGTCATTATAACCCAAGCTCTTGAACTTCTTTGGCTTTGACATCTTACGATTGGTCATTCTGACATTTAATTTGAACATGCCTTTTAAGTGACATTTTTCACACTTAATTTCCTACTACTACGAGGTAACCCTTATATGGAATTTATAAATAGCCAACCTGACTTTTAATTTACTTTAATTCATTACCACTTAAATTTTATTTAGTATCTTTAGAAGTAAAACTTCTGTATGATCCTCCCTCTCTCCATCATAGGGGGAAGAATTTATTTTCCAGAATTCACTCTATCATTCCTTACTCCTCCTAGACTGTTGCCTAGTGGAATCATCCTCCTCGAATTCTTTTGAGTGATTTATAGTTCCCTTCCTCTACCTTTCCGGACCTTCACTTTCATGACTGTCCCGGGAGGATGATTCTCTAATTAACCTTTCTTGCTCTTCCCTCGCTAAATATATCCTTTCATTATGGTTTTTTAGCTGCATCAATACTCTTAACATTCGATGCAACCATCAATGTAAAATTTGGATCTGCTGGAATTTTCTTTACCCAAATCTACATACAGCTCATCCACATCACTCAGGTTTTCAATTGTATGTTTCTGTGCTATTTCACTGTATATAAAGTTAAACATTAGTGACCATTAAATTTAATAACAATTTACAGCAATACAATTTACCTCTGGTGTGAACACACATTATGACCCAGTGTTTTAACATGGGCTCTAATACCACTTGTGACACCTTCATTTTGCAAGATTTTTTTTTTCTATTTATAGACTTTAAACTATAAACTAATCACAGGAATTACCGTATTTGTATTACAGTATCTACTATATTTGGAATTCAATTATTGATAACAAATACCCTAACACATTAATTCATTTATAAGTGTAATATCTACACTACTTACATATATTTTAATGTCAGAAACCATGGTGTAAGTATTGTGCCATGTATCCCTGTAGGTGATGGCCATTTATTTATTATTTTATATTCTAGTTATCAATGTATATAGGAACTTCAATTTAACGTATATGGCGTGCTAAATTGACCCTATAGGTAAATTTTTAATTCGAATTCCTTATGTACTAGAATAACACCATAACGTTCCATTGACCCCTAACCACCACATCATTTTATACACCATGGATTCTATGTTTAAATGCATCCTTCTCACACGCACCAGATTATTGATTTGCTATCAATTGTGATTTGTAACTGATCCTCCTGAGGTTTCATTGTTGTCAAAAAGTAATTATACGCAGCTAATTCGTATGTTAATGTACCAAACCACAGTTGGTGCATTTCTCGATATGCCTTGGCATTAAATCTTTTTGTAGCTCTTCACATTGCCTTTCCCATCTCACTTTCAATGTATTGATCAAAGGGATAAATATTGATCCTCCGACATGTGTATGGCTGAGATTGACCTTTAAGTTAGTGTTTCATATGGTTTAGGTAATATCTTTTTAGAATTTCATCATTTCCCCTTTCAGCTTACAAACTACTATCTCGGTAAACTTATTTCAACTACAACAGGGAATTTCGTAACCTTGGTAGTTTGAGGAGGTTAGACGTCATTCTACCACCAAGTATACTTCCAAGTTGATCCAAGGTAAGACGTATTGATTTCTGGTGTATATTCCTAGCCTGTTGTTTTTTTATAAGTTGTTTGTCCACCAATGTTTCTTACTCTAGAGATATTGGCTTATTAGTTTTTCTTGGGTGTTATTTACAGAAGGATTGTAACGAATTCCTTTATTTCTGAATTGAATCCCAATTGAAAAGAATCTTCCAACAGTTCTAAGGAGTCCATACTTTCTTCTCACTATGTGTATCGAGTCTTATTTACTGAGTATTTTCCGTAAGTTGTGTAACGATTTCCATGGAACCTTATACGATTTCGTTCGGTGCCCATCTGGATTTTTTTTAGGTAGATTCTACAAAAAAAATTCATAGTCTCTCTGCCCTTTATTGTTTTCAGCTGATATCATTTTTTTCTTTTTATAGTTCATAGGATTCTCAATAAGGCTTTACCCTCTTTCGTTTTCTTCCAATGCCCAATTACTAGGATTTCTTATATCTATGAAGGATGTTGAGAATTTTCTTAAGAGTTTTCCTGTATGTTTCAATTTAGGATTTTCAAATTTATTCCCAGTTTATTTTAATGAAATATATCACCTAATAGTGAAATTGAAGGTGATTGGTCAAATTGTGATTAAAATTTTTAGAAAAAGCATTTTTACCCAAACGCAAATTGTTACCTCAACAGTCTCCTATCGCATTTTGCTATCCAGAGTGACAGAGACTTAAACTCGTGGCAAGGTAATATGGCCTTAGATTTTATTTGCATCACAATATCCACACCTGCAACTCAAAGGTGTTTGTATTATTTCAGGCTTCCGAGTATTAAGTTTCCGTCTTCATTTTTCTAATATTAAATTTCAAAATCGTTTAACAATTCCTTACCTGCATTCTGTGAGTTTTATCTCACCGAGAATCAAACCTTATCTATTGTAAATGCATAGTTAATAATTTTCGTGTTTTTCACTTCAGACCTCAATCTCTTACCGCTTGTCAAGAGAGTTGTTATATATATATATATATATATATATATTATATGAATAAAAATTTTGTCTTTTGTGTCATTACAGATATTTCCCAGCTATGTCCTTTAGTAAGGTAATTAACCAAATACTATGGCATTTACCTTCTCTGTATCTTTTATATACACATATAAAATTTCGTTTCACCTAATTCGTCTCAAACTCTGACTCCCAACTCCATTTATTATAGGTATGACTACTCGATACATACCTGTGGAGTGATTTTTACATCCTATGCACTTATTTACATCATAATAACAAGAGGTTTATTTCTTTCGCAGGTTGGTGGAATGCCTGTCAGCTTTCTCCTATGGAATATTTGAATAGTTCTATTTTTCATTAGCCTTTATGATTCCATTTAAGAAAGGAAAGTTCTTGGTGTAAAATTTATGTTTATAAGCAATTCGGGAATATGTATATAATTTTATAGATTTACTTATATATAAGGAGGGACTGTGTGTACTAAAAAATTTCAATTTTCTCCTTCCTTACTTATGAATTATTTCTATTTAAATGAAGTAACATTGATACTTCCATATAGTATTATTAATTCAATGGAATTATCATTTTTATATTTCTAGCACACTTGCATGTAAACGATAAATAATTTCATTTCTATTTCATAATCGAGTTTAATGAAGACCTTCTTAGAATCATACTTATAGTATCCTACAATTTCTCTATTGTCCAATATATATTTGGTTTACTGTAACCTCTAACACTTTGCACTCTAGATTAAAATACTACTGTAATACTAACAGGGGATACTTTTTCATATATAGTTTCATTTTCAGTGTTAACGTAAAAATACATTTTACAACATGTGCATGTAAATTTTTTTCTTTCCAATAAATTCTAGTTTAGAATATATCTTTTTCAATATAGTATTGAACTTATTTAATTATACAGCACAGAATTTTCATTCACTATACATTGTATACATTTATACTTCATGTCTTATAATTCACTTCCTAATAAAAACTACAATTTGATAAACTAGTACTAGAATAGTTAATATTACATGAAATATCAACTTCTTGTGAAGTAATTAACCTCAGATATAAACTTGATATTGGGCTTAGAAATTCTGAGCATTGGTCCTACACAGAATTTTGTCTGTACAACCATAGAAAATAGACTATTTCACTATAGTCAAATATGTTCAATGTACAGACCTCCAAAATTATTTTCTAATTCATTTAACTCTCACAATATATGTACACATATGCAGACCTAGAATTTCATATATATCCAACCACTTTACCTTTTCAGTTGAGTCATATCAAAATATAATTCAAAAACAAATCAAATTAAATGTGCATACCATGTAGGGTAGACTAGCTGCCTCCCAACCTTAGAGCTCTTTATCCACAGCTCACCCCCGAGCAGAGATCATTTTCCTTCAGTGATAGACAACCTCTCCTCTATCCTATATCTCCTGATATAAGCTTGCTTTCCCCTCAGCTTGTTTCCCTTAACTCCGTCCAGTTAAATCAGGATGTTGTTTTCCTGTGTGTCTAGGCTTTCCCTTTGTTTCTTTGACAAAGGTACTTTTAAAGCTATTTTTTCTGCTTTCTAGCTTTATTCCACCTCTTCCCAATAATTTTCTCTTTACTAGGGTAACTTTTTTTATATTTTTATCTCCAATCTAAATTTAGTATTTAATGTATTTCTTCCAAGGATTTTTTGAAGACTGGGAGAGTCTTACAATCTAATCCATCCTGATGGATTTGGTTTTCCAGATCTCTAATCATAATATAGTCTTTGCACATTCATTTCTATTTTATTTTATTAATTTAATTTAATAAAATATATCCACAATCAATATGTCCCTTGGGGTCCACTTTGACCCTTAGATTCTTTAACTGCCTATTTTTAAAAGCAGAAATTTAGGGACATTACAATGTGTTTATTGGTGCTTTTGGACTCCTAACTTGTGGAAGATGTGTTTAGTTTTTTATTTTTTCTTTGCCATATGCTAATCGCAATAGTCAACAAACCTAGTCTGGGTGACACTATTGGCATTTTTCTTCTGATGTATATATTTTTTGAAGAATGAATAGAATCTGGATTTACAGAAAAAAATAAATAAATAAATAAATAAACCTACTTCAATCCGAAGAAAATATTTCATGAACCCTGAATAAATCATATCAAATTTTATTGTCATGGTTGTATTAAAAACATCTATTGAAATATCTCCAATAAAAATAAAATCATCAACATCAATAAAACTATCAAAATTTAACTTTTCTTGTTTACCTTTGTATATAGAGTTGGCTCACTTGGAATCATGTTGAATCCTTTGCTATTAAAATATTCATCAATTCTACCATACCATATTCGGGGTCCCTTTTTCAAGCCATATAATGCTTTCTTGAACTTGTAAACTTTATCTTCTTGTCCATCAATTTCATATTCTCAAGGATGTTTCACATAAACATATTATTATAAAAATCCATTTAAGAATGTGGAATTAAGATCAATTTGATAGATTTTCGATTTATTTTGAATATTAATTTCTAATAACATCCTTATTGTATGAATTATAATTACATGTTGAAAAAATTATTTATAACCAATGCCAGGTTTCTAACTAAACACATAAACTACAAGCATTGATTTACATTTCTAAATTTCACCTTTAGCATTTAATTTAGTGTTATAAATTCATTTAACACCTATAATACTTTTACATTCAAGCATATGTAGAAGATCCCAAGTACTATTTCTTTCTATAGCACCAATCTCTTCATCCATATGTTTTATCTAATCTTATTTTGATCCAACTGAATATTGGTTTCCACCTGCCTATTCCACATGGACCCCCAGCATTTATTCCTATAATTATCCTATTTTTTAGCACAATTTATAGTTTTTGTTTTTTTCTACTTTTGGAAGTTTTTGTGTCATAAACTTGCAAAGCATTTTTTAGGCCCTAAACAACATTTTTTTGGGAAATGCACCAACAAAAGTCAACAACTACTTATGTGGTCAATTTTTTTTTTCCCTTGGATAAAAATTTCTAATGACCTATTTTGCATGGGAAACAAACATCATATGCCAAATTTAAAAGTTGGCAAAATTGATGTTCCAACTAAGCTCATTAGGGCCCATAAGAGTTTGGTGCTTCATCTCCTAGGGCTAGTTTTTTGGATGCTTCAATTTTCTCATTATCTCTTCATGATAAAATAAAACCCTTCAAACCTTATTGTAACATAGTTTAGAAGGCATGTACTATTCACATCTCTTCTCAAAGATAAGTTATCATCGCCCAAGCTAGTTTATTTTCATTGTACATGTAGAACATTTTTATCATTTTTTAGTTATTAATTTTTTTAGTTATGTTTCATTGTGTCTCTATGTTTCTATTTCAATATATATTTCATTTCTTTCCTTCTTAAATCCAGATCAATGATATCAAAGTAGTATGTTTTTTTTTCGTGCATATCCCCAACGAGGTCAAGGTATAAGGACTTGGGACTTGAAATTCTTGAACCCTTAAAATACCATCCTCATTGACCTTCATATTATCCCATGGTGGACGTAAATAAAGATGAGGGTGTGGGATATATGATTAAATTGTTTCTCGAAAAATCCCTTGAGTGAAAAAGGAATTAAATGATAGAAAACGTCTCCTATATCCTTCGATGGTTACCAATAGGAAACACATCCTCATCCAAAAATTACTTAAGAGGAACCTCCCCATTTATGGTAGAAGTTATATTTGATATTCATATACTCAAATGAGAGATAGAGGCAGAAACTCTAGATAAATGGTTAAATTTGTGGGAAGGATTTGTTTTAGTCCATTATTTTTCTGATAGAAAAAATATTACATTTTCACTACTTGAAGATGCCCTCCACGTCAAGGACTGGTGGGAAAATTACTCTGAGAAAAGGTACATGGAGGAGCCTGCACTATTTTTAGTCCCACCCTATTGGAACTCATTTAAGGATGTTGTTAAGGAACAATATTAACATGTTCGAAGCTAGAAAGACAAATATATAAAATGGACAATGCTTTACCAGGAAATGAACGAAAATGTGACAAATTTCATGAATATATTTCATACTTTGTGAATGAAGTTGGATATAAATGACTTTGAGTACCATTTGGTGCTCAAGTATTGTGGAAATATGCATAAATACATCGAGACGAATATGCTTGGCACAAAATACCGATATGCTACCCAAATCGAGAAAAAATTTAAATATAAAATGAAATTCTTTGGTTCTATGAATCAAAGTAGATAAGGGAACCCTCAAACCATATAACAAGGGAAAAAATTGTTGGGTAATTTAATTGACCTTAAATTAATTTACTAATTTTCAACCAAGATTCGTATACTTGTGAAGCGTATATTCACGATATATGCTACAATTCTATCTCTCGATCTATTTATTGTAAGGATTATTTTCTTCCATGTATGGAAAAATGATTTATTGATATTTATAGAGTGAGAAGTTAATTCATTTCAAAGTTACATTAAAAATAAAAATTCTTAACTGAATTTAAATCTACTTCTTGCAAAATTAATAATCTATTCAACTTGGAGAATTCAAAACTTATTTATACTTGCATAAAAGGAAATGGTGACACTACATTGTAGGAGAAATATTTTAATGCTACTTGCATAACTGAAATCATTTCCTTGTAGAAAGGAACCTCTATACTATTTTCATAAAAGTAAATTATATAGAGATATCTTAATTTCAAATTCCATAAACAAAAGATATTAAACTTATACAAAAAGGAATGGTAACGAAACTAATTGCAGAAATAAAATCAAATTAAAACTTGTGACTCCAAATGATTACTTATGTGCCCAATTAACTCTAAAAGACATTTTTTTCACCGTCTACGAAATTAAATGAGTAATGAAACTCGAAAGTAAATGTATATTAAATTCAAATATTTTTGATAATTTTCATTTATGAGTGCTCTAAAACCAAAATAAAAACTAATGAAAACATATTTCTGATAAAATTATTCAAGAAAAAATTCAAGAAACTGTCATGCTATAAGAAAAATTGAGATATATGAAAAAATAAATATCCTTACAACTCGACAGGGAGCCATCCCATGAGCATAATTCCACTATTCATCATATCACTTATTTGTCAAGCATTGAAAAGAGAGGATTGTATTAATTCAACACAAAGTGTCACAAATACTGGAAATGAACCACATGGAAGGTCGTTTCCAAAATATATTTTTGGTTTTTCCTTATGGATTTTATACAAGTCTTCATTAAACTACTTGAAGCATTTGATGTTGATATGAAATGAAACTATTATGCCATCTAGGAAATAGACTTAAACTAGAAATTTATCTCCTTATCATTTGCTGCTGAAAGAGAAAATTATGACATATTCTTGTCGGATCATATCCTCGTGATTGAAAAATTATTTTACATGATCTTCTGATGCTGTTTTCATCTCTTGGATTTCTTCGTGTGATTGTTGCACCATCATAGTCAGAGTTTCACTTTGAGTTTGACTCTTATATATCTAGATCTCTGTATCCTGCGAAGTCAGGAAAATAGATGTTACACAGGAAAATTCCTTCTTAAGAAATAAGTGATCACTATAGCCCATTGAGTGGGTCTAGTAATAACTTTGATGAAGAATATAAGATTTCCTAGTTTTACATTCAAGTAATACAAGAGAGGGAGATGGCCTACCTCACTCCTTATGAAATAATTTCCTTGATGTCAATGTTGATACTTTCAATTTTAGGCTCATTCCTCTTTGTGCTTTCTACATCTGAATACCTGTAAAGAATATCACATGAGAAAAGGAGAAATATACATAGCATATATATACATTTCAAAGAAAAACCACATGACATATCAAGGAGTATCATGCCAAACTAATTAATATTACAAGATTTATGGGAATCAAAGAATATTTGGTATTATTAAAAGAAAAAATGGAAGCTTACAATTGGTGTCTTAATATTGGAGCCCTCCTTAAGAGTGGAAATACATTTCAAATAATATCCTTTCAATATATTCTCCTTATTCATCAAATTGATACCATCTAAACACAATCAAGCGGAAGAATGACAACTAGCAATGATAAATAAATATTCACTATCATGGCACTCTTTTATAGTAGAGATGGATAGGTTATTGATCCCCTAAGGAATGGGAAAGGCCTTATCTCAAAGAGGAAAATATTTATAGATAATAGAAAGTGTAAAAAAAGGGAGTATTCGACCATATCCTAAACTAACAAGTTCGAGAACTCTGTTCTCAAGATTCTAGAGTTTAAAGCTTTTGCTCCATTTTTGGAGAACTTGCGTGAAGAGGACCACCATGACATTACTGTTGAATTACCTCACTGGCAGCGCTATTCACAGGTTAAGGATAGGGTGACAAACGCTATTAAAGGAAGAGCCATGTTTTGCTTGTAAAATAAGATTTTTTACAAACTTTTGCAGAAAAGCTTCAAGGAGTTTATCTTTTAGGTCTTTTGGGATATCTCAAGCATGCCATCTAGGATGAAAAATTTTATGCAACTTTTTTCTATTTGCAATGTTTGTGATATGAGCAACACAAAATATGACACTTAAGATAATCACTGAGGAATGTGAGAAAATACTATGTAACAGATGTGTCCTAAAGCATGAAAGCATAACTAGAAGTGATGGTTGAATTACTTTATCGGCCATGGCAATGAATTTTGAAAACCACTGCCACGATACCTGACAGTCAAACATAATACAATATATGAGATCTCTGATATGAGCATACCTAATAACATATCTCTGAATAGGTAAAAAATAACTCATGAACCCACGACATTGACGCAACCATCCATCTGAAATAGATCATGGAAATGTATCCATGGTATGGTTGCATCCATCCGTATAAAAAGGATAATGTGTACAATAACGAATACTCAATAACTCCTTGCATCCTGGATAATAACATATGTGATCTAGGGTCTCCGTCTCCATCTCTGTCTCTATCTACCCATTGTATGAATCTAACCATATGAATAATAAATTTTTTGATGTTGAACATGGTAGAAACCACCTTATTACCAGTCGATCATGTAAACGGTTAAAAGGAGCTAGAGAAACCATCAATAATGATGATATTCCTCAAAGTATGACAACACAATCTGCAAGTCTGAATGAATGAGATGAAGTCTCAAACTTGCAAAATTATTCAATTGAAGGCCAACGATGTTAATGTGTCGTCGAATGCAAAGAAATATCCATTTAGGCATGCAAGCTCCAAGGTACTGAAAAGGAGTTTCGAAACCATCTTCCTAGATAATGAGCTGAAGTCGACAGGAAGTGATCTATTGAAGGAGGGGCATAATTATTCCCACATCATGGACATAAAAAAAAATATTTCTCAAGATGATGTAAGTGATTCAGGATTGTTGCAAAGAGGGTTAAATAAGTAGAGGATGTTTGACTTTATAGATATGATGTCACTTGAACATATCGACAACACGACTCCAAAATTTGGAAGCATTTGACTCAAAATGGGATGAGATTTCATGGTGACAACATATCAATATATAATCAGAGGAAAATGGATTTCCCAAATCCAGGAATGAAAATTATGAATGAAGGATATCCCCAACCTGACATGAGTGTCATGTCCAATATCGACATGCTCCCTTTGGTACATAATAAAAAACATGTTTTACTTCCATTTTCCCCCACTAATTTCTAGTGAGTACCTCTTTATTTTTTTATAAAAATCTTGAAGAGGATACCATATTCTTAGTGTATAATTTCACCATTCTGGTGAATCCATTCTAGTAAGTTTAACCAAACCTAGGAAGGAGTAACTCAGCCTTGTCATGGTTACAAGTCCTTCATCGTTTAAATTTTACGAGTATAAAAGAGGGGTAACTCAGTATCTTTTTCATATTTAGGGAGTAAGAAAAGAGATGGAAAAGGAAAATCCAAAAGGTCCCTTTTCATAGATATTCCCTTGAAGCTGAAAAGGTAGAAAACAATATCCGAGAGAACTTGCATATCAATTTCGACCAAGGTATTCCCTTTTCATAACTGGTCAATCTTAGCCCGAAAAATGGGTAAATGTATATTGAGACGACGTCAATTCATTTTAATTTAACAAGCTCAAAAGCATAAGCGCTCAACAATATTTTCATGTTTTGAGAGTCAGAAAAGATCTGAAAGGGAACTCCTTCTAGAGGAACAAGTGGTATAAAGGGATAGAAACTGGTTTCGATGATGATCGAATTGCTCAAAACATGTATAGGTTAAGAGGTTGGCTAATAAGACCACTCATCATAGATGTTCCCCTGGCAAGGGTAAATCAACCAAGTGAGAGCGCATGATCAGCCAAGTAGATGGTGACACCCACGATATTCATCCACCCATGGTATTTATCCTCCCATGTTATTGTAAGTGACATTTATCCATGATATTCATTCACCCATGGTATTCATCTAGTCATGCAATTTACCCATGGTATTGTAAGTGGTATCTACCCATGGTATTGACCCATGGTATCCACCTATGGTATCTACACATGGTATTATAATTCAAATAAAAGATATAAATAACAAGCCTCACTTTGTAAAAGGGCATATTTTCCACCAGAATTTAGCTTCTACAGTTATTCTCCATTTTAATAAACATTTCTTTGTGCTTTTATTTCTTGTGTGTTCTTCTCTCTTTTTTTCTGGCATTGTAATTTCGCAGATCTTGGGGGCCTCCCCCAAAGATCTAGATCAATGGTATTATATTCAGGGTATGCCTCCATGGGAATGAGGGTTTGGAACATATTTCAAGTTCAATGTTTTGCTGCAATCTTTAGCAAACTCGATGATCTTTTTTGGGCAGCGAGTTTGCAGATCAAATCTAAAAATTTTAGTGAAAATTTTACAAAACAAATTACCATATCTAGATTTCCTATGAAAAAATACCCAAATTAAAAATAAATTGGCCGAATTGGATTTCAGATGAGGGAGATATCACTGATTCAAAATCAGCAATGTTGCAGAAATATTTTTGATGACAATTCATAGACAGCAGATCCCTTGTCATATTTTTCAAATTTTAGTGAGAAATTTCAGACATAAGGTTATATATCTGAGCTCCCCTTGAAAAATCACCCAATTTCAAAAAAAAAATCGGTCGAATCGGAGTCCATACGGGAAAATTATTGTTGATTTAAAATCAGTTATTTTTTCAGAAATTTTGTGACGACGAGATAGTTCGAGCACGAATATGAGAGTGCAGGGTCTTTAGATACCGATTTAAAGCACGTAGGAAAATCCAGAATGGTCATTCTATTTCCAAAAACATGTTATAATAAATATTATGAATTATATTGGCCGAGTTATGCCCATTTTAAATCTGGAGCAGTATTCGTAGGGGGTTCCCTTTGGAGACGTGCCCTCTCACCCTGCTTTAGTAGGCACCTGCTTCACATTCATCAATTTCATCATACCAACATTTGGCTTGGGTTATTTGGAGATGTGCCCTCCCACACCAAGCTATGTAGGTACCTGCCACTTCATCAACAATCAACATCAGAGTTATGTGTCAACTGTAGAAAATATTTCTCATCCAAGTCCATTTTCTAGGCCACACACTGTTAGTGTCATAGTTGGTCACAAGAATTACAGGGTATCTCTATCCTCAAATATTCACTTTTCATGGTTCTAGGTCATCCACAAACCCACACTTCATTGAATTCCATTTGCTAGGCCTCACATTGTTAGTATCACAGTTGGTCACACGTATTACAGGGTATCTCTATCCTCAGATTTTTGTTCATCATGATTATGGGTTAACCACACAAAACCTTTCGCTTCAATGGATATTCATGTTCATCAAGGGCTTCTCAAGAGGAAAATTCACGCAACGGATACCATTTATTCTTAAGGATGGAGGAATTATCGGAATGAAAAGTGGCCTAAACCCATGGTATTCTTCCACCCATGGTATTTATCTGCCCACAGTATTGTAAGTGACATTTATCCATGATATTCATTCATCCATGGTATTCATCCACACATGGAATTTACTAATGGTATTGTAAGTGGTATCTACCCACGGTATTGACCCATGGTATCCACCTATGGTATCTACCCATGGTATTGTAACTCAAAAAAAGGCTCTAAATAACAAGCCTCACTTTGTAAAAGGGCATATTTTCCACCACAATGTAGCCTATATAGTTATTCTCCATTTTAATAAAAAGTTTCTTTGTGATTTTATTTTTTGTGTCTTCTTCTCTCTTTTTTTTGGCATTCTAATTTTGCAGATCTTGTCAGATCCATTTCAATTTTTTAGATCTTGGGGGCTTCCGCCCAAGATTTGGATCAGACTCATATGGAAAAAGAGGTAGATAAAAGGGCAATCACCAGAGGTGTATAGGAACAGTTTCATTTTTTAGAGAAGCTTCAAACATGTGAGTCTATTCTTCAAACTGCTTTCATTTTCATACAAGCTTGAAACATGTGGAAAAACTATGCTTGAAATGGGTTTCATTTTTATTGAGGCTTGAAAAAGAGACAAATTATGCTTGGAATAATTTCGCATGCCCCAAGCATAATGAATCAATTCCTGGTAAATCCCCACAAGGTTAATTTCATTCACCCAATCAGATGACCAATTACTAACAGATGGATGAAATGAAGTTTCATTTGCAAGATCAAGAGAAATACTCCACTGCGAATTTATGAGATATAATCAAAGACTCGAATTGAAAGGGAAATTGTTTCATTTTTTGACGAGATTGGCACAGTACAAGAACTATTTTCATATGGAACTGTTCATTTTTTAACTAGGTTGGCATTGTAAAGTAACTATCCGCATGACACCTTCATTGATTTTTAAATGAACTTGACACAAGAAAAGGAACTTTGATCCAAAGAACTTTATTCATTTTTTAAGGAGCTTGACACAAGAAAATTAACTATTACATGGATTTTTTTCATGGACCATAAGAAATCATGGATGCGAAGAGGTGTTCATCAAATTGGAGAACAACACTATCAAAATTAGTGTCCAATTCCCCCAGTACAGGATGCACTATATCAGTGACTACATCATCAGAGAAACATGCATGGAACAAGTTGCCACATAATTATCCTGTGGCGGGGAAGATACCATTATCATGTAAAGTCCAGTAAGGGATGATGGTTTATTGGGATCCATATTAGAATGAATGAATGATAATTGATCAATGGTCACAATTCTCCCTTCATGTGGGAAAGACATTAGGTGAAAGAGAGAAAATACAAGAGCTCCCATGACATGAGTATAGTCACGCCCAAGGAGTATGTTAAAATCCAAGGGGCCTTAGACAATCATCATGTATATATAGATAGTATTGTCTCCCAAAGTAATATGAAACTTTGGAAGGATATTTAATAGTTGATTGGCTACTTTTTTAAAAGCCAACAGATTCTGGGTAGCAGGAACAAGCTGCAGAGAACCTAAAGCTTGCCAAGAAGTTGACACAATACTAACAAATGCACCTTCATCTATTATGGTGCTAGGTACGAACACATTATATCGTTTACTGTGATCTCAAAGGGAATGTAATAAGGAAGATGATATTATATCATTCGACTCCAATCAAACAAAGTTATTAGAATACTTAGAGGGGGTGTCATGGGAATGGGATAACTGCCCCCTTGTGTTACTCGAATGGGAGGATCACCCTCATGTATCATGGGAACAATAGGATTTCCCTAGAACTCATGGGAATATTAAGAAAAAAAAGAACCTTAGTTGTATAAGGTTCACTTTCTACAACAAAGACCTCATCAACTAAAGGTGGAATTGAGTCAACTGTTTTGTCAACCAATGGTTGGTCAGAAATAGACTCATGAGATTAAATTTCGAAGAGATTGGGGTTGACTAGAGATGAATTCTCATCAATCACTTGATCAACTAGTGGAGGATCAGGGAGGAGCTTCCAGTAACTAGAAGCAACACTGGTCTAAGAAGTTGCAAGGTTATTGTTATGCAGAAAAATCCTCTCTCCGGACATAGACGATCCCTCTAGCCTAAGAGAGGGTGTAGTAATAATAGGGAACAATTAGAAACCTACTTTCCAAGATTTTATATGCATACAGATTGTGAATCGATCACCTAAATCAATCTGATGCTAATTCCCGTTTGAATCCTTTCGTCCTTCGCATTTGTTGGTCATCGTCACTACCGATGCTTGGTTACACACACAAAGGATCAAAATGGTAGCAAAAATGAAATAATAACATACATAATGCATATCCAACCTACTTAATTGATCAAGGAAAACTAAGAATCCAATCACACATTAAGACACAAATGGAAAGCACTAAATAATCGTATTATATTAAAATAAAGAAGAGGAGTTACAACATGTGCCTTTATGTTGTAGCTCTCCTTCAATGGGTCTTGATCTAGACACATCTCCAAAGTGCTAATTCATCTTGATGTGAGGGAAAAAGGTCTCAACTCTCACTCAATTTCTATAGCAACAAAATGTCTCTCTGTTGTTCTTCTATCTATATTCTAACTAGTATAGCTATGGGAGATTGCCCATTATATAGAAAAGGAGTAGGGAGCATGGATCCACTTTAGGTGGGGAAATGGGTTATCCATTTGGGTGGTTCCACTTTTGTAGGAACAAAGAGGCCAAAGAGAGAAGCTTGGCTCTATCGTCGGGAACAAACAACCAGGTCTCCACCATGAAGCTTCTAGATCTCGAACCTTCACTGCCATTTTTAAAAAAAATCCCAAAAGGGGATTTGCTCAAGTATGAGATTCATTCCAACACTGATCATTGCGACCCTAGAAAAAAGAGAGGCCATTAGTGCAAGAAAGACGCGAAAAAGGGAATGCCACTCTAGATAACTAGGTTTACAAGGTATTGTTCCAAGAACGGCCAACAGAGAGTTTATTCATTGTGTTGAAGATATTTTCATGATGGAAAATAGGCACAGGGGTCACTATTAAGGGTCTCCAGGATCAGGAATGGGGAGTATAGGTATAGTGACAAATTACTGTAAAAAAAATGCCCCCTAAATCATGAACGCTGAAGGAGAGTGAGGGGTGAAATGATTTACAAACAAGTGTTAGGACCAAGACACCATAATCAAAAAACCTGCGCAAACAAGAACACATATACATAAACTAATATATTTAAAATAATAACATGACATAAGGTATGGGCGTAGGCATCCGTAGAAGTAATCATGAAACGGGATCTGAGGTATGGTCGCAACCATCCAAATAAAGAGGATCGTGAATATAGACACAAGGTATGGCCACAACCACCCAAATGATAGAGTCATGTGTACAATCGTGAACAATACATATCACCTCATAGACTAGGTTTTATCAGAAAAAACCTAGGTTATTGCGCTCTATCACAACCCAATCAAGTACAAATTCAAACATGCGAATAAATGAGCTGAAGTCGAACATGTAAGAAAATTTCTTGATTACCAGCCAATAATGTAAACCGTTAACAAGCGCAAGTAAAATCACCAATAATGAAAATGGCTCTCAAGGTATTGTTATGAAACCAACTCCAAAAATAGAAGAAAGGACGAATCAACGCCTTAGAAATGTGAATAAGAAGCTGTCTTTGAACATTTTACCCTACTTTACCTTGAATCTTCAGGAGCTTATTGCGAGAGATCCGGGAGACCAATCAACGAGTCGTCTATGTTAGGTAAGAGGTGCTTCCTTTGCCTGCATTTTAATATTCATTTAAGTTTATTTTAGGGATTATTTTTATTTTGGGGAGAGGAATTTAATTTGGGAAATGTCATGAATCGGAGCAGGTGTCCACTATCAGGACCGCACTAACCTACCCTTTTACAACGGTCACCTCATTGATCGGTGCTAATGTTTTTAAAATAGTTGCGCTGAGCACGTGGCGGAAAAAAGAATAGAAATTTCCCAAAAATGAGCTTTTAATCCAATATTTTCAGACCTAGACACTAACACGGGTTTTGTTGAATGTTATTGCGGGGAAGAGAAGCCATCAATCATGGTGATTGAGTGGAAATAATGAGACCATGATGAAGTTGATCAGGTAGCAATGCAGAACCAAGATAGCATGGATGCAATGAGGACATGTGGGCTCCTCACATTCTTTATGAACCCAGGCGTAAGATCCCAACCATATCTTCTACAGTATATTGTTAGTTTCTGGGACACAGACCGAGAGAGATTTATCCTTGGTGACCAGGAACTAGAAATCGAAGTGGTAGACATCTACTTCATCACTGGCCTCTTGCGTAGAAAGGCACGAGCATGGTTGTCTAGAGCCTGAATCATGGGCGAGAGTATGGAAATGTTCATTGGGAGAGCATGCTCCGAGGAGAAACGATCCTTGAGTGGAAAAATAGCCATAATTACCATAAATGATCTAGCACTCAAGGTAGTGCTCTACACTATCACACATGTGGCTGGGGCACAAGTGCCACATTAGGCCACTAAGGCTCAACTACAGACAAGGGTGCATTGCATTGCACCCTTCGTATTCAACTGGTGTGAGGCCATAGTGGAAAACATGAAGAAATAACTCACGAAGTGTAAAAACAGAAAACTGAAGCAGTTTGGATACATGTCTATCTTGATAGCCTTCTTCTTAGAGCAAGTGCCTCTATTCCAGTACCAAGGGATAGAGATAGTGGCACCGATGCCACGAGAGCCACGCTTGGTAAGGTGGGAAGCATTGATGCCTCGCGGATGAGGTGGGCAGAGTATGTCATTCAGAACTACCTTCATATAGTTGAGGTGCCATTTGATCATGCTAGAAGATTGGTCGTACTCCGAGACAGATTTCCATGGTGACCCTGATATGCCACTTCCAATGGGTGAGCGCTAGGATGACAAAGGTAAAAAAATGTTTTTGTTATTTTTTTCATTTTTTATATGATTATATATATATATATATATATATATATATATATATATATATATATATATGAACTAATGTGAAACTTTATGTATTGCAGATGTTGGAACATAGAGGCCAACGAGGATGAAACCCATCGCCAGGAGGGTGGCAGGAGACTTCGATGGTTCCCATTATGTGGAGGGAGTGGACCCTAAAGAGGAGATTGCGAGGAACCTTGGATGAATTGACCATCGGGATTCCAGATTATGTACAGATGGGAGATATTCGCCATCAGTACCGGTGACACACTATCGGGGTATCATATCGTATCCATCGATAGCTGACTCGAGTCGAGTAGTAGCCTATTATCGTGATCACCATGAGGATTAGATTATATTTTTCTAATCTTCATTTTTGCTGAGACCTGCGAGAATCGCTATGTATCAGAACATATATTATTTTTTAAGGGGGGTAAGATGTACTTGTAAACACTATTTGAAAACCAATATATATATATATATTCTATTTTCCTGTTCCATGTTATGGTGATTATAAATTCAACAAATTTCTATCTAGAACATGATTAGCCAATGCATCTCTTAATGTATTCATGTGTCGTGAAATATGATGATATGTGATGTAATCAAAGTTTCTTTCTAACAAATGAACACACAGATACATTCTCAATATTTGAGTGTGTCTCAAATAATATTTCCCTTTGATATGTAGAACAACAAGCTATCAATCTAGGTTAACAAACATTTCTTTAATGCCGAGAGAAATTGCTTCGAACAGAAGCTCAATAACCGCACTCTATTCAGCAATATTATTGGTTGTATGACCTAAACATATGCCCTGCAAATCTACTAACTTACCATTAGGGTCATACATAACCGAGGCCGAAGAAGATATATTTCAGGTACTACGGCAGACACCATTAGCGAAACCGACATAAGGAGCCAAAGACATCCGCAAATAAAGTAAAACAAGATAAGCAAGAAAACTGCTTGCAAACACACACCAAGATAAAAATGTATAAAAATGAAAAGCACAATAATGTACAAGAGTAAATACATGACAAAATCATGCATAATACCTCTTTATATAAAGCCCATTTCGGGTTTATTCGAAGGGTAACCTTCATAATCAATCATCTCATATGCCCCTTTCTGCAAAACACGTTTTACGATATATGGCCCATGCCACATGGGTTTGAATTTTCCTTCCCCCTGGTTACCATGTGCTTCATCATAGATAAGTTCCAAGTCTCCTTCAGAGAAGACACGTGGAGAAACCGTCTAATTGAAATGGGCTTTGAGCTGTTTCTTTTGTGCTTCAATAACCAAAGTGGCAAAGGGCGAGTTTCATCAAGCCATTCCAAGTACAAGATACTTTCTTCTTATGGTGAGGTATTTGGAAGTAATTCAATAGCTAACTTGAGCGAAGGAATTTCACATTAAATCGGTAAGGTTTCTTTGAGGCCATACACTAACTAAAATGGAGTGAATCCATTAGCATTCTTGGTTGAGGTTCAGTATGCCCATATAGCTAGAAAAAAAATTAGATTCCAATTTTACTTGTACATCCCAATGGTGTGCTGAAACATAGTAGCTAAAATCTTATTTACTGCTTCAACTTGGTCGTTGGCCTGAGGGTAGTATAGATTTGAACAGTCATGATGCAAGCTCAACTGAGAAGTTAGCTCGGCCATCATGTAGTGGCAAAAGTGAGAGCCATGGTTGGTGACAATGGCCAATGGAACACCAAATCATGCAATAACATGATTCAAGAGAAATTGAGCCACAATTTTATCATCGACAACATATGTAGGCACTGCCTCGGTTGATTTAGTGAAATAGTCCACAATGAAAATGATATAAACACGCCCCCCTACTGAGTGAGGGTTACATGTCATGAATTCAATGCCCCATTCGAAAAACGGGCCGACGGTAACAACTGGGTGTAAGGGTGTAGGTGGGGCACGTATCTTGCGCTGATAAATCTGGCAAGCATGGCATTTGCAGACAGAAAGGATGTTGTCTTTGAAAATAGAAGTCCAGAAATAACCAACACAAAGGATGTTTTGAGTTGTTTCATATCCAAACATATGACCACCAGATGCCAAGGAGTGGAATTCATTGAGCACTCTCTCACTTCTTCGAAAGTCAGACATCGACGAAGAATCGCTTTGACATTGACTTGGTAAAAAGTATCTCTGATGATACGATATGGTTGGGAATGATGTCAAATCCATCGATGATCACACTTGTCCAAATCAAATCATAAGGTTTGGGTTTAGAGATACACGATGATATCCCCGTACCATGGATTGACATTGCTAATCAGGAAGAGAGTATCGTCTGGAATGTGCTCATCGATATCAGATGGAGCATAGCCAAAGGGAAGGGAGCATATTAATTCAACGAAAAGTAATGATTTCTTTGCTCTTTTAGAATGACAATCCATTTTGAATATTTTCCCCTTAGCAACTAGTGGTTCAAGATATTAGTCATAGGATTGCAGGCAGACATCACGGTAGTTGTGCGTAAGAGAACATAATGCCAAAAGCATTGAACATTATGTATCGCAGCTAAAGCGAGTTTCTCAACATGGAAATATTGACTCTCTATATCCATAAGGTTATGGCTAAGGTAATAGATGACATTTTCAATACCATCGTCATCATCCTGAACGAGCACCATAGCTATGGTACTAGAGGAAGATGCTAAGTATAAAAAATAGTCACGATGATAATTTTGGGGACGTGATAAAGGGGAATTGATGAGAATCTTCTTTAAATCATCAAAAAAGCGTTGAAAAAATTCGTCCCACAAAAATGGCATCCCTTCTTTTAGAAATCGTGTAAAACCTTTCTCAAGTTCCGCATAATTGGGAACGAAATGACATAGGAAATTAGATTTACCCTATAGACTCTGCAATTGCCATAAAGAGGAGGGAGGGGGTAAATTTATGATACCCTCAACTTTCAAGGGGTCGAGATTAATTCCTTATTTAGAGACGAAAAAATCAAGGAGTTTGTTAGATTCCATGCAGAAAACACGCTTATGCGGATTAAAACGAATATTGTATTGACGACAGTGTAGAAAAAACTCTCGATGGTGCAGGAGATGGTCGCGATGCTTAGCTAAATGAGCAGGGAGGTCATCCACATAAAGATTCACGATGTTTTTAATGTCATGAAAATAATAGGACATCACGCACTGGAAAGTATCACCAACGTTCTTGAGACCAAAAGGGAGCTTTTTGTAAGAAAAGGTTCCCCATGGACAGATAAAGGCAGTCTTGCGCTAATCAGCGAGTAAGATGTTGATCCCATTATAGCCATAAAAACCATCCATAAAGGATAATATCTCACTCTCAATGCATTCATCGATGATTTGGTCAATAAACAAAGTGGGATAGTTATCCTTCGAGAAGGCCCAATTAATATCTCGGTAATCAACACAAATGTGAATGATACCCTGTTTTTTATTGACATGGACAATATTGGACACCCAGTCTATCAATGGGATGGGATAATTGAATCTATCCTTAAGATTTTTTTCAACTTCTCCCTTAATGGTGGCGACCTTTCTAGGGTGCACAGGGTGAAGTCATTGACGAACGAGCTTAGAATCAAGGTAAGTTGGTATTTGACACACCACTATACTCAGGTCAATGTCAGACATTTCCTCATAGGACCATGAAAAAATATCTTGAAATTCTTGAAAAAGACTCGTATAGAGCTTGACCTTATTTGGAGAGAAAGTCACCCCAATATGAATATTCTCGAAAATGCCTCGTTTCACAGACATGTTGATAGGCATAGTCTCAGTAATATTGGTCATGTTCCTTTTAGAAACATCCTCATGGGTTGACATCGAGGTTGGGATTGGGTCGTGCGAAACATGGGGAGCAAGATTTTCATGACATAAATGAGCTACTCCATGACTCGGGAGAAATGACGAACAATGATGAATATCATTCCAAGGGGTTTCCTCGAGGGACATAGTTTTCATGATACTCTTTTCAGATGGAAATGTGTCATTCAGGGGATCAGATGAGTCCAAGGAACCGAGCCAAGGAGATTAGGAGTACACATCAAAATGCATCCTAGAATTAGCATGTTTAGAGTGATTAGCCGAATCTGAGATGATTTCACAATAATTGACCTCTACCGGGCTTAACGACATCACATCACCAAAAAAATCCACCTGATCACTCGAAGGGATGATCCAGGGATTAGAAGAGGTGGAGATCATGTTGACCTGAGTGGTGTTTGGTGGAGGAAGAGAAAATAGACCCATAAGGGAAGAATATTTGAAGAGCCCTACCCCCACACTCTCATATGGCATGGTGGTATGGTCTACATATGGAACACTACCTTCATACGGAGAGGAAGCAAAAAAGGATGACTGATCAATAGTGGTAATATTTCCTTCATGCAAGAAACATAGAACACGAAAGAGAGTGGAAGACACACAAAGCATATCATGAGTCCAACTGCGACCAAGGAGAAGATTATAATTGATCTTGGAATCAACAACTTAAACCTCTATGTTGAATGGTTTTCCTTCTAACGTGATAGGAAAACTTGGAAGGATACCAAAAGGATGATAATCTCTCCTGTTGAAGCCCTCCAAAGTATTCATATATTGATTGAGAGTTGGATAATCGATGGATGTCCAACACAAAACAGACATAAAGAATGTAGATGCCCCTTCGTCCAAGACCGATCGATGGATATTCTTACCATTAATCCAAACTTAGATGATAAAATAAAGTTGGTGAGGGAGACACATGACGAAATTATCCAGATCAAAATTAATAAGGCTCGAATCGATAGGATCAACTCCTTAGATAGCGAATAACAACGCCTTCCCTTATGACGAACAACTCTGAACCACTTTTAGTGTTAACATAGAAAATGGCACCTGAGCAAAATCCTCAACAATATTATAGTGCTGAGTAGCATGGGTGTTCGGGTTATAGGAGAACTTGTGGAGCACACCTTTGGAAGGTGGCCATACAACAGGTTCAGAACTAGGCCTTTCTATATGAAGAGGGCCAGAAAAGGTCAGAGGAGGAGGAGTAGGAGCATATGCAATTTCTTTCCCCACCGCCTTACGCAGTTTTGCATAATAATTTGATTTGATAGTGATAGATATGGATTTGGTACCATTCATCATGAAAATTTTAGAACAAAAAGTGGTGGAAGACTGGGGTCTCTCCACCATTTGAGTCTATTGCAATGGAAATAGTTCCCTAAGAACAACCATATTTCCTTTAGTTCCTTTGAGTAATCAGCTTAGCTCAGCCCGTCGAGGATAGTGCTTGGTGTAATACTCATCGGCACATATCATGCAAGGATACTTTGGTTTACGTTTAGGTCCATCATCAGTGTGAGGTTTGGATAAATTCTATTTTGGGGTATCAGATTTAGATTTGCATTTTCCCTTCTTCTTTCCTTTAGAGGATTCGTCGGCTGCAAAAGACTGACGGCGTTAACCTCCAAATTTTTTCTAGGATTCGGGGGATTCTGAGGAACATAATTGGAGAAAGAATGTGATTTCTTCTTAGAAGTAGAAGAATAATTCCGTGAAGTCTGGGAAATAGAACCAATGATGTCGTCTATCGGTGGTGTCACTGGAGGTTTCGAGGTTGAAGATTGAGAATTCGGGTGTGGGGCATCAGGAAAGATATCATATAATGTGTTGGACTGAGAATAAACCAGATCGATATAATGGGCACGAGCTATGGCATGCTCTTCTATGACAGCTGCCCACATAATGATATCCTTAGCAATATGATTGGTGAATGATTTGGTAAACCGTTCTGTCAACAGTTGATCAGGAATGCCAAATTTGATCAAACGGTGACACCTTATCCGTTCATGGATATTATCAGAGATATGCATAGTAGTATTTTTCTTTAAGGATGTCATGAGGTGGGTTAATGTTTCATAATGAACATGCACCTAAAAATGTGTGAGAAAGGCCATGGCTAGGGAATTGAAATCCTAAAACATTTCGCACGAGATTTCAATGTACCACTTTGTAGCGGCACCAATCAATGTTCTTTGAAAGAAACATAAACGGATGGAATCGTCGACCCAATAATTGGAGCACCAAACATGGTACATCATAACATGCACCCGTGGGTCTTCCCCAGATTTTCCTTCAGACTTGGGGCAATTGTTTGGAATTTTGTTCAGAACTAGGAATTGATATGGATTATGAAGAATTGGATCATTGGTCAATCTTGAGAAATCAGGAAGATCCAACTTCACGAGAAATGGAAATTGTGGATTTAAAGGCATGGTGTTCGATGATTGATATATGCCCATTTGTGGATTCCAACAAGTTTTGGAGTAATGTTTCCCCCAGGGGTGCTACCCCGAAGGGTTTTTCCCATAAATATTGTAACCTTTGTATTTTCCATAAGGGTTGAAAACTTATGGATTCAGACTATATCCTATTTTCTGACCCAAAAATGGACTCTGACCTGGAGAAAATCACTGAGATCTAGGTTGACCATAGTTCCCAGCATAGGGATTTTGTGGTTACCGGAAGGTTTTTTATGGATTGCCCTGGGGTTGTTGGATCGTACCCTGAGGTTGTGCTTGAGGACCAGGTTGTGCTTAAGGATCAGGTTGTAGCTGAGGACCAGGTTTTGTCTCAGGACCAAGTTGTGCCTGAGGCTCAGGTTGTGCCTAAGGACTAGGTTGTACCTAAGGGCAAGGTTGTACTTGAGGACCTAGATGAACAAATACCTGATTCAGTTGAATGGAGGGTTGTCCTTGCTAGACAAAAGGTGCACCATGCTGAAATTGGGGTTAGCCAGGTTGACCAAAAGGTTGTCCCTGATGGAAATAATAAAATTGGCCTTGATGGACAAAGGGTTGATTAGGTTGTACGTAAGGCATCGCCTTTTGTAAGAAAGGTTTCCCTTGTCGTCGATAAGGTTGATTTTTACCATAGTTAAAACCCTACTGATAGATGTAATCCCCTTGCTGGGTGCCAGGTTTCCCTTGAAACCTTTGAGGATTAACTAGATGAGTTTGAAATTGTTGGGAACCATACGAGAGATAAAGTTTTTGGTTAAGACTCTGCAAATTTTTTTGATATTGATCATATTCCAACACTTGATGGTCGGACGATCCGACAAGCATGGGAATGATCCCAGTGGCTTGAGAGGGATTCAAAATGTAAGCCAAAGATCAACTCGCGAATGTTCCAATAGTAGGTTGGGAAATATTTGACAGGGTAGGACCTCATCTAGAAACTGAATTCGAGGGGATCGACACTAGAGTACTGATCGGAGGTGTTGAAACACATACGTAAAAAATTGGATTTGTGGAAGCAGGCATGACTATAGTTCTAGCAGGCATAGTGACGGTTACATTGGAAAAACTTGGACCCTAGGTATATACTCTAGTATTTTGCCAAATATCATTGTAATATAAATGTGTACGACTTGACATATTCGAGATCAGTTGTCCCAACAAGGTGTAATTCTGCAGAATGTATGACTGGGAAGAAGGCTGATTCATCACGTAAGGAAAACCCTCATGAGGGAATTGAGGTTCCTCATATGTAGTCTAATGTACAGCACTGATGGTGCTTGAAACCTCCATGGGGGATGAAAATTGTCTCTTAGAAGCCATCAAGAATAACTAACGGGCAGCACTTCGAGATGGATGTGGTGAATTCACAAACATTACACCAGGTGTATCATATGGACTATAGGGTTGTTGAGGGGAGATTTCAATGGGATAAAATAATAGATTCAAAGGGTAGAGAACGTAGCGTACTGACACATCACGTGCAAATAGAGAGGCGAGAGGCTGAATACTCAGAATGAGATTGAACTCATCAGTTTGAGTCCGAGTCGAAGGTTGAGAATCAGAAGAGACAAGCAATAATGTCCCTTCAAAATGAGTGGATGGAGAGGAAACTGAACTTGGTGGTTCAACCACAATGATCGTATCTCAGAAAGAAAGAGAGGAGAAAGATGATTAATTCAAGGCTTTAAACAATATATTTATAAGGATTTACTCATGATGAGGCCCAGAAATATTCTTACTAGTAAGCCATGTGATCGTGGGCAATTAATATTTATAAAAATGAAATAAATCAAAAAGGGGTAAGCTATGCAAAAAGGATTACCAGGTAGTTGTGAACTACAATATACACCTTAGTGATCAAATGAAATAAAAATCACCAAGGAATTAACGTATGACAGCCAATATCCCCGAATGTTTTGTTCAGTATATCACTTCTACAAGGCGACCGACTCAGTTACCTATGGCAAGTTTGCAGCCTACTAGTGTCTCAAAAAATATACATGACGGTACATGGGAGTCAAAATCCGTAGTAGTGTTGTATGATGAATAATCATTCGATGAGAGCGTCCCAAAATATACTTTTCATACATCAATATAATTCCATCCCCGGGATGGGATATTACCCCCGGTTTGTAACACAGACTTTTAGTGACGGCTCCTACGCTTAATGATGTCAAAAAATGTCTCTAGCCTAGAACTATAAATGTGATTTCTTAGGTTCCACATGCTCCTTATATTGATTGAATAAATTTTATGGTTGACCTTTAATATATGTCGGTTTCAAAGCCTTAACAATGTCACATGAATCCTTAAAATGTAGCTAAATGAGAAAATAACCATTCATTTTGATGAATCCTACGTTAATGAAGGAAAGAGAAACTCACACAATCAACACACAAAAAAAACAAATACATAAAACGACATTCACTTTTCTCTTCAAGTGCGAAATTTTAAAGTAAAACAAAAATTTTACAATTTTTCTTCCTTTCACTACATGCACTAAGAAGTGAATCAAAATGAATTTTCATTTTCTAAATTGAAATGAAACAAAAATATTTTTTTATTTTCCTTATAAGCACAATGTGAAATGCAGAATGAAAATTAATCAACAACACTTTGAGTACTAATGAGATCTTTCAAACATGCATATAAGAGGAAAATATTTCGAAAATAGAAGAGAGATGTGATCCATTTTCTTCAAAAAAAAGCACTCTTCATTCATGCACTCATCAATCACTTAAAATAAAACAAACTTCAACCCAAATAGAAGAAATCGTAATCTATGCTTGATGGCGAATAGAGACTCAAATGCATTCAGAATTGACACTTGAAAAATACTATCCATGAAAACTGACTGAATGATAAAAACTAATCAAATACTAACCATGAAAGGTATGAGAAGACTTGATTCAATGAGAATTTTGAAGGTCATTAAAGCAAGCAACCACTTGGATGGATGGAGGACACCTAGAAACCCTAGGAAAACAAGGATGCAACCGGCTTTCCAATAGAGACAACCAAAGGTATAAAACTCGAACTAGAAATGTCACTGAATAGAGAAGGAACATATCTAATAAAACAAGAAAAATAATTATGAAGGACAAGACTCAATGGCTGATTAAAAGAGGGAAAAACTAAAAATTCATACACAGGAATTGACGTGACTGTTTAGGTCGCAACCCACGATAGAAAGTAAAAATCGTGACTGTGTAAAATGAAAAACGTGTTGATTGGCGTGACTGTCACAACAATACTAGTGTTGATCAAGGAAAATATGGAAAAATCAAAAGGTTTTTCAAATTGACACCAGGCTTATCACTTCAGCAGAGAGGTAAAGGCATGTAAGCAATTACGTGAGCTACTGATACAAAGAGGTAGACCTTCGATGAAAATTGAAGACAATACAATAAATCAAAAAATCGAAAATAGGAGACTGAAAGGCTAGAACTCCCCAGTGGAGTTTCCAATTATTTATGGAGGAAAATCCTCTCTGCGGATAGAGATGATACCTCTAGCCCTACAGTGGGTCTAGTAACAACAAGGAACAATTAGAAACCTACTTTCCTAGATTTTAAATGCATAGATATTGTGAATAGATCACCTACCTCAATCTGATGTTAATTCCCATTTGAATCTTTTGGTGCTTCACATTCCATGGTCAAGTATTCGCCTCTATATATTCTTGGTTACCTGCACAGATGATGAAAATGACACCAGATGTGAAAGCATAACATACATAATGCTAATGCAACGTACTTATTTGATCAAGGAAAACTAAGAATCCAATCACACATTAAGACAAGAATGGAAAGCACAAACCAATCTTATTATATTAAGATAGAGAGGAGGAGTTACAACCTGCACCTTGATGTCGCAACTCTTCTTCGATGGGTCTTGATCCAAGCATGTCTCCAAAGAGGTCTTTCAACTTGATGTGAGGGCAAAATGTCTCAACTCTCGCTCAGTGTCTATAGAAACAAAAGGTCTCTCTGTTGTTATTCTATCTATGTTCTAACTAGTAGAGCTATGGGAGATTTCCCATTATATAGAAAATGAGGATGGAGCATGGATTCAATTTAGGTGGGGAAATGGGTTATCCCTTTAGGTGGTTCCACTTTTGTAGGAACAAAGAGGCCAAAGGGAGAAGTTCAACTCTATCCTTAGGAACAAACAACCAGGTCTCTACCAGGAAGCTTCCAAATCTCGAAGCTTCACTTCCATTTTGAAAAAACATCTGATAAGGAGATCAACATGATTATGAGCTTCATTCCAGCACCAATCGGCATGAACCTAGACCAAAAATAGGCCATCGACACGAGCAATAAATGTAGAGGACACGACGCTCTAGATAACTAGGTTTACAAGGAACTGTTACAGGGACATAAAAAAAATATTTTATTCATTGTGCTGAAGAGGACATGAAGGCATATTTTCATGATGGAAAATAGGCAGATGAGTCATTGTTAAGGGTATCCTAGATCAAGAATAGGGAATACATGTACATTGACAATTTTTTCTATAATAGTTAGCCAACACTTCGGAGGCTTCATCCCTATAAGGAAAAAGGTGAATGGGATTCCCTTCACATAACCTATAGGGAAATTTGACTTTATCGTATTTCCCGTAGAATTTTGTATCACTAGTGGAGGGTTTATCACCAACATGGTCTCGAGAGGATGATGAAAAATGTTTATGTGAGACTATGGAACATACATCAAAAACCTTGGGAATACCAGGAAAATATATAAGAAGGTCGTCACCCTTACATATCGTGCAAGAAAATTCAACTTTGTTGGGCTAATTGGAAGATTTTACAACATCACTTGCATTAGTAACAATGGTGGCCTGGTTTCCCCCTTGCTTATTTTTCTTCTTCATCATCATCCTCTTCTTGTTCTTCTTAGCTTCTTAGTTACCATAATCCATACTTTCACCAGGTGAAGAGGAAGAACAGGGTGAAGAAACACACAAAAAAGGCGAGGAGTAAAATTTACAATAACCATGAGGTTGACATTGTTGAGGCAGAGGCAGCCTTACTTGAGAAGAAGCTTGGATATTCGGAACCATGGGGGTCAAAAATAACCAAATTGATATACCAACTGTAAATACCAAGAGGGACAACATTTCCATATAGGGAGCACAAACATTTCCAAAAGAAGTAAAAGGACCAGGATTCCCATCTAAGGGGATTCCTTGATTGGTAAACTCGAGAATTGTTTCCATTAGTCCCAACTTAAGATCTGATATGGATTTGTGCATGGGTGAGGAATTATTTTGTGGACAGTAAATGTTATAATTTAACAAAAAAGCTAAAAAAAGGTAATCTAGGAAAAAGGGATTACGAAGTATCTGCGAACCACAATATACACCTTGGTGAACCAAGGACTTGAAGTATGGCATGAAATATCCATGAATGTTGTCTTCGGTGTATCATGTGTACAAGGTGGTCGACTTGGTTACCTATGGCAGTGTTGTAACCTAGTTGGGTCTACCAAAATATACTTGAAGGTACATGGGAGCTCAATCTGTAGTGGCGTTGTATAATTTTTAATTGTTTGATGAGAGGATCCCCATATACTTACCATATGTGGATGATATTCCTATATGCTTCCATACGCGAGACATGATATCACCCCTGAAATGCAACACAAGTTTTTAACGACAACTGTTATTCTTAATGATGTCGGAAAATGTCTCTATCCTAAACCCGTAGATATTTTAGTTAATTCCAAATTTTCCTTAGGTTCACTGAGGTTCATTTTAATGCTGATATGAAATTAAGTTTTGATTTTGGGCTCAAAACGATTTCGCCTGAGTTCCTAGGATGCAGATAAATGAGAAAATGATTATTTCATTTTCAATGAAAAATAAACTAATAAGGGAGGAGATCCCAAAGAGTGTTCCATAAAAAAAAATGCAGCAAAAAAAATCCCCCCCAACTATCTTTCACCTTTCACTTTTCAAAATGAAAATTCTAAAAATTAAAACCATTTCACTTTCACTATCCCAAATACAACTCATTCAGAAGTAAAATGATTTCTACTTTCACTAAGGTGTACTTAAATATTTTTTTTGTTTTTTATCTTTGAATGAAAAAATACAACTGGTGAAATTAATGCACTTAACAATATTTTAGTTATTGAAAAATGATAATCATTTAAAATTTTAGGGGCTAATATTCGCAGGTAGGCTAATTTTCCATGCTTTTCCCAAAAAAAAGATTCGCCAATTCCCATTTATTTTAAAAATTGATTCGCCCAAATTTTATAGTATAAAAATATTTTACCCTAAAAATTGCCAAATATTTATATATACTAATATAAAATGATTACAAAAATAAATATTTTAACAAGAATAACATCAAAAATTTTACAATTCACATATTGGGGCTACTAAAATTCGCCAAGTTTTTAAACTTTAAGATAAAAATCCATCCTTAAAATTTTCCTTGATGATAATCTATTTCCAATAATAAATTTAAAAAACTAGCCTTTCAATGTAAGTGATCTTACGTATTTAATGAAAAGTAATTCTTGAAATGAAAGCTAAACATATGAAAAACCTAATTTCTTTAAACAAACACAAATTTCACCACTATACTATAGCAGATAATTAGTATTTCTTAATCGATACGAGCAGTAAGAAAATATTTTAATTGAGTTGCAACAACTAGACTCAACCAAAATAAAATTTTACCACTTCATTCATAACACTAATTTGTTCTTTTCAAAGAGACTACAAACACTAAAAGCAAGAAATAATGTAATAAAATAAAATAAAATATTTCAAGGATCAAGGCACGCTAAGGGTTTTCTAGAAAATTCCCAAAAAAATCTATTTTTTAAGATTAGTGCGGTCCAGTAGCTGACACCAGTGGTTTGTAGTGCAACTGTTCCAAAAAAATATGGCACTGGCAGTGAAACTATATCTATTAAAAGAGAGTGAAAAAACCCAAAGCAAGAAATAATATAATCAAAGAAATGAAAATATTTCAAGGATCGAGACACACTAAGGGTTTTCCATAAAAGACCAGTGCGGTCCACCAGTTACACCATTCGTCTACAGCACGAATGTATCTATTAAAAAGCACAATGAGAAAGGAAAAAAAAGTATAAAACAGACAATATCTTAGGAAAAAAATTATACTTGACACTTCAAAGAACTTTCAAGCTAGAATACTGAAAAAAAAATTCAAACAAGCGGTTTATTAATGGTTTTCCAAACTAAGCTTGAGGACACGATACAAGACCAAGGTGAAAAGGCTTTGAACTACCCAGCAGAGTCACCGATTTTTTACACACGAATATCCCTTCTTCAGAAAGAAGCGATCCCTCTAGCCCAATGAGTGGGTCTAGTAACAACTGTGACAAATAAACATACTTTCCTAAGTTAACATTGAAGTAATACGAGAGAGGGAAATGGTCTACCTCACTCCTTATGTGGTCATTTCCTCAATGTCGATGTTGATCCTTTCACTTTCAAGCTTGTTCCTCGCTATGAATTCTATGTATGAATACCTGTAAATAAGATCAAACGACAAAAGATGAAAGATACATAGCATATATATATTTTAAAGATAGCCACATGATAGATCAAGGAGTATCATGCTAATTTAACTAATATTAACAGATTTATGGAAATTAAAGCATACTTTGTATTATTAAATGAACAAAGGGAATATTACAATCGATGCCTTGATGTTGGATACCTCCTTCAGAGTGGAAATTCAATTCCAATCCTAGCCTTTTAATCTCTTCTCCTTCTGCGTCAAATCGAGAAATTCTAGATGTAATGAAGTAGAAGAATGGCAATCATCAATGACCAACCAAGACTCACAAGCAAGGCACTCTTTTATAGAAAAAATCGAGAAGTTATGGATCCGCTAATGAAGCGGAAAGGTATTATGTCAAAGGGTAAAATCTTTGGAGGTAATATAAAGGGTCAAAAATTTGAGTATTCGACCATATCCTCAACCAACAACTACTAGAACTCCGTTGTCAAGAATTCTAGAGGTCAAAGCTTCTGCTCAATTTTTGGAGAACATGCCTAAAGAGGACCAACACGAATTTACTACTGAAATCCTGCACTAGCAACATTATTCATAGGCTAAGGACATGGTGACAACTACGAGGCTATTAAGGGAAGAACCATGTAGGGCTTGTATGTAACATATGCCAATAACCTCGCAGGAAAAGGCATGGAGTTAGGAAATTTTTTTGAAATTTACGAATGTGAAAAATTATAAATTACTTTCTATATTTCCTCATTAACCATTTGAATACCCATCATCATCAATCAAATAAATATTTAGTAAAAATAATAGTGAGTTACTGAACCATTAATTGTCCTTTTTGTAGCATATTAACTTAAATTTCCTGCAATAACTATGCATCAATCCCATGATAATTTTAACTCAATTAGTAAATCAACACCTAATTTATAATATAAACATCACATCATGAAAGAAAATAACATCATGAAAACGACACAATGAACAATCACATCATTAGACACTGATATACCCTGGAAACCCCGTAGGGTGAAAACCAACAAACGTTTAATTTTATTATTAAACGCTCGTGAGGGTTGTCAACCCTCACTAATTAGTTATAAGGGAGTCCATCCCTTGACCATTGTCATAAAAATTACATAGAAAAATAATCTTAAATGAAACATAACTAGCTATAAGCTATTACAATCATCACGATACCATTTACCCATGCATCCTCAGTCTTAGTCTTTGTAGTTGGGTTGTTTCCTTCAGTGGGTCATCCTGCAGTTGGAACTACTAAACCTTCATGGACTAACAAATATTTATCTTCCAAAATTTTAAACTTGAAAAATAATTTTCTCAAGTCATCCTCTTTTCCTGTCATTTCTGTTGTGGGCACACTTGATATCATTATTAGATAAATTATTAATAATCCGATAATCAATATTTATTTGTGACACTTCAACACTATATTTTTGCATGTATAAAACATAACCACATTGACATGAAATTCCTTCTTTAACATAATTTCACGTGCATTAGTAACAAATAAATCACTATCAAGAATCATATTTCCAACAAACAGTAACAAAATCTTGCATGCACTTTCATATTATTTCCAAAGGAAAGATAACATACTATATAATAATATTGTGCATGCAAATGCATAACAAGGTTTCAAGATAACTATCCCAGTAAGAAATTTAATTTTTTTTCCTACTCTTATGTTTTCCTTTGCAAAGGGACTAATGCAATAGATGCTATACTTATGCATTTGAATGCATGTTCTTTTCCAAAAACATATTTTCCACCCAAGAGCTATTCATAATGGTTATTGTGTATAACCATGCCAGCTCGAGTTCAAACAAAGTTTGTTAGTTCCCTATATTACTAGTTTAGTCCCTTATTGTTATTAGTGTAGCCCCCTTGTTGTTACTGTTTGACCCCTGTAACCCCAATATTTTTATTATTGTGCCCTTACATTGTTATTCTTAGGTTGGCTAGGATTATATTGTGGGCCCATGGACTCCTATATATAGAAAGAGGTTTTGGTCATTTGTATCATCCAAGAATTGTTCATTTATGTAATGTATTGGAGGAAGCCCCCTCAAAGTGGCTGATTTATAAGGCGTTTATCTCTCCTTTCTTCTATTTTTGGAATTGGTTTCATAACATTTGGTATCAGAGCTTTGGATTCTAGGGTTTTACTGCTCCAAACAGGTCATCGTGGAATTTTCAGAATAATTTTTTTTCTATGAAGGTTCAAACTCTGAAATCCCAAGGAATCTCCTATGAAAATTTCAGATATTGGTTTGCAATATTTTCAGAGATATGATCTAGGGAATTTAGGGTTTTTTCAGGCTCCCGAATTTCAACTAAAGCAGTTCATCATGGAATTTTTGCTATAAATTTTCTTATAATAAGTTTCAAAAGCTGAAATGTTTATAGTGTGAGGCCAAAATCCTGAGGAACCTCTAGTAAAAATTTCCGATCTTGGTTCACAACATTTTTGGAGATATGATTTGTGGAAGTTAGGATTGTTTCAGGCTCCCGAATTTCATCTCAAAGAGGTGACCGTGGGAAAAACATCATAACTCTCTCTCTGAGTGTCGAATTGGGATTTTGTAAAAAGTGGCCACAATTACATAAACTGCAGTTTTTGGTATATCAATTTCTGAGCTGAAAGAGGAAACAGTGACATGTGGAAAGTCATACAATTTTTCTTTATTGAACCGGTCCATAATAAGGTCATCGTGGGAGATTGGGAATAACTTCGTCTTGAAGAATCCAAATCAGGTCAAACCTTTGGCATTCAAAAGAAGATTTATAGGGCTAATTCAGGGTTGAATTTTAGATATCAAAGATCCAAAATCATAGAGATAATTTAGTTACAATATCGAGCTCCTCAAAAGCAAGAAAAAGGTGTGTATTTTTTTTGAATTACATAAGTCTCGTTTGAAAAACATTAGATTGAATTTATTCCAAGGGAATATTGAAGAATAGATATTATTATTTGGTTTTAAAATGCCCCCCTAAAAATAATTCAACACCCATTAATCCTTCAGAAGTCTCTAGTATGACTCATGAAGATGAAGAAATGCAACATGAGATATCAAAATTACAAGAGCAAGTGCACTTATCGCAAAGAGAAACAAAAAAAGAAATGGAAGATTTGATGAAAGGCATGGAAAATAAGATGGATGGTTTGAAGAAAGGCATGAAAGCTAAGATGAATGGTTTGGAAGCTAAGATGGAGGGCATGGAAGTTGGCATGGAATCTAAGATGGATGACATGGAAGCTAAGATCAATGACAAAATGGAGAACATGAAGAATGATCTAAAAGTAGACATCCAAGGTTTGGAAAAGTTGATACAAGAAACATTTCCTAATGGTGAAAAGATAGTAGAGGAAAATCAGGATGAGAACAAAATAAATGTTAATCGTGATCTCATAAACTCTAATGTTGGATGGAAGAGCCACCATATTCTAAATATGGATATGAGGAATTTTGATGGCAATGATCCCATAACATGGATACTACAGATGGAGCAATATTTTGATCTCAATAATGTGAAAAACACACAAAAGGTACGCATTGCAACTTTATATTTAGAACAAAATACATTTGTATGGTATCGATGGCTTTTCTCTCGTAATTTTTATTTAAATTGGTCAATTTTTACAGAGGAAATGATAGCACATTATGAGGATAAAAAAAGAAACACCTTATTTACATGGAAAATTTTAGGGGCTAATATTCGCAGGTAGGCTAATTTTCCATGCTTTTCCCAAAAAAAACATTCGCCAATTCCCATTTTTTTTTTAAATTGATTCGCCCAAATTTTATAGTATAAAAATATTTTACCCTAAAAATCGCCAAATATTTATATATACTAATATAAAATGATGACAAAAATAAATATTTTAACAAGAATAACATCAAAAATTTTAGAATTCACATATTGGGGCTACTAAAATTCGCCAAGTTTTTAAACTTTAAGATAAAAATCCATCCTTAAAATTTTCTTTGCTTATTTAGCCAATTGATAAATCTCAAAAAAAAGGGTTCAGTGATGGAGCACATTGAGGACTTCCAAAAATTGAATATAAGGGTAACTGATATTCCAAAGGAACACAGGATTGATGTCTTCATAGGTACTTTAAAGGATAACATCGAACATGAAGTTCGCGTTTTGGAACCTAATTCATTGGAGAAGGCATTCAGGTTGGCAAGAAAAATTGAATGTAAAATTATGGCAACAAGGAAGCCTACCACTCACTTCTATAAAGAAGGAAGTGTTGCTACTCCTAGATTTCCACAACCTACAAGGTTGACACCACAACAATTGGAAGAGAAAAGAGAAAAAGGGCTTTGCTACAGTTGTGATAGCAAATACACTAAAGGTCATAAGTGTGCTGAGAAGAAATTATTTTACATAGATTGTGAAGAGGAAGAAGAAAATGAACAAGAAGAGGATATACACCGGGAACCAACCCTAGAAGAGGAAGAAATGAATCCGACCATATCGTGTAATGCACTGGCAGGAATTACCACTCCTCAAACTCTCAAGATACAAGGACAAATCAAGAAGAAAAAGGTAATGGTGTTGATTGATTCAGGTAGCGTCTGTAATTGCCATTATTAGCAAGAGTGACCAAGGGAAGTGGGTGTTTCTCTGACACTGAGAATGTCAAGTGATGGTTGCCAATGGAGGAACTATAAATTTCTCTTGAAAATGCCCTAATATAAAGCTAACCATAGGGGAATATTTATTAAATAGTCCAATTCTTTCCATTCCTATGTGAGGTGTTGATGTTGTACTAGGAGTAAAATGGTTACAATCCTTGGGGATGGTAGCTTTTAATTTTCAAAAAATTTTCTTGAAATTTTTTTTAGAAGGAAAGAAAGTAAAAATATGGGTTATCACAGGGAAGCCCAGAAAGATAATAATCTCTAATTTCTTGAAAAATCTTCTGAAGAAAGAAAAATGAGGCGTAATTTCACAATTATACTCACTAGAAGTTCCAACATCTAAATCATCTATTTCTGCAGATCTCCAAAAATTCTTGGACAATCATTCCATGGTGTTTGAAACTCCCAAAGGACTCCCACCTATTCTTGATCATGATCATGCTATTCATTTGATTCCAGGAAGTGTTCCTCAAAACATCAGGCCTTATAGATATCCTTATGTCCAATAGAGAAAAATTGAACTTGTGATAGTATAAATGTTAGAGGCTCATATAATTCAACCTAGTCAAAGTTATTTCTCTACTCCACTAGTATTGGTGCACAAGAAGGATGGATCATGGTGCATGTGTCTGGATTATAGGGAACTCAATAAGATCACCATTAAATATAAATTTTACATTCATGTGATTAATGAATTATTGGACGAATTACATGGATCAATTTATTTTATCAATTTGGATCTTCATTCAGGATATCATCAAACTAGAATGAAGACTGAAGATATTCTGAAAACCGCATTTCGAACTCATGAGGGTCATTATGAATTTTTGGTCATGCTTTGGGCCTTACCAATACACCTTCTACATTTCAAGGGTTGATGAATTCCATTTTGAAACCCTTCCTTAGAGAAATTGTGCTAGTATTTTTTGATGATATACTAATCTACAACAGGTCTTGGAAGGATCATGTTCAACATGTTAACAAGGTGCTCAAACTATTGCAGGAGAAACAATTATATGCAAAAGCATCCAAATGTTTCTTTGGAGTACAAGAGGTGGAATATCTGCATCATATTGTATCTCACCAGGGTGTTAAGGTAGACCCTAACAAAATTAAAGCCATTAAGGAATGGAAAGTCCCCACAACCATAAATCAGTTGCGAGGATTTCTCGGGTTAACAAGGTATTATCACAAGTTTTTTAACAATTATGGGAGAATAGTAGCACCTCTAACAACATTATTGAAGAAAGATGCATTTTCATGGACTCCTGAAGCAACTAAGGCCTTTGAACATCTTAAAGAGGCAATATGCCTAGAACTGGTATTAGCTATGCCAGACTTCACAAAAACCTTTATTGTGGAATGTGATGCCTCAAGAGATGGAATTGGTGTTTTTTTAATGCAAGAGGGAAGACCCATTTCTTTTGAAAGTCATCCAATAAAAAGAAAGTATTTACAGAAACCTATTTATGAGAAGGAAATGTTAGCAATACTACATGCACTAAAGAAATGGCGACCTTACCTAATGGGAAGACACTTCAAGGTAAAAACTGATCATGATAGTCTTAAACACTTTTTGGAACAAATTTTATCTTCAGAAGAGTAGCGAAAATGGGTCACAAAGATGTTGGGTTATGACTTTGAAATAATCTACAAAAAAGGGAAGCTAAATGTTGTTGCAGATGCACTCTCAAGAAATAATGAAGAGGTGGAAGAATTGCTTTATGCCATTTCTATTATCCAACCAGATTGGATAACTAAAGCAAGGGATCAATGGAAGGAGGATGAAGAAGTGTGGACACTCATTCAAAAGTTGCAGCAATATCCTAGTACATATGATACATTTAGTTGGAAAAATGATTCCTTATGGTACAAATATCGCTTATATCTTTGTAAGATTTCCCAACTAAAACAAAAGATTCTTTTGGAATTGCACACTTCTCCTTTAGGAGGACACTTGGGATTTTTAAAAACTTACCACAGGGTGAAGAAAGAATTTTTTTGGGATGGCCTTAAATCTGATATTCAAAATTTTGTGCCGGAATGTTTGGTTTTCCAACAAAACAAAGTTGAGACAATTAAGACCTCGGGTCTTCTAAAACCTTTATCCTTTCCAAGCCAACGTTGGGAGGATATTTCAATGGATTTTATCACAGATTTACCTAATTCCAAAGGAAAGAGTGTCATCATGGTGGTAGTTGATAGACTTACCAAGTATGCACACCTTTGTGCATTATCTCATCCATTTAAAGCAAGTATAGTTTCTACTACACTTATGGACACAATTCAAAAGCTACCTGGAAACCCAAAGGTTATTGTGAGCGACAGAGATGCCATTTTTACTGGAAATTTTTGGATGAAATTATTTTCTTGTTTGGGTACTCAATTAGCTCATAGTTCATATATAATCCTCAATCTGATGGTGAAACTGAGATAGTTAATAAATTTTTCGAAGGATATCTTCATTGTTTTGTATCTAATAAAAAAACACAATGGGTCATGTGGTTACCTCTCGTTGAATGGTGATACAACACTTCCTTCCATACTGCAGCAAAAATGACCCCATTTATGGAACTTTATGGATATCATTCACTATCCATCACATCATCTTTAAGAGAAAATTCTAAGTTTCAAGCAGTGGAAGATCACATCGAGCATCAACAAGAATTTCTCTAACTCTTAAAGTATAACCTACATTTGGCACAATATCAAATGAAACAACAGGTAGATGAACATCGTAGTGAGAGAAGTTTGGATGTAGGAGACTGGTATTTTTACGGCTGCAACCATACAAAAAAATGTCCCTCAAAAAATCTAAGAAGGATAATAAATTATAGCCAGAGTACTATGGTCCTTACAAGGTGTTGCAAAATATTTCTACTATGGCATAGAAATTGGAGCTTCCTTCTTCTTCGCGAGTGCATCCAGTTTTCCAAGTTTCATGCTTAAAGAAGGTTATAGGTGAAATTTTTCTAGTTCAAACAATATTGCCAGAACTTGATGAGGAAGGAAAAATCATATTATAACCTAAAGCGGTCACAGAAACAAGAACTAGACAGCTATGTAATCGAACAATTTCAGAGTATCTCATCAAGTGGAAGAACTTACCGACTGAAGATTCTACATGGGAGGATGAGAATTTTATACAGAAGTATCTAGACCTACTCAAGTGTTGAGGACAACACTTTCTGAAGGAGAGGGGCATTTTAGGTCCCTATATTACTAGTTTAGTCCCTTATTGTTACTAATGTAGCCCCCTCATTGTTATTGTTGTACCCCTGTAACTCCAATATTGTTATTATTGTGCCATTACATTGTTATTTTTAGGTCAGCTAGGATTATATTGTGGGCCCATGGAATCCTATATATAGAAAGAGGTTTTGGTCATTTGTATCATCCAAGAATTGTTCATTTATGTAATTTATTGGAGGTAGCCCCCTCGAAGTGGTTGATTTCTAAAGTGTCGATCTCCATTTTCTTCTATTCTTGGAGCTGGTTTCATAACAAAGTTAAAATACTAGTTATAATTTGTGCATGCAATAACATAGCTTGTTCTTCTTGCATGTAAAACATATATTTATTTCCAAAATAAACTACATAAATATTTCATGGAAAAATAAACACATTTATTTTCCAAGGGGTCAAATGCCTACCACTTATTCTTTCATGCATGCAAAGGGACATTTCCATCTCATCTAAAATATAGAACCCCATGACTATGCATAATATATATTCTCAAAATAAAGCTAATATCATATTTAATCGCTTTAGGTTATCAAAATACATATTATTTTTCCAAAAAGAAGACTAACACAATAAATATTATGTGATTGCATCTTCCTTTTCTCTAGAAATATAATACCCAAAACTATACTTTTCCCATGTATGCAAGCATATATGTTTCTCTAAATAATATTACATAATAAAGCATGTGATTACTAGTTTCCTCTCCAAGAATCTATTTCAATAATGCGTACAAGGATATATTTTTCTCTTCAACTATTTTGAAGAGTTCTAACATAATAATTGCTTCCTTTAATACAAATATATATATTTATTTTCCAATTATTTTTACACCATAATTATTCTTTTTCCACAATATAGCTAAATCACTCGCTATTATGCATGAAATACAAAATATTTTCTTATCATTTCACACATCAGAAAGACTTCTAATATTTCTTCAAGAAATATCATGAATAACAAATCCTTCTCAAATAACGCAACCAATTGCAATTTATGCAGGGTTTTATGTGAGCTACTCCTCACATAAGTTGTATATATCTTTTTACATGACTCAAACTCTTGATGCATGTAAAATCACATAATAATTTCTAGTAGATCAAATATACTAGATATTATTTATGTCCACCTAAGCACATACTCTCTTCAAGAGTCTAATATTTCTGTTTAAAAAATTTAATGCATATTCATCAGGACAATATAATTGGTAATTATATAAATTTATTCCTTGTGAATAAATATCAACATAATTATTATGTCTATATGTAAATAAACAATGATTCTTATCTCATTGAAAAATGAAATGGAAGCACTTTGTTTTACTATGTTTTTCATGTTTTGGTCATCCTCTTTGGAATTCTATTAAGAACATATGGAAATGAATTTTAGGAAACCAAAAGAGGCTCTTGTTTTGAAGTGGATTGTTAAAAATAACCTCTCTCATTTTTTTCACAGGTGTGACAGCTTTGAAGATTCGAATGAATATTTCTAGGCCATTTTTCCTAATTTAAATATTAAGTAATTTCATGTTTTTGTCATCAAATATAGACATCGTTTCCAACCAAAAAGAAATTATTTTTGGAAAACCAAAATAGGTGTAGAATTCAAATTAACTCAGATAAACTACAGAAAACACACATACAGAAACAGACACAAAGTAATGGCAGAAAAGAGGCTTCAGCCTCATGGTATTCTAATCATTCTCACTTATTAAAAGAATTTAGTTTACAATTTAAATAGATGAGAGATAATGTCTTAAGATAGTTTGTGCTATCCTAGACTCCTTTGGTTGAGATAATCTCTCACCAAACACCCACCAAGATAGGAGTTACTAAACTAACTCCAATCTTTGAGGAACAACCCAAGAGTTAGGCACAAATTCCTAGTTTGGAATATTTAATTAATTAATTTATTATTTTGGATTTATTATTGTTATGTGAGAGAGGCTAACATTCCCCCCTTCAATGAAAAATCCAAAATAAGAACGAGTAACCATCTTCCAAGTTCTCATGTTGATCCTAAAAAATATTGCCTGTAAATCCGCCAACGCTCCATGCTGAAAAAATGCAATCTGAAGAGACCATGAGTCAGCTGCATGTCTGATTCATCTCTGAATTTCACTTGAAAACTCCATCACATGCCAAGTTACAAAAGGATCCATCTATCCTTTGCATGAAATCAACATCCTTTGTCCACTGACAAAATTTGTTCAAAGCCCACTGGCTGATGATGTCAAAAACAACTCACTGTTGCTTTTGTTGTGTTGAAAACTGTTCACTACTTCTTTGCTGTAGACTGCCCACTAGAAAATTTGGTGATGCCCACTGGCTATTGAAGATGCCCACTGGCTGCTTTTGCTGGTTTTTTTTAGACTTTCAGTTTGACAACCACTGTCAATTTCATTGACATTTTCCCCCCTTTGTTAGTTGAAAGGAGAGACACTTCTCTGGAAAGTATTCCTGAACTCCCCCCCCCCCCCCATCAGGTGTAGGAGTTTTACAATGTTGTACTCCCCCGTTCACCTACGTGAGAGTACCATCATATTTTCATTGTTGGTTGCACTATGTGTGATTGTATTCGGTTGTAGAACTGAGACTATGGATGACCATTTCCAAGGGTCGATCCATTCATAACGTATTTTCAATCTAGCTATTTTTTGGTTGTGACATTTTTATGAGGAATGATTGGGATTGCCACAATGGCGACAAGGATGGAGATCAAAAAATTGATCTTCCATATGACTGGTTCTTTGACAATGAGAACATTTCAGTTGGACTTCAACTTCAGGTTGCGTGCAATCTTGTTTCTCTGCAACTTTGTGTTGCGTGCATTACTGGTTGTCTACAACTATCTCAGAACTTGCTAAGGTAATTTGTGCAAGAAATCCTGCAATGAAGAACTTAATTGGCTTGGAATAATCTGGGATATGCAAGCTGGTGTCATCATTGGCATATCCTAAGCCTCATTGATTCTTGTTATTTTGAATTTCTTCCCAGGGCTTGATGATGGGCTTGGAAGAAATTTGAACTGGAAAAAATTCAACACTTGAAGTTGTTGGGATGAATGACTTATCATCTGGATGGTTCAAAGACTTGAAAGTATCACTCTTTTCTTGCAATTCATTCCTTTGAAGTTTCGACTCAAGTTAAAGAAACTCAATGGTTTCATGTGTCTGTTGTAGATGCCGTGAAAGATCAGCAAGAGTTTCTTTGCTGATGTGCACCATGTCTTCATCAATGGAGATGATCAAACTATGAAGAATGTTTAACAATTGAATATGTTGCACCATCTAAACTTGCTCAATTGAAATCAGGCTCTCTTGTTGGAGATGTCGTGCTTTGAACTATTTCACTTGATTTTGGTACGTGAATGACAGGCCCACTTGCTATGTGGCTTGAATGGCATGCTCGCTTGATTTGTTGCTTATTGAACTTGCTTGGAACACTTGCTAGAATTGTAGAATTTTCTTGCTTAAACTGTGGAATTCACGCTCGCTTCATGATGATCGCGTTTTCTTGAACGCTCACTTGACTTACTTGATGAATTCATGCTCACTTGAATGAATAGCCATGCTCACTTGATGTCGATCTCAACTTGCTTGATTGGTGTTAGAGTTGAACTTGTTTGGTTGCTTTCATGTTTGCTGCAATGAACTTCACTCTGGCTCGCTTGAAGGTTTGAACTTTGTACTGTCTTGATGCAAATTGCTTGAATGAATACTCACGCTCGCTTGCAGGAGATGTAAAATTGTTGCTTGTTTTCTTTAAAAACTCGTGCACTCACTTGATTTTGTGTAAAGGAAGGGTGTCGAACACTGTCAACAATGCACCCAAGAAAGCTTACAATGATTTTAATAATTCACTTAAAACAATGAATTCACTTGTCCTTTATAAATTCATTAACAATGAATTTTTTTAATGTTTCACTTAAAACAATAAATTTGATTACAAGTTCTGAAATGTATTTGATAGAACATTGATGTAGACTTTGCTTTGAAATGCTGGAGTGTCCAAATTCATGAACTTGATTGTATTGAGTGAATTTTCTTGTTGAAGTAGAATTCTAATGTTGAAAACTTTAATTATTTGTTGTAGTGATACAAATGCACGTGTTGAGCTTAATTTTCCTTCCTTGCAGCTTCTTCGTTACATGTGTTGTGCTTGCTTGTATTGAACTTTATGTATGCGATATTAAATGAAATCATTAATGTGTCACAACTAGACACAAATCAAAAAGCAACAATATGAAGCCATAAAAACATGTGCCATCACAAACACACATGGTGTACCTAAGATCCCCTTATTCAATTTCGAGCAGATCTAGGACACTTCAACACCACAAATAATATGTCTTTATTAAACTTTGGAGTACATAATTTTTTAGCATCTGAAGCAATGATAATGCCAAACTGGCAACCCTTTGAAACAACTCTCCTTCAAAATCTGAATGGATAGTGACACGATCTCTCTCAAAGTAAAAAATTACTTTGAATTACAACAATGGCTTTCCCTTATCACTCTAAATTTACAAAAAATAAATCATCTTATCTCTCCACAAAATCACTTCAAAAACTTTCAACATTAAACTTATCACTCCACTAAACAATGCACACTTATCTCTCCAAAGATTTCAAAACATCACCCTTATTACTAAAAAATATTCTTAGCACTCCAATTACAAAGAGAGTCACTTTACTTCCATTTGAAAAACAATTTAATGAAATCACTTTATAAAGTGAATTGTTTTCCAAAACTCAAATTTAAACACACCCTATCACTCCTTTTTAGATGGATCAGTTATCAATTCGCACTTGAAAATTCTCATTAAAAAAAACACTTACTTGAATACATGGCCACTTCAATGCTTGATTATGTATTCTTCACTGGTCGGTTCATTGGTTCAAATAAATTCACCACAAGCAGGTCGATGCGATGAGAGCCATATGATCTGCCAAGTGAAAGTAGATTACTAGATTGAAGACAACACCCAGCTACTGAAAGTGAAGTGCAAGTGTCACGTCTCCCATACCCAGCTTTCTATTAACTCAGATATACTCTACTTTTATGCACCTGATACCATTCAATTTTTTTTTTTCTGTTTCATCATCTATACATTAATATTTTTTTTCAGGTCTTTAATTTCTCTTTCGTAATTACAGGCACTCTTTTTCCCTCTTCTATTTCTCTCATGGGATTATAATAAAATAGAATTAATTAAAATGGAATATATTTTATAAATCCTAAAAGTATTCCAACTTTTTTCTAAATCATAAAATAATTCCATCTTTTCTAAATCATAAAAGCATTCCATCTTTTCTAAATCATAAAAGCATTCCAGCTTTTTTTAAATCACAAAAGCAATCCATAAAGCTTCCATAAATCTGTTTTTTTTTCTAAATCGGAAAAGCATTCCATAAATCCCTCATGCTTTTATTTTTAAAGGTAGATTTTCTTTTTCCTTATGAGAAAAATATCACTTATCCATACTTTTTCCAAATCTATTACTACAATATTTTTCAGAGTTTTGTCCAACTCTAACAAATCAATATGCCCCTTTCTCTAACTTTTTCAGTTAGCAAGCTTTATAGACTTTCTAACCTCTATAATTATAAAATTTCAGCATGTATGTATAGATATCTACATATACATATATCTATATTCAGTTAACCTTCTTTTCTTCAACTACTTTTACAGCAGTTTATATTGAAAGTGGATAGACGCTCTTTTCCCAGTATTTTAAATACAATCTTCCTTTACCCATACTTTTACCACATATACCAATAGGGCTATTCTCTTATGTTATTGTTAAGATTATTTAGCATACTTGTAATTCTGGTGCATATTACAACTCTTCCCTTGGATTGTACTTGCTGTTCCTGTTTACCGTTTTGTTAAAATTCTCGGTTTATACACACAGCAACTCCATTTTCATTTTAAAAGACAGCAAGCTACACCTGTACATTTGTTATTAGATTTGACATTCAGGTAATCTATCATCTCTAACTTTATTACTACAGGGTACTTATCCCCGGAATCCAACCATTTGTCCCTGCTATTAACCTACTGGATTTTCAGCTAATAGCTCTAATTTGCAATTGCATGAGGTACTGAACAAACAGTCAATCTAAACTTTGCATAAGAAATCATAACATAATGATTCATATAAACTTTGCATAAGAAATCATAACATAACAATTCATATAACCTTATATAAAAATTCATAAATAAATCCCCAAATTTATGCATGCATACCGATACTATGACCAGTCCTCCCAACCTTAGAGTTCGTCTATCTCCAGAACTTACCCCCGAGATGAGATCCTCCAAGAACAGACTAACCTCAATCTGTTCTGGAGCAGCTTATTTAAGCTATGCTCTCCCCAAAGCCTGTTTCCAATTCTGCGTCCAGAATTTCAAGATGCTTTTATTTCTGTTTGCCTAGGCTTCCCTTATTTAGGGATTTTAAAGTTGCTTTCTGCTTTTCCAGCTTTTCCAGCTTTTTACCTCTTCCCAACTACTTTCCTCATCATTGGGGAATTTAGATTTTTCCTCAAAAATCTAAATTAGAAATAATTTCTTTCAAGGATTTTTGAAAGATTTTGGGCAAAGTATTTACCTTTTCCATAACCTCATGGATTAGGCATGTGATCTCAATTTCTCATTTGGTCATAGTGCATACACAATATTTTATTTATTTTTCATAAATAAATAATTAACCACATCCACACAAATAATTATCCATTGGGGTCCACTCCCCTTTGGATTTATGTTCAAATTTCTAATTTGAAAAGCATAGAACTTGGGGGTGTTACATATTCCCCCTCTGAAAACAAACACCGTCCTCGGTGTTGAAAACTATCTACTTAGTTTATTTTGAAAATAAAGATGAATGCTTTTCCATCATCTCAGCTTCTCTTTTCCATGTAGCTTTTTCAGCAGTAAAGTGCTCCACTGCACCTTTACTCTAGCTACTGTTCGATTTCGCAATTCAATTTCTTCCCGCTCTCAGATTTGAAGCGGCTCTGGAAGGAATTCCTCTTCTCGTTCCACCTGGATCACATTCCAATCAATAATGTGAGAAGCATCATGTACAAAAATTATTAGTTTTTTTTCCAACAAGGAGACATGAAACACATCATGAAATTTAATATGCAAGGGTAAGGCTAGTTTATAAGCCATTAGTTCCCCCCTTTCCAACACCTTCCTCGATGTTACACTTTAACGTTGATTTTTCAACTTTGACGAAGATTTCTTCTTCGTCCTTGCTTAGTTTCCAGCAGAGTACTCTCCTGCTTCCACTCTATTTACTGATGCCTTATGCAGTTGATTTTCTTCCTACTTCTTTGCAAGAAGTCTGTCTAGAAAATCTTTTATTCCGTTCTTTCTGTCCACAATTCATACCAATGTAAGTAATATCAGGTACATATAATTAATAATCCACAATAACATTCTGAATTTCAATAGTTTCATGGAATTCAGTTATTAGTCAAACCGTTCAGGTTCATAATAGTTTAGTGCACTTTTAGTACACTACTTATCCTTTCTTGTTTTTCAGTGAGATTCTTTCCTCACGCAAACTTGGTCCAGTTCAGCTTTTCTTGATTTTCTAGGTGATTTATCTGCACTTATATTCACCTTTTTCTTTGTCCTTGTTTCCAGAGTGTACAATTTCCTGTTACACACTTGGCTAAACAATTTTACAACTTTTCATTAGTACTCATAAATGAAAGAAAACAACTGTATCATATGCATGGTTATGCTTACCCTTTCTCAGTTCATAGCTGTACCTCCAGTACCTTCTCATTGTTTTCTTTTGTTAGCCAATCAATTTAATTAGTAATAACTATACTCGTTAATAATGTCTATAATTCAATTCTTACTTCAGACATGAAAATATTTTTTTTTCTTCTAACCTCTTTTATGAATTGTATTTACTAGTTCAAAACTTATATGAATAAATTTGGATCTAATGGGTTTCCCCCACACCCAAGTCCAAATACAGCTCATTCTCCTTTCTCCCAATTTGTAGCTGTATGATTTGACACTATTACCTGGTCCTTGAATTTAAGACTCAGGAAAATTTAATTTAATAAAATTTACACCCATAAAATTTTATAGTGTGAGTACATGTTTCTTTTATAGTGATATATGTAATTACTATAATTCATCACATTCACAAGTATTACTACTTGATAATTTCAAAAATGAATTTGCTACAATTTCCCCTTTTTCAAAGAATCACCAGAATTTATGCCTTTACTTTTAATTGTATGTTCATGCTTTACTAATTCCAATGATGATTCACCAATTATATCTATATATGAATTTCACTAATCATTAGCAATCAACCTATGGTTTATATAAACAACACATGGTTTCTAAAAAATACCACTTCCAACCTAAAACCATTGTTCACTTGATAAATTGAGGAAATTAATTACGCTCCATTGGATTTTTTTTTTTCCGTGCATGATAGATTTCATAATTATTTTCCCATGGATTTAAAAAAAACAATTGTTAGGTTTCCACTTCTACCTTAGATATCTTACCAGGGAAAGTTTTTGATTTATCCCTTCAGTCCTTCATTCAATGAAACGAATTTACATTACCCTGTTTAATATGGAAGGGTCCACAATTACTAAACCAACTATTTAAACTGTATTTATAATTCGTATTTAAGCTTACCACTTCATTATTTTCCATGTTCATGAACTAAAATATGCTTATTACCAAATACTTTAGTCATAACTAAATTTTACATGACTTGAAAATCATCCTGGTAACTTTACCAAATACCAACATCCAATTTTTTCCTCTTTAAAAAAAATTCTTACTCCTTTAACCATAATTAGAGTAATAATATTCCAGTCATATGATTAAATATGGCATTCCACTTTAATTATAAACTTTTAAGGTGAATTCACTTCCAATTTTCCCTAGTGAATTATTCCTTCTCCCTTAATCTTGTGGGTATAAATTTTTTCTCATCTCGTCCCTTTGAGATATCGTAGGATTACACTTTCATTGAATTTTCCTACATACATTTTATTTTTATAATCTCCTTAGTCACACTTGGATATAATTGAATTACAAGTCTTTTAATACACCAATATTGATGCCCTCAATATAATCTTTACTTTTATCACCACTTTATATGAATAATCTATTCATATCTCGTAAGTGTTGAAACCTTGTTTTCATTTTTACTATTCTACCAAATCCATAGGTGACTAAAATATATGTATATATATGACTAAAATATATGTATATATATATATATATATTCTCCCCACTCAAAGTCATAAACCTATTTTATTTTTATTTTTTTATAATATATATGTCATTTTTAATTATCCTTACCAACAGGTAATGGTTCTAACTGTCAACATTTTCCTCTTTGACTAATATTTATTAGTTTAAATTTATACCATCACCATACATATGCTTAATTAAATGAATCCACTTCACTTGAATTAAGTTCCTTTTTATCTATTGTAAAATTTACCCTTTTAAATTTTCATCCATTCAATCATTAACCAACTCTACATATGAATTTTTCTTTTAAAATTCCTTAACAATCATTCCATATATATACTAAGTCTAAATTTCATATGTCACATATGAAATTATGTGTTAATTCAAAGCCATTATAATAATTATATATGATTATTATCCCAACTTTTGACCTTGAATATTTATTTGTTACGTTGACTTATACTTACATAAGTGCTTGTAATCTTTCTCGTTTCACCTCTTCTCTTAATTCATTATGTATATTTCTAGTTGGAATGATCATCCAATTGTCCAACCTCATTTATAACATTCTTCTTAGAGATATTCTTTCTCGATAATAATTGTGAAACCGATAGGTTAACTCATCTCTTTTTATAGTTCACTTCACATGCCATGTTACACATCGACATCTAGTCATAACTTAATAGGGGGTTATGTTTCACAACCCTCACACGATATTTTATGTTTCTATTAAGTTCTTCATTTTCCATAATAATATGCCATCCTTTTACTGATCATTAATAAAAGTACTAGATAAGAAACCCATGACATCAACTTAAGATTTTAAAATCTCCTTTTTAATAACAAGGGTTTATTCCTTAGCTTGTATGGTAGTATTCCTAATTGATTTCCTAACCAAAAAGGTTTCGTATACAACTACTATGTACATATATCATTCTTGGGCTTAGTGCTATGTCTACAGGATATAATCCTAAATTTCTATAGAGTTAACGGTTCCAACTTTAAATATCTTCAATGGATTTGTGTAGTCTATCAAAACTTTTACATTAGTTTCACATAACACCTTACCTTATTCAATTCATCCTCTACATGTATAACCCTCTTTTATAACTTTATTAACCTAACTTAATCTTCTTCTTTTTCTACAACGTTTATGCATATGAACTAATTATCATTAGTTAGGTTCCTTAACAATTTACTTTTCTAAATATACCTAACCCATCCAAGGTACTTTACTTTTCTAATCACCATACTTCAGGATTGGCTTAAGCAATAACACCTATTCATGTTTTTAACCCCCCATACAATAACATCCTTCTGCTCTCCTAAGTATATAATTCACCCATTGTTATATCTTTATATTGTACCCAAATTAGAATTTTAGAATTAAATTTGGAAATGATAAAATATTTTAAGTTTCATTTCCCGATTTCATTAACGCCATATGGAGCATTGTAGGTAGGGAATTGACCACTCATTTACTTCGGGCCCGAGAAGATTTTACGTGTTGTACTTGCCCCTCCAAGTGTCATTACCACATTTTGAAATCTATTTCAAGACCTACCATTTCTTAACTTTTTCCTTTCAGTCAATCACGAAAACGATTTCAATAGTACTTAGCTACATCTATTCGCATTTAATCTCCCAGAAATTAATAAATTTTGTATTGTGAGAGAGTACACGTTCCTATTGGACATCGATCTCTAGTCATCGACCCTGGCGATGTGAATTGAGATCATGCCACGTTGATGGATGAGATTTACTAGGGTTTTTGCACATGAACCGGGTTTAAAATCCTGAATTTCATTCACCCAAAACCATTCACTCCTCTGTTTGGTTCCTCAGAAGGCCATCCTTCTTTTGATGAAAATATTTGCATGATGCCACACCATTTGACGACCTTCAATAGTCCAAAAGTTATGGGTATGGCCACCTCGTGCATTCCCAGCTTCGGTGTGTTGAAGACTTTACCCACACATGATTTTTCTATCGTAATTTTTTGTTTTCTGCTATCCATCTTTATTTCAACTTAGCAGGTATTCTAAGTTTCTGTTATTCTAGATATTTGTCCCGAACCAGGAAATAGAGTTTCATTTCTCGAATTCTTGACAAGAAACGAGGTAATCGTTTATTTCCCCATACTGTTCTAGCTTACTTGTTAGTTCCACTAATGATATTTTTCCTCATTTTTCACTTATAAAATCTGTCGTTCTCTCTGAACAGAGTTTCTCTGGCAGTTTTTATTAACGTCTAGTTCCTTTGGTTTAACGGTTGTAACATTTAAGTTATTATTTGTTCAGAACGACTTCTAGGTTTTATTCCAGTCAGTCTTTATTGTCTCATACACTTATATATCTCTTAGATATCCTCTCAACCTTGAAAATTCACTTTGAATTAGATTCCAGTGAAGGTTTGATTTCTTAATCTCTGGTTTTATTTTAATATTGTATTTATTTTCCACATAGGAACAAAATGGGATTTGTCCAAGTGAAAAAGGGAAAGCAAGAGATATGCAATTAATTCCTCCATGGATCTCACAGCTATAGGTTTCCCTCTCATTCTTCCTTTCCATTTTCACATTTATTCCTTATAGTTTTATATTATTAGAATATACACTAACTAATGATATTTCTGTTATGGATGCAGGTATGTAAAGGACTTTCCTTTCCCCCTCAAATCATTTTATTAATTGTACATTGGAATGGATGCCAAAATAATATCGGACCCCTTGTTTTACCCAGGTTGGCATTTCACCCACAGGAGACCTTCCACATCTCCCTTTTGCGTAAAAATTGGGGGAAAAATCTTTCCCATTGTATTGATAGTGTTCACAATCAAATCTCCTTTGAGACTTTTATTGAAAGTTTGAGTCTGTAATAATTTCTAAAATTTGGACATTACCAATTTCTCCAGTTTATCTTGAACCGGTTACTATTTATTTTATATAAAATTGCATTTTAGAATGTTTAAAATGAGGTCACAGGTTCCACTACCTCTATTGCTTCTGATATATGGAGAAAGCGTTTTTCTATTCTCAATTTATTTGCGATATAAGCTTGCTGGTAATCATGGGCATTACAGTTGTTACTGTATTTTTCCTCGTATATTTATTAACTTTGTTTCGGTTAATTATTTTTTTTTTTTTTTTTTTTTTTTAGGAAACCTGCTAAACATATATAGATATGTCTATTCTCAATATCAATTCTTTGTAGACATAAAATTTCACAGGCATGCCCATGTTCAGTATATCAAATTTCTAGTTTTTTTCTTCTGTTAACTTCCTTTATATATATTCGAATAGTTATTGAATATAGATCCCATTACTTAACATTTTTTCTTAACTTCCGAGTACCATTTATTAATTTAAAATTTCATGCTCTGATATATTAGTAACTACTGGTTTTCTTTAAAATTTCCACCTTTTATTTAGCTAGAAAGTTGGGAAATATTTTCAATTGTTTTAGTATATAAGTTTTATTTACATCTGTATACTAATCTAATAAACAAATTTCCCCCACTGGGTATTTGAATTTATACTATCTGTTATGACCTCCACTTTAACAGATTTGTATCATTAAATTTTTCATAATATATTATAGCATTTAGACTTGTAATTCCTGAAACATCTGGTACTTTTCTACCAGAAATACTTTCTCATTCCATTATGCAAAATTAAAGCTTAGATTTGTTTTTAGAAGTTTTATTTAAGACTATGTTCATTAAAAATGCTGGAAGATACCTATCCTCAGATTTAAATCCATCACAGATTTAGAGATTTTGGGAGATGGTTCTTCCCAGCCTTCTCTCATGCAACTCTAGCACTAAAATTTTTCTACTAGACCAGTTCTGTTAAATGCATGGACTACATACTTCATTAACTTCAAACTCGTTCAATTGAAACAAATCCAAAGACAGTTAAAATATATACAATATGGAAATTAAATGATCAGGTGTGCATACCAATTTCCAACTTCCATTTCTCACCTACACAAGTCTGAAAATGAATTTTTCTTCGTTGTCTTCAGCCTTAATTGAAAACTGCCTATAGTTAATTTTGTAAATATCTTAGGAGTTTTCTCATTAATATTTCATTAATATTTCATTAATCATTTTGACATCTATAGACTTAGGATCTGGCATGTTTCCTCCCCCCACCCAGATCCACATACAGCTTTTTCTCTTTAATCATGGTTTGTAGTTGTATCCCTTAGTATTGTTCAATCTACAGTAACCCAACATTGTTAAAATCAGCAGCATAAAATTTTTTGAGTGAGCACATAACTTGCCGAGTTTTCTCAACTTGGGATTTCATACCATTTGTCATGTCTCCCATACCCAGCTTCCTATTAACTCAGATATATTCTACTTTTATGCACCTGATACCATTCAATTTTTTTTTTTTTTTTTTTTGTTTCATCATCTATACATTAATATTTTTTTTTCAGGTCTTTAATTTCTCTTTGGTAATTGCAGGCACTCTTTTTCCCTCTTTTATTTCTCTCATGGGATTATAATAAAATAGAATTAATTAAAATGGAATATATTTTATAAATCCTAAAAGTATTCCAACTTTTTTCTAAATCATAAAATAATTCCATATTTTCTAAATCATAAAAGCATTCCAGCTTTTCTAAATCACAAAAGCAATCCATAAAGCCTCCATAAATCTGATTTTCCCTAAATCAGAAAAGCATTCCATAAATCCCTCATGCTTTTATTTTTAAAGGTAGATTTTCTTTTTCCTTATGAGAAAAATATCACTTATCCATACTTTTTCCAAATCTATTACTACAATATTCTTCAGAGTTTTGTCCAACTCTAACAAATCAATATGCCCCTTTCTCTAACTTTTTTAGTTAGCAAGCTTTATGGACTTTCTAACCTCTATAATTATAAAATTTCAGCATGTATGTATAGATATCTACATATACATATATCTATATTCAGTTAACCTTCTTTGCTTCAACTACTTTTACAGCAGTTTATATTGAAAGTGGATAGACGCTCTTTTCCCAGTATTTTAAATACAATCTTCCTTTACCCATACTTTTACCACATATACCAATAGAGCTATTCTCTTATGTTATTGTTAAGATTATTTAGCATACTTGTAATTCTGGTGCATATTAGAACTCTTCCCTTGGATTGTACTTGCTGTTCCTGTTTACCATTTTGTTAAAATTTTCGGTTTATACACACAGCAACTCCATTTTCATTTTAAAAGACAACAAGCTACACCTGTACATTTGTTATTAGATTTGAAATTCAGGTAATCTATCATCTCTAACTTTATTACTACAGGGTACTTATCCCCGGAATCCAACCATTTGTCCCTGCTATTAACCTACTGGATTTTCAGCTAATAGCTCTAATTTGCAATTGTATGAGGTACAGAACAAACAGTGAATCTAAAATTTACATAAGAAATCATAACATAATGATTCATATAAAATTTGCATAATAAATCATAACATAATGATTCATATAAAATTTGCATAAGAAATCATAACATAACCATTCATATAACCTTATATAAAAATTCATAGATAAATCTCCAAATTTATGCATGCATACCGATACTATCACCAGTCCTCCCAACCTTAGAGTTATTCTATCTCCAGAACTCACCCCCGAGCTGAGATCCTCCAAGAACAGACTAACCTCAATCTGTTCTAGAGCAGCTTATTTAAGCTATGCTCTCCCCAAAGCCTGTTTCCAATTTTGTGTCCAGAATTTCAGGATGCTTTATTCCTGTTTGCCTAGGCTTCCCTTATTTAGGGACTTTAAAGCTGCTTTCTGCTTTTCCAGCTTTTCCAGCTTTTTACCTCTTCCCAACTACTTTCCTCATCATTGGGGAATTTAGATTTTTCCTCAAAAATCTAAATTATAAATATCTTCTTTCAAGGATTTTTGAAAGATTTTGGGGAAAGTCTTTACCTTTTCCATAACCTCATGGATTAGGCATGTGATCTCAATTTCTCATTTGGTCATAGTGCATACACAATATTTTATTTATTTTTCATAAATAAATAATTAACCACATCCACACAAATAATTATCCATTGGGGTCCACTCCCCTTTGGATTTATGTTCAAATGTCTAATTTGAAAAGCATAGAACTTGGGGGTGTTACATATTCCCCCTCTGAAAACAAACACCGTCCTCGGTGTTGACAACTATCTAATTAGTTCATTTTGAAAATAAAGATGAATGCTTTTCCATCATCTCATCTTCTCTTTTCCATGTAGCTTTTTCAGCAGTAAAGTGCTCCTACTGCACCTTTACTCTAGCTACTGTTCGATTTCGCAATTCAATTTCTTCCCGCTCTCAGATTTGAAGCGGCTCTGGAAGGAATTCCTCTTCTAGTTCCACCTGGATCACATTCCAATCAATAATGTGAGAAGCATCATGTACAAAAATTATTATTATTATTATTTTTTTCCAACAAGGAGACATGAAACACATCATGAAATTTAATATGCAAGGGTAAGGCTAGTTTATAAGCCATTAGTTCCCCCCTTTCCAACACCTTCCTCGGTGTTACACTTTAACGTTGATTTTTCAACTTTGACGAAGATTTCTTCTTCGTCCTTGCTTAGTTTCTAGCAGAGTACTCTCCTGCTTCCACTCTATTTACTGATGCCTTATGCAGTTGATTTTCTTCCTACTTCTTTGCAAGAAGTCTGTCTAGAAAATCTTTTATTCCGTTCTTTCTGTCCACAATTCATACCAATGTAAGTAATATCAGGTACATATAATTAATAATCCACAATAACATTCTGAATTTCAATAGTTTCAAGGAATTCAGTTATTAGTCAAACCGTTCAGGTTCATAATAGTTTAGTGCACTTTTAGTACACTACTTATCCTTTCTTGTTTTTCAGTGAGATTATTTCCTCACGCAAACTTGGTCCAGTTCAGCTTTTCTTGATTTTCTAGGTGATTTATCTGCACTTATCTTCACCTTTTTTTTTCTCCTTGTTTCCAGAGTGTACAATTTCCTGTTACACACTTGGCTAAACAATTTTACAACTTTTCATTAGTACTCATAAATGAAAGAAAACAACTGTATCATATGCATGGTTATGCTTACCCTTTCTCAGTTCATATCTGTACCTCCAGTACCTTCTCATTGTTTTCTTGTGTTAGCCAATCAATTTAATTAGTAATAACTATACTCGTTAATAATGTCTATAATTCAATTCTTACTTCAGACATGAAATTTTTTTTTTTTCTTCTAACCTCTTTATGAATTGTATTTACTAGTTCAAAACTTATATGAATAAATTTGGATCTGATGGGTTTCCCCCACACCCAATTCCAAATACAGCTCATTCTCCTTTCTCCCAATTTGTAGCTGTATGATTTCACACTATTACCTGGTCCTTGAATTTAAGACTCAGGAAAATTTAATTTAATAAAATTTACACCCATAAAATTTTATAGTGTGAGTACATGTTTCTTTTATAGTGATATATGTAATTACTATAATTCATCACATTCACAAGTATTACTACTTGATAATTTCAAAAATGAATTTGCCACAATTTCCTCTTTTTCAAAGAATCACCAGAATTTATGCCTTTACTTTTAATTGTATGTTCATGCTTTACTAATTCCAATGATGATTCACCAATTATATCTATATATGAATTTCACTAATCATTAGCAATCAACCTATGGTTTATATAAACAACACATGGTTTCTAACAAAGACCACTTCCAACCTAAAACCATTGTTCACTTGATAAATTGAGGAAATTAATTGCGCTCCATTGGATTTTTTGTTTTTTTTGTTTTTTGTTTTTTCTCGTGCATGATAGATTTCATAATGATTTTCCCATGGATTTAAAAAAAACAATTGTTAGGTTTCCACTTCTACCTTAGATATCTTACCAGGGAAAATTTTTGATTTATCCCTTTAGTCCTTCATTCAATGAAACAAATTTACATTACCCTGTTTAATATGGAAGGGTCCACAATTACTAAACCAACTATTTAAACTGTATTTATAATTCGTATTTAAGCTTAACACTTCATTATTTTCCATGTTCATGAACTAAAATATGCTTATTACCAAATACTTTAGTCATAACTAAATTTTACATGACTTGAAAATCATCCTGGTAACTTTACCAAATACCAACATCCAATTTTTTTCCTCCTTCAAAAATTCTTACTCCTTTAACCATAATTAGAGTAATAATATTCCCATCATATGATTAAATATGGCATTCCACTTTACTTATAAAATTTTAAGGTGAATTCACTTCCAATTTTCCCTAATGAATTAGTCCTTCTCCCTTAATCTTGTGGGTATAAAGTTTTTCTCATCTCGTCCCTTTGAGATATCGTAGGATTACACTTTCATTGAATTTTCCTACGTACATTTTATTTTTATAATCTCCTTAGTCACACTTGGATCTAATTGAATTACAAGTCTTTTAATACACCAATATTGATGCCCTTAATATAATCTTTACTTTTATCACCACTTTATATAAATAATCTATTCATATCTCGTAAGTGTTGAAACCTTGTTTTCATTTTTACTATTCTACCAAATCCATAGGTGACTAAAATATATGTATATATATGACTAAAATATATGTATATATATATATATATATTCTCCCCACTCAAAGTCATAAACCTATTTTATTTTTATTTTTTTATAATATATATGTCATTTTTAATTATCCTTACCAACAGGTAATGGTTCTAACTGTCAACATTTTCCTCTTTGACTAATATTTATTAGTTTAAATTTATACCCTCACCATACGTATGCTTAATTAAATGAATCCACTTCACTTGAATTAAGTTCCTTTTTATCTATTGTAAAATTTACCCTTTTAAATTTTCATCCATTCAATCATTAACCAACTCTACATATGAATTTTTCTTTTAAAATTCCTTAACAACCATTCCATATATATACTAAATCTAAATTTCATATGTCACATATGAAATTATGTGTTAATTCAAAGCCATTATAATAATTATATATGATTATTATCCCAACTTTCGACCTTGAATATTTACTTGTTACGTTGACTTATACTTACATAAGTGCTTGTAATATTTCTCATTTCACCTCTTCTCTTAATTCATTATGTATATTTCTAGTTGGAATGATCATCCAATTATCCAACCTCATTTATAACATTTCTTCTTAGAGATATTCTTTCTCAATAATAATTGTGAAACCGATAGGTTAACTCGTGTCTTTTTATAATTCACTTCACATGCCATGTTATACATCGACATCTAGTCATAACTTAATAGGGGGTTATGTTTCACAACCCTCACACGATATTTTATGTTTCTATTAAGTTCTTCACTTTCCATAATAATATGCCATCCTTTTACTGATCATTAATAAAAGTACTAGATAAGAAACCCATGACATCAACTTAAGATTTTAAAATCTCCTTTTTAATAACAAGGGTTTATTCCTTAGCTTGTATGGTAGTATTCCTAATTGATTTCCTAACCAAAAAGGTTTCGTATACAACTACTATGTATATATATCATTCTTGGGCTTAGTGCTATGTCTACAGGATATAATCCTAAATTTCTATAGAGTTAACGGTTCCAACTTTAAATATCTTCAACGGATTTGTGTAGTTTATCAAAACTTTTACATTACTTTCATTCAATTCATCCTCTACATTTATAACCCTCTTTTATAACTTTATTAACCTAACTTAATCTTCTTATTTTTTCTACAACGTTTATGCATATGAACTAATTATCATTAGTTAGGTTCCTTAACAATTTACTTTTCTAAATATACCTAACCCATCCAAGGTACTTTACTTTTCTAATCACCATACTTCAGGATTGGCTTAAGCAATAACACCTATTCATGTTTTTAACCCCCCATACAATAACATCCTTTTGCTCTCCTAAGTATATAATTCACCCATTGTTATAACTTTATATTGTACCCGAATTAGAATTTTAGAATTAAATTTGGAAATGATAAAATATTTTAAGTTTCATTTCCCAACTTCATTAACGCCATATGGAGCATTGTAGGTAGGGAATTGACCACTCATTTACTTCGGGCCCGAGAATATTTTACGTGTTGTACTTGCCCTTCCAAGTGTCATTACCACATTTTGAAATCTATTTCAAGACCTACCATTTCTTAACTTTTTCCTTACAGTCAATCACGAAAACGATTTCAATAGTACTTAGCTACATCTATTCGCATTTAATATTCTAGAAATTAATAAATTTTGTATTGTGAGAGAGTACACGTTCCTATTGGACATCGATCTCTAGTCATCGATCCTGGCGATGTGAATTGAGATCATGCCACGTTGATGGATGAGATTTACTAGGGTTTTTGCAAATGAACCGGGTTTAAAATCCTGAATTTCATTCACCATAAACCATTCACTCCTCTGTTTGGTTCCTCAGAAGGCCATCCTTCTTTTGATGAAAATCTTTGCATGATGCCACACCATTTTCCGACCTGCAACAGTCCAAAATTTACGGGTATGGCCACCTCATGCATTCCCAGCTCCGGTGTGTTGAAGACTTTACCCACACATTATTTTCTATCGTAATTTTTCGTTTTCTGCTATCCATATTTATTTCAATTTAGCAGGTATTCTAAGTTTCTGTTATTCTAGATATTTGTCCCGAACCAGGAAATAGAGTTTCATTTCTCGAATTCTTGACAAGAAACGAGGTAATCGTTTTATTTCCCCATACTGTTCTAGCTTACTTGTTAGTTCCACTAGTGATATTTTTCCTCATTTTTCACTTATAAAATCTGTCGTTCTCTTTGAACAGAGTTTCTCTGGCAGTTTTTATTAACGTCTAGTTCCTTTGGTTTAACAGTTGTAACATTTAAGTTATTATTTGTTCAGAACGACTTCTAGGTTTTATTCCAGTCAGTCTTTATTGTCTCATACGCTTATATATCTCTTAGATATCCTCTCAACCTTGAAAAGTCACTTTGAATTAGATTCCGTGAAGGTTTGATTTCTAACACTACGCTTGGTTTTATTTTAATATTGTATTTATTTTCCACATAGGAACAAAATGGGATTTGTCCAAGTGAAAAAGGGAAAGCAAGAGATATGCAATTAATTCCTCCATGGATCTCACAGCTATAGGTTTCCCTCTCATTCTTCCTTTCCATTTTCACATTTATTCCTTATAGTTTTATATTATTAGAATATACATTAACTAATGATATTTCTGTTATGGATGCAGGTATGTAAAGGACTTTCCTTTCCCCCTCAAATCATTTTATTAATTGTACATTGGAATGGCTGCCAAAATAATATCGGACCCCTTGTTTTACCCAGGTTGGCATTTCACCCACAGGAGACCTTCCACATCTCCCTTTTGCGTAAAAATTGGAATATTTAATTTATTTATTTATTATTTTGAATTTATTATTTTTATGTGAGAGATGCTAACAATAGGTTTTTAGTTGTAATGGGTTCATTCAAAATAACCTCTCTCATGTTTTACACAGGTGTTACAGTTTGGAAGATTTGAAAGAATCTTTGAAACTCATTTTTCCAGATTTAAATAATAAATAATTCCTTGTTTTTAACATCAATTTAGGATATAGTTTTTTTGACATGGGAAACGAATTTTTAAAATTTGAAAGAGGATTTTGGTCATTACATTATATTTTAAAAAAAATAATTCACTTTATATATATATATATATATATATATATATATATATATATATATATATATATATATATATATATATATATATATATATATATGGGTTTGTGAGATATAAAGGCTTATTTGGACTCTATTTTCCAATAACTCATGCAATTCACAAAATTATGTAGCCATGAAAAGCTTCTATAAATTCACAACACATGAAATCTTCTCATAATTAAATGAATAAAACATGTATTCCTCTATGCACAAAATTATATAGAGGTTTTCTCAACAATTAATATTGAATGTTTATCATATGAATTTTTCTTGGAAAATAAATTCAATTATTATATCATCATGCCCCATATGCAAACAAAAGAATTTTAAAAGAACATAGTAACTTATCTTTTGATGCATGCTTGGAATTATTTCTTCCTCTTCCTTGGCTCCATTCTCCATGAATTCTCTCATTCCCCCATCTATTTTTCTCATAGGTTAACAATAAATATAATTAAGAAAATGGAATAGCTTTTCTAAATCATAAAAGCATTCCATAAAGCAGCCATAAATCTGATTTTTCCTAAACCAGAAGAGCACTTCATAAATATCTCATGCTTTTCTTTTAAAGGTAGATTTGATTTTTCCTTATGAGAAAAATATCACTTATCCATAGTTTTTCCAAAACTTACTCATTATTTCTAAAACTCATAAAAGACACTAACATGGAAATATAATTTATTTCTATAGAAGAATATAAATTCTTCTAAATAAAATAATTAAGAAATAATTCTTCGAATATTCTTATAATTAAGAATTACAAGAATATTCTTCATGTAATATCAATATAATAATTAATGATATTTAATTATTTAACAACCATAATTTTATGTGTTTTTACAGTGGATTACACCAGGGATATCACATACTCCCCCCCTTTAAGAGAACATTGTCCTCGATGTTCTTCTCTTGTTGGACAAAAACCTTTAATTTTCATTTCCAATTATTTAGGCAATGTAAAAGTATGCTACAATCATAATAGTTCCACGAAAACTAAAGGAGCACTAGCCCTTTAATAATCAAAATGATAAGAAAAAACCTCTCAAGTGCATGTTGTATTTTATTTAGGAGTTAGAGTAGTCTTTCTCTCCCACTAATGTTGTTTGCAAATTACTATCTTTCTCTCCCACAGTAATTTCAATCAAAATCAATCTCATGGAATTTATCTCCAATCATTTTCCTCTAGTTTGTCAGGAATTTAGAGTTCAATAACTCATTATTTTATCTAACATGAGTTATTTCAGTCACCTATATATTTCAATTTATTTCCTCTATGCATGCATATAGATAAGTCCTCTATGACGTGTTCATTTGCTCATAAAACACAACCTATTTCATCGAAATTATTGGTAAGATAATTTAATATATCATGCATGAAAAAATATAACACATGCAACATCTTTGAGTCATGCAATTTACAGTCTATTGTAACATCCAACATCTTTAGAAAATTTTAAAATCGGTAACAAAACATAGACATAGTTTCATCTAACCATAGTTAATTTCTAGTAATTCTTAAGGAACTGAGCATATTCCACCCAACCGTGAACTATCTCTAATGGTTACCCACCAAGCTAAGATCTACTTGCCACTAGAATCAATAACCTCATTGATTCCTTGGTGATTTCTTCCCAGCAAATATTTTAGCAGCGTCCTGCTTTAACGTCTACCAACCTTTTTTCCTAGGCCTTTTTGTTTTATATTTTTCGAAAATGATACTTTTATTTTTCTTTAAATCAAACATTTCTCTCCCGCTATGATTTATTTTACCCCACTTAGTATTTATCTCCAACTAATTCATTAACATAATCTTTCTCTCCCATTATGTTAATATCTTCCTCTTTATTATTTTCTCCTAGGGATTTTTGGGAGACTTTTAGGGAAGGTCCAAGTTGAACTTAACCACCAATAGCTTTTCATAAGCTGGAAAGAAGTATTCTAAAAATATAGAGTTATTTACGGAATACCCCAAACAATGTATTCATTAACTCAATAATAAAATAAAATATTACATCATCACATTAGCCTCATCATGGCTTCCATAGCCATTGAATCCAATAATAATTCAATGTCTAAAAATAGTCAATGTCTACAAATCCATTTTATTTACATAGTTTTCCATTTGTATATTATCATTAAAGCAAATGAATATTTATATAGACCACACATCTATACTTGACCCTCAACATGGGTCCGACAATTTTTCAAAGTACATTGACAACAATTCATCACATGTAATATAGGTGGTATACATTCCAAATTTCCACATAATAATAATCATGTAACTTATAAAAAATACATTAACATATCTTGAAAACCATAGCATTATACTTTATTTAAGGTCTCACCTTACAAACCATCAATATTATAGAGAAATAAAAGTCTCATTAAAGAATAGGACACAAAATGTGATTTTTTTTCTTTCCTTACCATTAGCTTGCAGCCATGTAAGCGACAACCATTGAGGAATTTTGGGAAAATAATTTGCAATCATGAAATCTACAACCACTGTAGGCTTTTATCAAATAGTGTGCAAGCATGCAATCTACAACCAATTTGGCATTCCAACAAATAGTTTTCACGCATGAAATCTACATCGATTGAGGAATTTTAATGACAATTTGCAAGCATTCAATATATGGTCAATGAGACATTCTACCAAATAGTTGGAAAGCATACAATCTACCACCATTGAGGGACTAGTTAGTGGAAAGGAAAGAAATTTCCATAAATATGTTTAAACTATCATAGAGATAGTAAAACTAGACTTTATAGAATAGCATAAATCATATTAATATAATCAATGGTAAAATTTATGCCAACAACACAACCAACAATCCCTACAGGAGAGTCTAATTAGAAAAGTCGACCAAATTATGGATCAAAGTCTAAAAATAACTTTTTCTTGGAATCAACATGGGGGTTACATGATCTCAAGGTATGAATACCCCTTAATGTTAAAATGAATCATATCCAAAACTTCCACGGATGAAATTACTTAAAACAATAAAACTTTCGATCTCATTTATTGCGAACACATGGAATGAAAACTTTCTTCTACAACTCTAAATGAAGAAAGAGAACCCACGATTATTCTACTAGGAGTTGTTCATTGACTTTAAGTTCACTATGTGAGTTCCACTTCACTCATTGCTTAATTTTAACAACTAAAGAGGTTCGGAATTTATTTTTTTTCCCAATATTCCATTGTCCTCTTTAGGGTCAACCCCAACTTCTAAATTATTTAGCTACTACACCAACCATACATGCATTCATTATTTATAAGAAGTGCATGGTAACTTTAGCAATGTTTTTCCACTTTTCTTTTCTTATGCTCCATAATTATTTTTCTAATATTATGCATTCAAAGGTTGGTAATTAATATGCACTATAACTAGTGAGTGCTTATGATGGTTCATAGGTACAATAGAGGTTTTATTGTCTTTTATCTGAAACCATATTCAAATGTCATGAGCGCAACTTTTAGAGAACATTATAACTTTCTACTCTTTCATGCAGTCATTAATCGTGCATCATGCATCTCATGTTAATTTTAGTATACTACAAGTTTAATTAAAATCATACGTGAGATTATGCCCACTAGCACCATATCTCTACTTATTCTTTTCATAATTATTCCCAAAAGGCGAAAGTGTTGCAACATTTTGCTCTCATACCATTTGTAACTTACCCCGATAACGTCGCAAGAAAATGTATGTAGTTAGGAAAATTTTTCAACATTTACGAATGTGCAACCTTATAAATTACTTTCTATATTTCCTCATTAACCATTTAAATACCCATTATCATCACTTAGAGAAATATTTAGTAAAAATCATAGTGAGTTACACAACCATTAGTTGTCCTTGTTGAAGCATATTAACTTCAATTCCCTGCTATAACTATGCATAGATCCCATGATCATTTTAACTCAATTAGTAAATCACTTTATTGATAATATAAAAATCACATCATGAAAGAAATTAAAATCATGAAAATTACCCAATGAACAATCACATCATTAGACACTGATATACCCAAGAAACCCCGTAGGGTGAAAACCAGCAAATGTTTAATTTTATTATTAAATGCTCGTGAAGGTTGTCACCCCTCACTCAATGGTTATAAGGGAGTCCATCCCTTGACCATTTTCATAAAAATTACATAGAAAAATAATGTTAAATGAAACATAACTAGCTATAAGCTATTAATAATCATGATACCATTTACCCACGCATCCTCAGTCTTAGTCACTGTAGTCGGGTTGTTTCCTTCAGGTGGTCATCCTGTAGTTGGAACTAATAAAACTTGATGGACTAACAAATATTTATATTCCACAATATTAGACTTGAAAAATCATTTTCTCAAGTCATCCTCCTTTCCTGTCCTTGCCGTCGTGAGCACACTTGATATCATGATTAGATAAATTATTAATAATCCAATAATAAATCTTTATTTGTGACACTTCAACACTATCTGTCTACATGTATAAAAAATAATTACATTGACATGAAATTCTTTCTTTAACATCATTTCACATGCATTAGTAACAAATAAATCACTATCAAGCGTCATCTTTCCAATAAACACTAACAAAATCCTTCATACACTTTCATATTATTTCCAAAGGAAACCTAACATACTATATAATAATATTGTGCATGCAAATTCATAACAAGCTTTCAAAATAGTTATCCCAACAAGAAATTTAATTTTTTTTCTTACACTTACATTTTCTTTTCCAAAGGGATTAATGCAATAGATGCTATACTTATGCATGTGAATGCATGTTCCTTTCCAAAAACATATTTTCCACCCAAGAGCTATTCATAATGGTTATTATGTATAACCATGCCATCTCGATTTCAAACAGAGTTAAAATACTAGTTATAATTTTGTGCATGCAATAAGATCGCTTATTCTTCTTGCATGTAAAACATATATTTATTTCCAAAAGAAACTAAATAAATATTTCATGGAAAAATAAAAACATTTCTTTTCCAAGGGGTCAAACGCGTACCACTTATTATTTCATGCATGAAAATGGACATTTCCATCTCATCTAAAAGATATAACCCCATAACTATGCATAATATTCTCAAAATAAAGCTAATACCATAGCTAATCCCTTTAGGTTATCAAAATACATACTATTTTTCCCAAAAGAAAACTAAAAAAATAAATATTATGTGATTGCATCTTCCTTTTCTCTAGAAATCTAATACCCAAAACTATACTTTTCCCATGCATGCAAGCATATATGTTTCTCTAAATAATATTACATAATAAAGCTTGCGATTACTAGTTTTCCTCTCAAATAATCTATTCCAATAATGCTTCTCTTCAATTCTTTTGGAAGAGTTGTAACATAATAAATGCTTCCTTGCATACAAATATATATATTTATTTTCCAAGGACTTTTACACAATAATTATTCTTTTTCCACAATATAGCTAACTCACTAGTTATTATGCATGAAATACAAAATATTTTCTTATCATTTCACACATTAGAGATATTTGTAATATTTCTTCAAGAAATAACATGAATAGCAAATCCTTCTCAAATAACACAACCAATTGCCTTTTACGCAAGGTTTTTATGTGAGCTAACCCTCACATAAGTTATTTATATCTTTTTACATGACTCAATCTCTTCATGGATCTAAAATTACATAACAATTTCTAGTAGATCAAATATACTAGATATTTTTCATGTGCACCTAAGCACATATTCTCTTCAAGAGTCTAATATTTCTCTTTAAAAATTTTAATGCATATGCATCATGATAATATACTTGGTAATTACATAAATTAATTCCTTGTGAATAATCATCAGCATAATTATTATGTCGATATGTACATAAACAATTATTCTTATCTCATTGAAAAATGAAATGGAAGAACTTTGTTTTACTTTGTTTTTCCTGTTTTGGTCATCCACTCTCGACACATATTAACAACGTATGGAAATGAATTTCAGAAAAGAAAAAGAGGTTTTTGTTTGGATGTGGCTTATTCAAAATAATCTCTCTCATTTTTTTCACGTGTGTCATGGTTTTAAATATTCGAATGAATCTTTGCAGCCCATTTTTCCTGATTTAAATATTAAATAATTTCATGTTTTTGTCATCAAATTTGGACACGGTTTCCATCAAAAAGGAAATTATTTTTGGAAAACCCAAAGAAGTTTTTATTTGTATTGTGCCATTCAAAATAACATCTCTTAGGTTTTACACAGGTGTTACAGTTTGGAATATTTGAATGAATCTTTGGAGCTCATTTCTCTAGATTTAAATAACAAATAATTCCTTGTTTTTGACATCAATTTAGGCCATGGATTTTGAGACATGGGAAACAATTTTTTATAATCTGAAAGAGGATTTTTTTCATAAAATCCTATTTTACAAAAAACACGTTCACTTTTTACATATCAATATGGGTTTTTGAGATATAAAGGATTATTTGGACCCTATTTTCTAATAAGTCATGCAATTCACATAATTATGTAGCCATGAAAAGCTTTTATTAATTCACAACACATTAAATCTTCTCATAATTAAATTAATAAAACACTTATTTCTCTATGCACAAAATTATATAGATTTTTCTCAAGAATTAATCTTAATTGTTTATCATATTAATTTTTCCTGCCAAATAAATTCAATTATTATATCATCATGCCCCATATGCAAACAAAAGAATTTTCAAAGAACATAGTTACTTATATTTTGATGCATGCTTGGAATTATTTCTTCCTCTTCCTTGGCTCCATTCTCCATGCATTCTCTCATTCCCCCCTCTATTTTTCTCATAGGCTTACAATAAATAGAATTAAGAAAATGGAATAGCTTTTGTAAATCATAAAAGCATTCCATAAAGCATCCATAAATTTGATTTTTCCTAAATCATAAAAGCACTCCATAAATCTCTCATGATTTTCTTTTAAAGGTAGATTTTATTTTTCCTTATGAGAAAATATCACTTATCCATAGTTTTTTCCAAAACTATTTCTCATTATTTATAAAAATCATAAAATATACCAACCTGGAAATATAATTTATTTCTATAGAATAATATAAATTCTTCTAAATAAAATAATTAAGAACTAATTCTTCCAATATTCTTATAATTAAGAATTAAAAGTATATTATTCATGCAATATCAATACAGTAATAAATAATATTTAATTATTTAACAACCCTAATTTTATGAGAGCTTTTACGGCGGCTTATGCCAGGGATATTACATTGTAGAATAATTTTTTTTACAAAATTTATCATAAAAGCTTCAAGGAATTTGTCTTTTAGTTCTTTGGGGATATCTCAAGCATGTCATCCAGGATGAACAATTTTATACAAATTTTGTCACTTTGCAACGTTTGTGATATGAGCGACACAAAATACCAAACGTAGGATAAGTACTGAGGAATGAGACAATATAATATGTAACAATAGGTGGTATCCCATGCAGTGAACATTTATTATCTTTGGGTACCCTTCATTCCTTTATTGATGCATTGCAACGTGTATAATCATGGATATGGCTGCAGAATTCAACATTAGTTGTGGAATGTTCAATATTTTGTTATTCTATGGATGTTTTAATTATAATTCATAATGAAATTTATGTTCTAAACATTGATGATTAATATCATTTTATAAGTTGAATTAACCTTGAATATACCGAAACGACTACAAAAATTGTCACAAAAATATAAAGGAGATGGAAAAATGTAGTAAAAAAGGAAACGAATATGAACTTAAACATTCCCCCACACCAAATCTGTTGCATGTCCTCATGCACAAAAAAATCAAAATCGTTTATTTTTTATCCTTGAATGCACGATTTTTGAATCATGTGCAAGCACATGCATACTATTTCTTTCCTTTCTCTTTTTAATAATGAAGGTGGCCCTTGGTCTCTTCATCAGAATTTGAGCTTGCAATCCCCTCATTCTATTCTTAACGAACTTGTAGCTAGTTTTGAGTTTCTTATTTTTCTTATACAAATGACAAAGGTGTAGAATTATGTTATCATTTTGGGTTCTTAATAACTCATTTTGCACCTTTGCTACTTCCCTTTCTTGTGGCAGGTGTTTATTAAGAACCTCTAGCTCATATATGTCATGTTTCAAAGCATATTCAACATTTTGGTCTTGTTCTAGAGTTTTTTGTGTCAGGAAAGTTTCACCAATTTCACTCTTTTTATTTTTAGATAGATTTACGTTCCATTGTGCTCTTTGTTCCAAGGATTCTACAAAATCATAAATTTATTGCTGAACTCGATCAATATCTAGTGTTTCCCTCATTTGAACCATTGTTTGAGGGGGTGTTTTAAATCCTTCTTCTTAAAGATCAAATATGTTCAAAGATTGTGTATTTGTCACTTTTGAAATTATTCTACTTCTCAATTTTTCTCCTGACCATTCAATGTCTTGAATTTTTCCTGTGTTGACCTCTTTTTTTCTCTTCTAAACTACATTTTCACTTCCTTGAGTTAGCTTATAATTTCGATTGACTTCATTTCTTCTAAGACTCTTTTTTTCATTTTTTCGTTTACATTTTTCAAACTACTGGGAAAGTGGAGTATCATCCTCAAACATGTCTTTTGTTGCCTCTGTCTCATTTTGTTATGGAATTTCTTCTTCAATTTTCTCCTTTTCAGCATTAGGGTTTGATGATGACCTTAGTCGACTTCGTTTATCCCTATTTCCTGTTTCTTCCTCCTGGATTTCTATAAAATTATTTCTAACTAGGAAATATTTCCAATTTTCTCCATTAGCTTCTAAATGTGCCTCTATAAGGGTTTTTATGATTCTGTGATGGTAGAGGGAATTTCCCATATATTTTGAGACTGTGTATACATTAGATTCCATTTTTCTAAGACTACAAGGAAATAAATAGGGAAACTCGATTTCATTCCTGTCAATAAAATGCATGAAGAGTTAGGCATGTTAGAAAACCATAGTTCCAAATATACCTTCACAAGCTAAAAAAATTGAATAAGGAAAAAAAAATTTCTCGATTTCCCTTTTAGTGTTGTAACTGGAATTCCCTTTTTCAATATTGATATATCCATACCTCATTGTTTGAGGGATTTTATCCAGTCATTCTCCTTGATTTGTTTATTATTGAAGAAAATCTCCTTGTTTCTAGGAAATATCATATCTTATACCATGACAAAATTTATTAAGATAAGCTTAATGTCATCAATTTCTTCCTTGACCACATCAAAATCCCCATAAAAAGCTTAGGTAACATCTTCCTCATGCTCATCAGTTGTTTTTTTTTAAAGTAAGGCACCCTAGCTACTGAAATTGGTCTCTAAATCTAGGGTATCCTTGAAGAAACTTAATTTTTCTTGGTTCAGACCAAATGATAATCCCCATGGTGAGAAGAATTTGTGGTCCTCAACTATTTCCTTTCAACAGGGATGAAGAAATATTGATATAAAGGGAATGAGAAAAGTTTTAATGGTATGAGTTTTAGAATAGAGTGGAATGATATGAAGCAGAGTAAAATGATAGTGTAATAAGGCAGTAATGGAATAAATTTTTTTACGATCCACCTCTTCCTTCAGTATAATTACCTACGATTCCAAAATCATGTTTCATAGGACCGCTGGGATGTATTTGATTTCAATCAGATTGATGTGACCAAATGATTAATTATATGGGATTGGGGTATAATGAATATGACAATGAGTATATTGTTTCAAAATTTTATAAGGTCCTTTAATGATTCAAACTTTTCTTTGATAAAATAATCCATGAATTAAAATGTAATGTTCTTACATCGATAATAATTCAACATTCTACATAACTTTTCCTTTTTGAATTCCCTTGATAATATTTACCATATATTTTCTAATGTTGATGTAGATGTAGAATTCAAACTTGGTTTCTATATCGAAGGTCAACTGCAAAATGATATGTATTCTGTTGCTGCTTACTATTTCTTGAATTTCTCTATTTCACTAGGAGAAGAATATTTATTATTGTTTCTACTTTGGTGGTCAATGAAGAAGAGTGATATTTAGAAATATTGCTTGCCATATGAAATTATTAGATAATGAAGGATAGAAAGAAAGAGGGACAAGAACACTTCATTTGCAGTTAATATTTTTTGTATAAGTATGCCAACATTGTTGGTTTCCATACTTATAAAAAATTGAATTCTTATTCTTATTATTCTTATTATTATTATTATTGTTTATATAAAATGAAAATAAAAATCGCAATTGAGTTGGAGAATGAAGATAATAATATTCTTTATTAACCAACATAAATTTAGACCTTTCTTGTAAATATTTAACACACTTTTTTATTGTTAGTGGTTTATGATAAAATATTTATCTATGACCATTAACAAGGATGGTACTTTTTTTATCATCAATATTTTTGATCTTGACTAATCCATTTTCATGAAAAATATCTATCTCATAATGACCAATCCAATGAGTTTGAAACTTTCCTTGAAAATATTTAAATTTGAAATAAAAGAGAAGAGCCAAGTCACTTGACTTGAAGCTTTTAGTCTTGATAAATTTTTCATGCCATATTGTTCTTTATTGCTAAATTATGCTCACTCTTTGGATAACATCTTGTCATGATTATACTAATGTATTTCTACCATATTATTTTTTATGTATCTAATTATGGGTTTAATATCAGTCACATATTTGCCCCTTGTTTATTGACTCTAAAATGTGGATGCGTCTTACCATTTCTACTACTTATCCTATACCTCTAAAATATATTAACTTTTATAACCCTGCTTACACTAATAGGTCTACTATTATATTGGAAACATTTTATGCCCCATCATGTTAATTATCAATTTTTTCGTAATGGTTACATTGGCGTATTCATTGCCTTAGTATTTTGGTTATTAACATTAGGATGGTATAATGTTATGAGTTAAATGGTACCTCTTTAATGTGACATGATGCAGTTGAAACATTCAAGTTACGACTATTTTCGTTGTAGTGTTATATGTTTACCACTATGGTTATTCATTTACCTTGTATATTTATTATCACATCCTAGAGTGCACTATTATTCGACTTGTCTCTTGTACAAGATTTAATGCTAACCCATTTATCGAATGCCACCTATGCCTACATCACATGGATTTCATGTGACCTCTAGATAGATTCTCTTGGATGCTTGTTTGGGATTTGGATCTATGTGCCACTTTGAATAGTTAGGATCTATGGAATTAACCCTAATTTGAAACTTGTTTCATTGACCTACGACCTTCCCTCTGCTCGACACTCTTTTCCTATGACCTCTCGACACTTATCCATTTTCTGCTCTAACCATGGTTCTGACACAAACTCAATAGACCGCGTGGTTAACTGATGGTATTCTAGTAATATTTCAAATAATTCAATGTTGGTGTTTTGAGCCTTATCCTCCCTGTCTCATTTATGGCTTAGCAAGTAGAGGCCCTTTCAAAGTGGTGGTTGGCACTTGGTTCAAGAATATCACTTCTCTAGCGAACAAATATTGTATACAGATAGTGGTAGATTCATTTTTATCACAACCAAATATTTATTATATTTCACTTCTTATTGTTTCTTCTCAGTTTCATTTTTTCCCTTAACCATTTTTTCCTCCTAGGGTTTAACTTTGATATTCCTTTTCGTACCATTTTGCTATCGATTAAATGAGGGCATCTTTAAAAGGGGTACTGTAATACCACTAGTTCTTTTTGATAGTTTATTTTACTCATATAGGTGGGGAAAAATAGATAACACGAGGTTGTTATTAGTTTACTCTACGTAGGTGTTTGTAGCTCTCAATGTCCTAACTCGATTCCCTTTTTTTCTCCTAGATATTGTTTGTCGCATATAATGTTGAACCTGGGGTAGTTTCATATACAATTTGGCCTATGGGGTCCTAGATTCAACATTTATACCAAAGGTATGTTCTCTTCCCTTTTTTGTACCTACCACCGTGCACTATAATGGTATTCCTATTTAGTATAATGCACCAAAAATTACATTTTGACTCTCTTGAATACAGAGAAGAGGAGCACTAAGTTCTCGAAGGTTTTTTTATGTTTCAGGTATTACCACATGGTGCCCCTATAAATTTCAATTCTCTAAGGGATGAATTATCACTACCTTCCCTTCCTCATCAATTCCGTTTGCTCATATCTTTTCTATTTGTGACGGAGGTAAATGGTCTTATTATTGGTGTGATTTGGATAGAAAAAATTTTGATTATCTTCATTAAATCGTGATAATTATTGCACGAAGCTCTTTCCTGGTCAGTGAAACCTATTCTATGGGGTCAGATACAATTCTAAAATGCTTGTACATAGTTTAAATTTGTTGTGAAACCATCTCCAGAAATAGAAGAAAAGAGATACCAACACCTTAGAAATAAGCCACTTCGAGGGGGCAGCCTCCAATACATTACATGAATGAACAATTCTTGGATGATTCAAATTGCAAAACCTCGTTTCTATATATAGGAGTCCATAGGGCCACAATGTAATCCTAGTGGGGCCACAATGTAATCCTAGCCAACCTAATAATAATAATTTAAGGGCACAATAACAACAATATGGGGGTTACAAGGGTACAATAATAACAATAAGGGGGTTACACTCACAACAATAAGGGACTATACTAGTAATATAGGAACCCAACATGCCCCTCTCCTTCAAAAAAGTGTTGTCCTCAATGCTTGAGTAGCTCTGGGTGCTTCTGTATAAAATTCTCATCCTCCCATGTAGAATCTTTAGTGGGTAAGTTCTTCCGCTTGATGAGATACTTTGAAATTGATCGATTCCATAGCTGTCGAGTTCTGGTTTCCGTGACCACTTCAGCGTCCAATATGATTTTTGCTTCCTCATTAATTTCTAGAAATATTGTTTGAACTAGAAGATTTTCAGCTATAACCTTCTTTAAGCATGAAACATGGAAAATTGGATGCACTCGTGAAGAAGCAGGAAGGTCCAATTTGTATGCCATAGTACCAATATTTTGCAACACCTTGTAAGGACCATAGTAATTTGGCAATAATTTATTATCCTTCTTAGCTTGCTTGAGGGACATTTGTTTATATGGTTGTAGCTGTAAAAATACCTAGTCTCCTACATCAAAACTTCTCTCCCTGCGATGTTGATCTGCCTATTGTTTCATTTGATCTTGTGCCAAATTTAGGTTGTCCTTTAAGAGTTGGATAACTTCATGTTGATGCTCGATGTGATCTTCCACTGCTTGAACCTTCGAATTTTCTCTTAAATATGATGTGATGGATGGTGGATGATATCCATAAAGTGCCATAAATGGGGTCATTTTTGCTGCAGTATGGAAGAAAGTGTTATACCACCATTCAGCGAGAGGTAACCACTTGACTCATTGTGTTTGTTTATCATATACAAAACAACAAAGATATCCTTCCAAAAATTTATTTACTATCTCAATTTGACCATCAGATTGAGGATGATAAGATGAGCTATGAGCTAATTGAGTACCCAAACAAGAAAATAAATCCGTCCAAAAATTTCCAGTAAAAATGGGATCTCTGTCGCTCACAATAACCCTTGGGTTTCCATGTAGCTTTTGAATTGTGTCCATAAATGTAGTAGCAACTGTACTTTCTTTAAATGGATGAGATAATGCACAAAAGTGTGCATACTTCATAAGTCTATCAACTACCACCATGATGACACTCTTTCCTTCGGACTTAGGTAAACCTGTGATAAAATCCATTGAAATCTCCTCCCAACGTTGACTTGGAATGGATAAAGGTTGTAGAAGTCCTGGGGTCTTAATTGTCTCAACTTTATTCTGCTGGAAAACCAAACATTTCGCCACAAAATTTTGAATATCAGATTTAAGGCCATCCCAAAAAAATTCTTTCTTCACCCTGTGGTAAGTTTTTAAAAATCCTGAGTGTCCTCCTAAAGGGGAAGTGTGCAATTCCAAAAGAATCTTTTGTTTGAGTTGGGAATTCTTACAAAGATATAAGAAATCTTTGTACCATAAGGAATCATTTTTCCAACTAAATGTATCAAACGTACTAGGATCTTGCTGCAACTTTTGAATGAGTGTCCACAATTCTTTGTCCTTCTTCCATTCATCTCTTGCTTCGGTTATCCAATATGGTTGGATAATAGAAATGGCACAAAGTAATGCTTCCACATCTTCATTCTTTCTTGAGAGTGCATCTACCACAACATTTAGCTTCCCTTTTTTGTAGATTATTTCAAAGTCATAACCCAACATCTTTGTGACCCATTTTTGTTGTTCTTCTGAAGATAGTCTTTGTTCCGAAAAGTGTTTAAGACTATCATGATCATTTTTTACCTTGAAGTGTCTTCCCATTAGGTAAGTTCTCCATTTCTTTAGTGCATGCAATATTGATAACATTTTCTTCTCATAAATAGGTTTCTGTAAATACTTTCCTTTGATTGGATGACTTTCAAAAGCAATGGGCCTTCCTTCTTGCATTAAAACAACACCAATTCCATTTCTTGAGGCATCACATTCCACAATAAAAAATTTTGTGAAGTATAGCGTAGATAAGACTGGTGCTAGGCACATTGCCTCTTTAAGATGTTCAAAGGCCTTAGTTGCTTCAGGAGTCCATGAAAATTCATCTTTCTTCAATAATGTTGTTACAGGTGCTAATATTCTCCCATAATTCTTAACAAACTTGTGATAATAGCCTGTTAACCCGAGAAATCCTCACAACTACTTTATGGTTGTGGGGACTTTCCATTCCTTAATGGCTTTAATTTTTTTAGGGTCTACCTTAACACCCTTGTGAGATACAATATGTCCCAGATATTCCACCTCTTTTACTCCAAAGAAACATTTGGATGTTTTTGCATATAATTGTTTCTCCTGTAATATTTTGAGTACCTTGTCAACATGTTGAACATGATCCTTCCAAGACCTATTGTAGATTAGTATACCATCAAAAAATACTGGCACAAATTTTATAAGGAAGGGTTTGAAAATGGAATTCATCAAGCCTTGAAATGTAGAAGGTGCATTGGTAAGGCCAAAAGGCATGCCCAAAAATTCATAATGACCCTCATGAGTTCGAAATGATATTTTCAGAATATCTTCCATCTTCATTCTAATTTGATGATATCCTGAATGAAGATCCAACTTGGTAAAACAAATTGTTCCATATAATTCATCCAATAATTCATCAATCATAGGAATGGGAAATTTATCTTTAATAGTGAGATTATTGAGCTCCCTATAATTAGGACATATGCACCATGATCCATCCTTCTTGTGTACCAATAATAAAAGAGCAGAGAAATAACTTTGACTAGGTTGAATTATACCAGCCTCTAACATTTCTGCAATCATACGTTCAATTTCGCTCTTTTGGACATAAGGATATCTGTAAGGTCGGATGTTTAGAGGAAAACTTCCTAGAATCAAATGAATAGCATGATCATGATCATGAATAGGTGGGAGTCCTTTGGGAGTATCAAACACATTGGAATGACTTTCCAAGTCTCTTTGGAGATCTGGATAAATAGATGATTTTGATGTTGGAACTTCTAGTCAGCATAATTGTGCAATTACGCCTCATTGTTCTTTCTTCAGAAGATTTGTCATGACATTAGAGATTATTATATTTCATGTCTTCCCTGTGATACCTCTTGGATACCTCGTAATTCAATTTCCTTTCCTTCCAAAAAAAATGTCAAGAAAAGTTCTTGAAAATTAAAAGCTATCGTCCCCAAAGATTGTAACCATTGTACTCCTAGTACGACATCAGTACCTCCCATTGGGATGGAAAGCATTGGACTATTCAATACATATTCCCCCATGGATAGCTTGATATTATGGAATTTTCCAGAGCAATTTATAGTTCCTCCATTTGCAACCATCACTTGACTACCTTACAATGAATAAAATTATGGGTACTACCTGAATCAATCAACACTATTACCTTTTTCTTCTTGATATGTCCTTCTATCTTGAGAGTTTGAGGAGTGGTAATTCCTTCCAATGCATTACATGATATGGTCGGACTCATTTCTTCCTCTTCTTGGGTTGGTTCCTGGTGTATATCCTCTTCTTGTTCATTTTCTTCTTCCTCTTCACAATCTATGTAAAATAATTTCTTCTCAGCACACTTATGAACTTTCGTGTATTTTCTATCACAACTGTAGCAAAGCCCTTTTGCTCTTTTTTCTTCCAATTGTTGTGGTGTCAACCTTGTAGGTTGTGGAAATCTAGGAGTAGCAACACTTCCCTCTTTATAGAAGTGAGTGGTAGGCTTCCTTGTCGCCATAAGTTTACATTCAATTTTTCTTGCCAACCTGAATGCCTTCTCCAATGAATCAGGTTCCAAAATGCGAACTTCATGTTGGATGTTATCCTTTAAAGTACCTATGAAGATATCAATCTTGTGTTCCTCTGGAATATCAGTTACCCTTATATTCAATTTTTGGAAGTCCTCAATGTGCTCCCCCACTAAACCCTTTTGTTTGAGATTTATCAATTGGCTAAAGAAGGTGTTTCTCTTTGTATCCTCATAATGTGCTATCATTTCCTCCATAAAATTTGACCAAGTGAAAAAAAAATTACGAGAGCAATGCCATTGATACCATACAAATGTATTTTGTTCTAGATGTAAAGTTGAAATGTGTACCTTTTGTGTGTTTTGGACATTATTGAGATCAAAATATTTCTCCATCTGTAGTATCCATGTTATGGGATCCTTGCCATCAAACTTCCTCATATCCATATTTGGAATATGGTGGTTCTTCCTACCAATATTAGAGTTTATGAAATCATGATTATCATTTATTTTTCTTTCATCATTAGTTTCCTCCATTATATTTTCACCATTAGGAAAAATTTGTTGTATCAACTTTGTCAAACCTTCCATGTCTGCTTTTATATCATTCTTCATGTTTTCCATTTTAGCTTCCATGTCATCCATCTTAGCTTCCATGCCAACTTCCATGCTATCCATCTTAGCTTCCAAACCATTCATATTAGCTTCCATGCCTTTCTTCAAACCATCCACTTAAATTTTTGTTGCTCTTCACGATAGCGAAATTTGGTGCACTTGCTCATGGACTTTTGATATCTCTTGTTGCATTTCTTCGTCTTCATGAGTCATAGTAGATCCTTCTGAAGGCTTAATAGGTGTTGAGTTGTTTTTAGGAGGAATTTTAGAACCCAATATTGATAGCTATGCTCAATAAGCCTTTGGAATCAACTATAATTGATTTTTCAAACAAGACTTATGCAATTTGAAAAAAAAATACACACATTTTTCTTGATTTTGAGGAACTCAATATTGAAACTGAATTATCTCTTTGATTTTGGATCTTCAATATCTAAAATTTGGCCCTGAAGTCACGCTCTGAATCTTCTTTCGAATTCCACAGGTCTGACCTATTTTGGATTCTTCAACACAAAGTTATGTCCAATATTCCACAATGACCCAATTATGGATTGGTTTAGTATAGAAAAATTGTCTGACTTTCCACATGTCAATGTTTCCTCCTTTGGATTTGAAGTTCATAGACAAGAAACTTCAGTCTGTTTACTTGCAGCTACTTTTTACATCATTCCAATCTGATGCTTAGAGAGAGAGTTATGAAGGTTTTCCCACAATAACCTCTTTGAGATGAAATTCAGGAGCCTGAAAAAGACCTAACTTCCACAGATCATATCTCCAAAAATATTGCAGACCATGCTCTGAAATTTTGCAACGATGTTCCTCAGGATTCCGGCTTCATTCTCTAAACATTTAAACTTATGACCCTTTGTAGAAAAAACATTATAGCACAAATTTCGCGATGACCTGTTTAAGTGAAATTAAAGAGCCTGCAAACAACCCTACCTTTCACAGATCATATCTCCGAATATATTGTGAAAGAAGCTCTAAAAATTTGTGACGATGTTCCTCAGGATTTTGGCTTCTCACCCTAAAAATTTCAATTTCTGAACCTTCGCATAACTTTTTTTTGCAAAAATACAACGATGACCTGTTTGGAGAAGTGAAACCCTAGAATCCAAAGCTCTGATACCAAATGTTGTGAAACCAGCTCCAGAAATAGAAGAAAAGGGATATCAATGCCTTAGAAATAAGCCAATTCGAGGGGGCAACCTCCAATACATTACATGAATGAACAATTCTGGGATGATTCAAATTACAAAACCTCCTTTCTATATATAGGAGTCCATAGGGCCACAATGTAATCCTAGCTGACCTAACAATAATAATTTAAGGGAACAATAATAACAATATGGGGGTTACAAGGGTACAACAATAACAATAAGGGGGTTACACTAAAAAAATAAGGGACTATACTAGTAATATAAAGACCTAACAAAATTCCTTTGATTAAATGTTTTTCATCAATAATAACACTTTCTCTATCTGTAATTACAAATTTTAATGGGTTTAAGGACTTGTTGTATGGTCCTTTGATTTTTTTTTATGTTGCAGTGTAAAAAATAGTCACAGTTAATGTTTTCATTTGTTTCAGATTTATATATTACCATTACCTTTCCTAAAAGGGTTAAATGTGTTGTATTTGTGAGCTAAATGTGTATGTTGTTAATTCGTTCAAACTATTTTAGTGATTCCTTTGGACTATTAATATATTATAGGCACATAATAGGTTTTGAGATAGTTTTTTAATACTTATCTCTTTGAAATAAGATACACTTATTTTAATTACTTCTATTGAAATTCACATGATATGCTCTCAAGGATATTTCCCAAATTAATGTATGTTATGTACTGTATATAAAAATATCCCTTCAAATATAAATTTCTTTATGACGATATGTGTTTCATAGTAGTTTCCATCATGAAATTTCCAGGCTCTTGCATATTAAATTCCATTAAGAAAAATTATGTTTTATGTTAAACACGATCACTCCTATCTTTATGGTATCTTAAATTTCCATATAGACCATGATCACGCTCTACTGGTTAATCATACTTTTTTGTATCCTCTTTGACAAATTTAAAACTTATTTCTCCTTGTAATACTGTAATATCCCTATTTTTACTACTTTTATGAGACAATTGGACAATCCTAAAGGTTAAGTGGACCTAAAAGAAAACAATTTTTGTGGATATATTTTATTATTTTAAATTTAATAAATGTGGAATTTGAATTATTGTGCAAGTACCAAACTATAAATGGAGACCAAAATTTCAAGTCCATAAGGATGGATATGATTCCAAAGACTTTCCCATATTCTCCAAAAATCCGAGGAGAAAATAAATTAAAATTATTTACTAGATTGGAGATAAAAATCTAAAAATATATCTCACTAAAGTGGAATGTTACTAAGGGAAAGACTACCTTCGACTGGACGGACTCTCTGCACGTTCTGAGTTACACTAGGGTTTCTACTGCGTGGCTGCCCCTGCGGCGGCGGACCTCAGGCATTCCCTATGGAGACGCTGGGTCCCTCTAAGGATCCGCCTTCTTCTCCTGCCATCGACACTTTCAACCAACTTCTTTCTGATTTTCCTCATAAGAAAAGAAGCGAAGCATCCAAATATGTTAAGAAGCTCGATGAAATTCCTGAGATCTCTTTGCCTCCAGAGGCCCCCATTCAAGTAGCTTTATCTTTGGCTGATCGTGGTCTCATTGGCCAATTCACAGGACTGTGGCCTTCTCCGAAAACTACTGAGCAATGGGTTAATAAGAAATGGGCTCCTCTAATCAAGGAAAATTTCACCTATTACTTTCTGGGGCTAGGGTACTTCCTCTTTGAATTTTCCTCCAAAGAAGACAAAGATTTTATCTTTCAAAATGGGCCGTATTTCATGGGTTCTGAAGGCCTCTATCTAAACAAATGGACTCCGGACTTTGATCCGGCTGTCGATGTTCCCAAGGCTGTCTCGGTGTGGGTTCATCTTCCAAATCTACCAGTTCACTACTAGAACTGGGAATCCTTGAAACACATTGGCAACACTCTTGGGAAATACATAGATCAGGCAAACAACAAGGACTAGTACGATTATGCTAGGATCTACGTAGAAGTAGATCTAGAGGTGGTTCTTCCAGAGGCTATCAAAATCAAAGTCGGCAGCTGGTCTCATGTGCAGATCTTGAACTATGAGCAACTTCCGTTCAAATGTAGGAAATGCCATGTTCATGGACATTTTGCTAGAAACTTTCCATCCAACACAGAGCCAGAGAAAGGGATTGAAGAGGGTTGGAACCAATTCAAGCGAGAAAAAACCAATCACAAAGGGCAAAAAGTGGGAGGACCCACTGGAAAAGGCCCTCTACATGCTAATGTTCAATGCCCCCCACCCAAAAAGGCGCGAGAAAAAAAATTTGACCCACTAAGCCAGCAGACAGAAGCTATTTAGGAAACCGAGACCCAAAATCCAGTTTCTCCAAGAATAGGTACTCCCTCAGCCTCCCTCAAAGGAACAAGTGCTGAAGATCCCAAAGGTATGACTTTAGAAGATGAGGAAGAAGAGCAGGAAATGGACGAGTCAGAGGAGGAAGGAGAAATAGGAGAATCCCAAACCTCGATACGAAGATCCACAAGAGGCCGTAAAACTAATAAGGAAAAAAGAGAGCAGGAGACTTATAAATATAAGCTACAGGGCAACCAGCCAACTCTGGAAAAAATGCTAGCCTCAAAGTCTAGGATGTCGAAAAATCAGCCCCAAGGCTCCAAGGGAGCCCACCAGAAACATAAATAATGAAGGTCATCTCCTGGAATTGTAGAGGTATGGGGAGTAAATTTAAGGAAGAAGCCATGAGAAGCTTAATAAGAACAGAAACTCCAGACATACTTCTCGTCCAGGAGACTAAGCTGGAAGACGTATTCTTCCTGCAAGTAAGCAAGAAACTATGGTTCAAGAGTGAAGCAAGAGAAATCTCTGCCCGTAGCGCATCGGGAGGGATTGGAACTCTATGGAACCCCAGCAAATTTGCGGTCACCTTTGAGGCTAGTAATACTAACTGGTTGCTGCTGAAAATGTAGAATCTGGATACTAAGGAAATATTTTGCCTCTTCAATGTATATTCTCCAGTCAATGTTGAGGAAAAAAAGGATTGTTGGGATTCTATAAGGCACCAAGCAGACTTGACAAATCAGGAAAATATAATTATTGTCGGAGATCTCAATCTCACTCTCCACTCGTCCGAAAAAAGAGGAGGCAATGCTATCCGAGATCCGGCAAGGGAATGGGCGGAGGATCTATTGCAGGACTGGGACTTGCTGGATATCAAACCCTCTTCTGGTAAGTTTTCTTGGTCTAACAAAAGAGTGGGCTCTGGTCATATTCCTGCCAGATTAGATAGATTTTTCATTCAAATCTTCTATCTGTTACTAGGTTTAGAACCCAGAATGCACATCCTTGCTAACAGCATCTCGGACCATAAGCCTATAAAGCTTGAGCTTCTGGCCCATCTAGATCTGGGTCAAGGAACCATACTTCATGCAAATAGTCAAGGATTGTTGGAGTCAGCCTGTTAATGGATCTCATTTCTATATCTGGGAGGAAAAACTTAGAAGGGTAAAAGGCGATCTAAAACGATGGGTCAAAACCCTGTCCAACCCAACTACTGAAAGAAAAGACATTTAAGTCTCTCTTGCCTCTCATCAAACTCATATGGAGCACGCTATAGTCACAGAGGAGCTGTTAGACCAAGAGGCTCATCTGCAACATCGCTTTCATAAGGCCTGCCTAGCTGAAGAAGAATACTAGAGATTAAAATCTCGAAATATTTGGCTCAAAGCAGGGAATAGGAATTTTGTTTTTTTCCACAAACAAGCCCAGGCCAGGAAATGCTTCAACACCATTTATGAGATTAAGGAGGATAACGTCACCTACAAGGATTTTAAAGACATCAAAAAAGTAGCCTCTTCTCACTTTCAAAAATTGTATAGCGAGGATAAGGACCCGGACCAATACTCAGATCTGCTAGACATTATTCCTTCTGAAATTTCTCCTCGTATGAAGGAGATCCTTGAGGCCAAAATCACCAAAGACGAAGTCAAAAAGGCCCTTTTTGATATGGATTCGGATAAGGCCCCTGGGCCGGATGGATTTTCTGCCAGATTTCTTCAAGTTTGTTGGCCGATTGTTGAAAAGGATCTACTCAAAATGGTTCAAAAGTCTCAAAATAATCAGAAAATAGGAGGCAACACAAACTCCGCTTTCCTAGCCCTCATTCCAAAGGAAAAAGGCGCCAACAATTGCAGCAGATTCCACCCAATTTCCTTATGCAATACTGGGTACAAGTTAATCACTAAAGTAATTGCAAATAGATTGAAGCTCATTCTTCCTAAAATAATTCCGGAGAATCAAGGAGGCTTCATTCAAGGAAGGTAGATCGTAGACAACTTTACCCTTGTTTAAGAGGCAATTCACTCAAGTCTTCTTCAAAAAGAACAAGGTATGGTGATTAAACTTGATTTAGCAAATGCTTTTGATCGATTAAATCATAGCTTCCTTTTAAAATTCATAAGCAAGTTTGGTTTTGGAGCAAATTTCATCAAATGGATCCGGGCATGCATCTCGGAGCCATAGATTGCGAATGTTGGGTATGTGTTATATTCTTTCCACGACTAGTCCCACGCGCTGTACGTTGTGCCGGGCGCAGCAGGGGGGTCACAAGGGGGGCGGACCCACCCAGGTTTTGTGCGTGAGTTTGCACGTGGTTTTGAGGTACGATGGTTTTCGGCCCCTGGTATTTTGTAGATCCGGTCAAGGGAACTACGATTATGTTCTAATCTAGGGTTAATGGATTGGGGTTTATGTATGCTTAGGCATGTATATATATGTGTTGTAACACTAAAAGGAATATAATGAAAAATCAAGCTGGTCGTCCCGATTTGGGATCCAGGGGAAAATCTCTGTGTTTATCTGTTTTATGTTTTATGCTCTTGCTATTGTTTATTTTTGTTATAAGATTCGTGTGTAGATAATTTCTGTTCAGGGTTAAAACCTACATTTGGGTGTTTATCTGTTTTTCGGCTTCAAGGAGACGCGCATTTGTTGAGGTTTTTTCTCAGATTTTGGCGAATACATTGATGGGAGATGCAACGGGATCGATTCTTGCGGTGAAGGAAGATGGCGAGCGAAAGGAAGATAGAGATCGAGAAATTTAATGGTTAGAGTTTTGAGTTGTGGAAGCTCAAGATGGAGGATCCTTTGGTGGATAAATATCAGTGGATCGTGGTAGATCCAGGTACTAAACCAACGGCAATGTCAGATGAAGACTGGAAGAAACTAGATCGGAAGGCTAAGAGCACAATACGGTTGTGTGTCTCAGATTCAGTATTGTTGAATGTATCTAGGGAAGCTATGGAAAAGAATTTTGGGAAAAACTTGGGACTTTGTACTAATCTAAGTCTCTGGTGAATAAGTTGTTCCCGCGGAAAAAGCTGTATAACCTGAGGATGAAGGATGGAGACTCGGTGACAGAGCATCTGAACTCCTTCAATACTGTGGTAAGTCAGCTGTCATCTATTGATATTAAAATATCAGATGAATATAAGTGCATCAGTTTGTTTTGTTCTCTACCAGATTTGTGGGACAGTCTGGTTATTGCAATAGGTAGCAATAAAACTACCTTGAATTTTGATGACATTGTCTCGGCCTTGTTGTCGGAGGAAATGAGACAGAGAAATATGGAGGGCCAGAATGGAGATGCCTTATCTATATGAGGAAGGTCCCAAAACAAAAACAAGAATAAGGTTTCGGAGGGAGATCTAAATCTCTTGGAAATTTTGTAAAGGTATGTTGGAAATGTGAGAAGGAAGGGAACTACAAAAGGGACTGCAGATCTAAACCTCCTGAAAAAGGAAAGGGATCTGATGATGTTCCTTCTGCAAAGGCAAAAACCACCTCGGATGAAGGTGGGGATGTATATTTGGATTCTTCTTCAAATACACATGTAGATCATGAGTCATGGTTGATTGACTCAGGTGCATCCTTTCACTTCGCTCCCCCTAGGGAGTGGTTCTGCGAGTATGAGAAATATGATGGTGGTGATGTCTTCCTAAGGGATGATAGGAAGGCCAAAATCGTCGAACGTGGGAACGTCAAGCTGAAACTGCAAGGTGGAAGGATTAGAACACTTCTTGGTGTTTTGCATATTCTTGCATTGGCCAGAAATCTGATTTCTGTAAGCAAGATGGATGATGCAGGTGTAAAAATAGTGTTCGAGAAAGATGCCTGCAAGATGGTTCGAACGCGGTACTAATGCGGGGGTCTGTTGGAACTCTGTACAAACTGGAAGCCATCTTTATTGATGGATGCAACAGTTCTGTGGTTCCTGAAAGTGGAGCGGAAAGCCTAGCGGTCTCTGGAGAAAAGACCATGCTATGGCATCAAAGGCTTAGACATATTGGAGAGAAGGGTCTTCGGATACTGCATGGAAATGGTATGGTAGAAGGTATGTCTAATAGCTCTCTGGATTTTTATTTCTATGAACATTGTGTATATGGGAAGCAGAAGCACGTGAGTTTTCCTTTGAGTGCTAAGAGGGAAAACAAGATATTAGAGCTTGTCCACAGTGATGTGTTTGGACCTGTGTCGGTTCCATCACTGGGTAAGTCTGTGTACTATGTTTCATTCAGAGATGACTTCTCAAGGAATACATGGATATATTTCTTGAGGAAGAAATCTGAAGTCTTTGACAGTTAAAGAATTTAAGGCTCTGGTGGAAAAATAGACAGAGAAGAAGATAAAGGCGCTGAGGACAGATAATGGTGGGGAGTTCTGCAAGAAGAAATTTGAATATTTCTGTAAGAAGTGTGGTATAGCATGACAGAAGACTACTCCATACACACCTCAGCAAAATGGAGTTGCAGAAAGAATGAACAGACCATCGATGGAAAAGGCAAGAATAGATCACGGTGGTGCGGGTTAGGACAATAAGTCTGGGCAGAGGCAGTGGAGACTGCATGTTACTTGGTTAGCAGATCACCTTCATCGGCGTTGGAGGATAAGACTCCACATGAGGTATGGAATGGTAAGAAACCCTCTCTTTCACAACTGAGGGTATTTGGATGTGATGCATATGTACATGTTCCAAAGGATAAAAGGAGCAAGTTGGATAATAAATCCGAAAGGTGCATCTTTATTGGGTATAAGGATGGTTTAAAGGGTTACAAGCTTTGGAACCCAGAAACAAGGAAGGTTGTGTACAACCGAGATGTGGTGTTTAGAGAGGTGAAAGATGTTGTTAAACATGGGGGCCTACCAAAGGAACCTAAGAAGATGAGTTTGAGGTTAAGGAGGATGAATCAGACTCTACAACAGAACAAGATTCAGAAGAGGAAGAGCCACAAACTCCAATTATGAGAAGATCAGTTCGAGAAAGAAGGCAACCAGAAAGGTATAGTCCATTTTCTTTCTGTTCAAATTTTGCTTTATCTATCATTGATGATGATCCCACAACTATCAGGGAGCCAGTGGATTTAGATGATCGAAAACTCTCGAAGGAGGCCATGGTTGATGAAATGGCACCATTGCACAAAAATGAGGCATGAGATCTTGTGTAATTGTCAGCTGGAAGGAAACCCATTGGAATAAAATGGGTGTTGAAGAAGAAGATGAATGTAGAAGGCAAGGTGGAGAAATACAAAGCTCGGTTGGTAGCAAAAGGTTATTCCCAGGTGCCGGGAATTGATTTTGGTGATTTTTTTCTCCTGTTGCCAAAGTCACTTCTATTAGATTACTTTTATCTGTTGCTGCTGCATTTGATTTTGAGATAGAACAGATGGATGTGAAGACAACATTTCTTCACGGAGATCTAGAAGAGGAGATCTACACGAAGCAACTTGAAGGTTTTATGTTGAAGGGTAAGAAAGAACTGGTATGCAGGTTGAAGAAGTCTCTGTATGGGTTAAAACAATCACCAAGGATGTGGTATCAGAAATTTGATACCTATATACGGGGACTTGGTGAAGGATCACTGTGTTTATTTTAAATTAATTGGTGACCGTGTTATTTATTTGGTCTTGTATGTGGATGATATGTTGTTGATTGGAAATGAGAAAGAAATTATCCAAGATTTGAAGACCCAGTTGTTCTCCAAATTCGACATGAAGGATCTTGGTGCTGCAAACTATATTTTGGGCATGGAAATTAAGAGAGATCGGGCAAAGAGGAAGCTTTGGTTAAACCAAAGGAAGTATGTCGAGACTATATTGTAGAGGTTCAATATGCGGGATAGTAAACCGGTGAATGTTCTGATTCCTGTAGGTACAAAGTTGTTTGCTGAAAAATGTCCCAAGACATAAGAAGAAGAGGAGGATATGTCCCGTGTTCCATATGCAAGTGCAGTGGGTAGCCTAATGTATGCAATGGTCTATACTAGACCGGACATTGCACATGCGGTGGGAGTATTGAAGCGAGGGTTTATGTCAAACCCGGGGAAGGAGCATTGGACGGTAGTGAAGCGGGTTTGAGATATTCCTGCATTGGCACTAGTGATTATGGCGCACTGCAGGGAAGACCAGGATTGGAAAGAATGTTGGACATTCGTGGTTGTGTTGATGCAGACTGGGCTGGAGATCTAGACCAAAGAAGATCTACAAGTGGGTATGTGTTTAGCCTATTTGGAGGCGCAGTCAGTTGGATGAGTAAAAAACAGTCTGTAGTGGCTCTTTCAACTACAGAGGTAGAATACATAGCAACCACTCATGCAAGCAAGGAAGCAGTTTGGTTGCAGAGATTGTGTTCAAGTATGGGGTTGGTACAACAAGCTATAAGGATAGGCTGTGATAGCCAAAGTGAAATTTTCTTGGCTAAGAACCACAGCATCATTCAAAAGACAAAGCACATTGATGTTCAATATCACTTTGTTAGAGATATGGTTGAGGCTAAAAGGGGTGTTGGTAGGAGTGGACACTTTGAAGAATGTTGCAGATGCGTTGACGAAGTCTATGAGCACTCAGAATTTCTCTTGGTGTAGAGAAACAATGGGTATTGAAGAATTGGCCAAATGACTAAGCTCTCTTGTGGCCCCGTGTGGAAAGAAAAAAAAAAGTGGGAGAATGTTGGGTATGTGTTATATTCTTTCCACGACTAGTCCCACGTCTTGTACGTTTTTCTGGGGGGGCGGACGCGACGGGGGGGGGCACGGGGGGCGGACCCACCCATGTTTTGTGCATGAGTTTGCACGTGGTTTTGGGGTACGATGGTTTTCGGCCCCTGGTATTTTGTAGATCCGGTCAAGGGAACTACGGTTATGTTCTAAGCCAGGGTTAATGGATTGGGGTTTATGTATGCTTTAGCATGTATATATATGTGTTGTAACACTAAAAGGAATATAATGAAAAATCAAGCAGGTCGTCCCGATTTGGGATCCAGGGGAAAATCTCTGTGTTTATCTGTTTTATGTTTTATGCTCTCGCTATTGTTTATTTTCTGTTATAAGATTCGTGTGTAGATAATTTCTGTTCAGGGTTAAAACCTACAGGATTGCTCCTCTTGTAAATGGTAGAGCCACTAATTTCTTCAAAGCCTCAAGAGGGCTAAGACATGGGTGTCCTCTTTCCCCTCTGCTTTTTGTTATCCAGGCCTCTGTCCTCAGCTTCCTGTTAGACAAAAAGATGCAAGATCAAGATATCAATGGACTTTGTATTGCAAGAGGGATAAAAAACATAAACCACGCCCTATTTGCGGATGACACTCTGTTTTGGGAGCTGCCTCTCTCTCCTCTGCCTCTAAATTTAAAGCAGTTTTGGATGATTCCAGTGAAGCCTCAGGCAGCGTTGTAAATAAGAACAAATGTCATATATTCAGCTGGAACACTTCGCCTAGATTGCTCTCCACTATTTCTAGATGTTTGGGGTTTGCAGCCTCCTCCACTTGGACCTCCTTCAAATATTTGGGCCTTCCTGTTTTTCATAAGAGATCTACAATCAAAGACTAGCTCCCTCAGCTTGAAAAATTCAAGACTAGGATCCAAGCCTGGGGCTTCTCCTGGCTCAACACTGCTGGAAAATCTATCCTTATTAAATCTGTGCTCACCAGCCTTCCTCTATTTCAATTTTCTGTGCTTCTCGCTCCGGCAAGCATATTAAAAAAAATGGAAGCGTTCATGCGGAGGTGTTTTTGGAAGGGAGGAAAACAAAATGAAAACAAGATTCCTCTTATCAGCTGGGAAACCATCTCCAAGCCACTGTGGGAGGGTGGTTTGAATTTCAAAATTCTCTGTCAGCAAAACGTGGCCATGGAAGCTAAGATTATTTGGAGGATCATTGCGCCCAAGCCTGGCTGGGCCCAATTGGCTGTCTGGAAAAATTATTTCAGAGGTCCTCGTTCTACCTGTGTAGACAATGTAATCCATTTTCCTAACTCGTCCTTTCTCAAGCTGTATGCTAAAGCTGCTCCCTTAATCAATGCACACTCCTATTGGATACCAGGAAACGGCAAAAAGATCAATATCTGGACTGATAAAATCAGGAATAAGGACCCAATTGAAGACAGAGCCTCTATTAGAGCGCTATGATGCTTGATGGATAGAGAGGGGCTGTGTTCATTGTGGCATCTTTCTCTTTGGAGCGATTTTGTCTAGGCAGGTTGGAAACGTATTGAGGTGCCAGCTCATCTGACCAACAAATGGTCCACGCTGCTTGACCTCCTTCATGGCTTGGCACCCACGCGCATGAGGAAAATAGATACGAAAGGTTGGGGGCCGAATGCCAAAGGTTACGCTATCTCCATGGGATATGCCAAGCTGAAAGAGAGGCCATATGTCCCCCCTGACCCTGCACCTTGGCAGGGGGTCTGGTGTTTTCCTTCATGGCCCAAAGTCGACTTCTTTTCTTGGCTTCTCTGCCATGGCAAGATCCTAACGTATGACATCCTGCAGAGAAAATGGTTCTACGGTCCCTCCATATGCTCACTATGTAACGAAAATGCAGAGACAACAGTCCATTTAATCCTTGAATGCAATTTCTCTAAGCAAATTTGGTTCTCCTTTATCCACAATTTGGATCCTAACTTTTCGCTTCCTTGTTCCATTGTTGATCTCTTTTCTAATTGGGCAAACAGATATCATGGCCCTCCTCCTAAAAATCAGATAATCAAATCTGCATGGGCTGTCCTTCCAAAGGTTATTTGTTGGTAGATCTGGCTAGAACGAAACAGAAGAATTTTCAGAAATATTAAACAGAATCACAAGGTCTTAGAAATCAAGATAAAATGTCATTTAAAGGAGTGCTTGACTGATATAAAATATGATTCCAATCTTAGCCAACAGGACATTCCTTGGGGATCATTCCTTAACTTGCTATTTCAATCAACAGTTAGAAACATCCCTCCTCTCAAAGACTGGAAAATAAGGAAATCTGAACCTGACTTTCAAGACTGGCTCAAATCGCACTCAAGGCACTCTCTCTTTTTTGATGGGGCAGCAAAGGGAATTCCAGGCAAAGCTAGTGTAGGAGGGGTTGTTGTAAGCCCAATTGGGGAAAAAATTCATGCCTTTGCTTGGGGGCTCAGACTTTCATCCAGCATTCAAGCTGAGGCTTTGGCCCTCTTTCAAGGCCTCAAGATCCTCAAAGATTTAAATATAAGAGAAGCTAATGTCATAGGTGATTCCCAGATCATTATAAACGCAATGGTTTCCAACTCACCAGCCTTGGATCTCAAACTAGCAAGGCTGATATCCAGAATTAAGGGTTTGGAAAACGCTTTTCAGAAGTTGAATTACTACCATGTGCTGAGAACTCATAATAAAGAGGTGGACATTGAAGCCAACAAAGTTGCCCTCCTCCCCTTCATGTTTTACTGCTTTCTCTTAAATAAATTTGTTTGTATCTTCAAGTTGGGAAAAATCTCTGAAATCGAATTTATAGATTTCTTATCATGGAAGAAGTCTGCAAGCTCTGGCTGCATTCTCATTCTTAGTAGTGAGATGCAACAGGATTTAGACATCCTCAATGTAATCAAATTTTCAGCATTCAGGCCAAGATGAATATAAATACTCCATAACCGTTTCTGTCAAAAAAAAAAAAGTGGAATGTTACTAAGAAGAGGTGAAAAAAAACTAGAAAGAGGTAAAAGATAGTTTTAAAGTACATTTTTGGAAAAAACAAAAGGAAAACCTAAGAAAAAAGGAAAACAACATCCTCATTAATTAGATGCAGTTATGGAAACATGTTGAAGGGAAATCAAGCTTAACTAAGCCATTCCTGGGGAGACAAGAGGTTGTCTACACCTTCGAGGAATTTGTCTCTACTCTGGGGGAGCTGTGGAGGGAAATCTCATGGTTGGGTGGCAATTAGTCTGACAAAAAGTGTTATGCCCAAGTAATTCAATTCTCTATTATAAATTTTAGTGTTTCATATTGGTATGGAATTATGATGTTTTTATAGTAGGTGGAAATGTGTAAGAGATTTAAATGTATGCATGAGTAAATCTTGCATAAAAGTGTATTAGATAGTATGATGTATTTAACAGATAACTACTATAGAAATTGTAGTTGATGTGTATGGTTACATATACAATTAGAATTTATAGACAAACTCTCAGAATGTCTAAACCTTAGTAATAGGTTTAAATCTGAGGTTATGTTGTAAATATTATTACTATAAATACATAAGACATAGAAACATAACTTAGTGTATATATCAGTGAGGTAATAATAACATGAATATGTAAATTCCAAAAAATACATGTTACTATAAAATAAGTTGGATACAAATACAAATTATTGCATTATCTCAGAAATTTCATAAAGGAACAAACTTAATAAAACACATATAGGAAATTAAATATAGTTTAATTTCTGAGAATGAGCATTCATTATGATACTGCAATAAATTAATTCAATATATTGTACTTTAAATAGATTAAAATTTAATTCTATCATAAATCATAGAGAGTCATGATCCCAAATAAACAATACAATAGCATTATAAATTTGAATACAGTTTAGAATTCTACAGGCTGGATTCTTCAAAGTGATATATACCAACCAGTATAGAAGGAACCATAATCTATTGTCATTGAATGATTTACAGAAGTGCTCATGAAATTACAGAAGATCAATTAAATTATAACCATGTACATCGAATCAGATGGAGTACCTGTACATACAAAAATATATGTAAGTTAAAATGTGCACAATTTATCTTTAAAAGTAAGTAAAGATAGAAATACTTAACTCAAGTAAAATATAAAATTTTACCTTATTGTTCTTAAATAGACATTTTTAGGAAACCTGCACATAAAAATGTGGAAAATCATTAGTGAATTGATTTGGAATAAAGAGAAGAGGAAGGGGAAACTAGACTGACGAAATAGAAAGAAGATTACATTTCATCTCCTTGACAGAGTGTAAATGAGAAACTCTGAGAGGTTGGGAATAGATGAAATTATTCTTGTATAAAGGAGAATTTTATTAATTGAGGGAATTAATAAAATTATAAAATTAAATTTATATTATTTTAATATGATCTATAAGTATAGTGCGAGAATTTACTACAGAAAAGAAATCTGTAAAACAAGAAAATGAAATACCTCAATAGAAAGGATAAATTCTTGAACAATAGTATGTTAGGAATATTATTAAGTACAAAATAATTTTATGTATGAAGGAAGGTTCTGAGTTAAATTCGAAAATTGAATTTATATCAGATACATAAAACAAGTTATTTATATAAGAGTTGGATGAAAATTGTGGTTACTTTATGAATGAAAATTCATAAACTTGAATAAAATTTCAAGTAGAAATTATAAAAATAGAGATATAGAACATATATTGAAAAATTATAAATTCTGCTATGAAAATATTAACATGGTAAATTACAAAAGAAATCTCTTGAAGGGGCCTCAATGAAAATTAATTTCTAGTTGAAATTAAGGAAATACATTCATAAAATTTCAAGAAAGGAATAAAAAAAAAAAATTATGTGCTCAACGTGGTTTCTCATAGTGAATAAGGGAATTATCGTGGAAAGAGAAAACCCGGAAATCAATTCCAAGAAAATGTGTAACCAAACCAAAGGAGTGAATGAAAAATTTAATTATAAAGATAAGGAAAAAAACCCCATAAAATTATCATTCTAGAGAGACATTGAATACTACGAAGAATAATGTCCCAAAGATGAGTTATAGAGACCAATATGTTGTAAATAAATAATGGCTATACAAATGCATCAACATAGTTATAACATATTATGACTAAAACCCAAAATTTCAAAGATACATTAATGTTATCGTATGGCTAAATAGGATGAAAATATTGTACAGATATGTGGAAATTCAAGCATGGTACTCATAAGAAAACAAAGTTTCTTTAGCTAACACACTGGCATGAAGAATGAAATTTCCTACCTCTTCGTTGCAGAGGAAATTTACCTCCACTTATGTAAACATTAACACTGAGTATCCTTGAAGTCTTAGAGATGAATACAAACCCCACAATCCCAAAAAATACCATTATAAATTTCATAAAGTATAACAATGAAAAGAAAAGAAAAATCGAAAAATAAAATGTTCAAAGGCATGATCAACCTAACAAGTCACAATTGAAATGTTTACCTGAAGAGAGGAGGGCCTCGAAAGGTTACACAAATGAATTAAGGGATAAATTAAAAATTTTGGCAACAAGTTGCACACTAGTGAATGTAGAGACAAACGTTCCCAACAATCCATGGCTGCATGGTAAATCAACTGGAGGTTGAAGAATGAGAGCCGAGAGAAGAGGGAGCCAAACGAAAATAATGCAAAATTCAGATAAGGTTAGGTTCTGTAACAATCCAATAGAAAAGATATGACATCATCCAGACCATCCACGTGTCTTTGATCTAAGGCCATAATAGCTGGAAAAGTCGTCGAGGCCATGTGATTTCCATTAATTGCCATAGTACAAATATCTCGAAAATGTAAATCGTAATTAAAACTTTGATCTAAAAAATATATGGACTTTATTCTGAATTTGGAAATGAATATTACAATTAAGAAGGATGCATATAGTATAGTCATATGTGGTATGGTTAATTAGTATACATACTCTGTTGTAAGAAAATACCATAAGAGAAACATAATGTTAGAGTTAATATTATATACCTGTAAGGATAACAATGCATATTCCAGCAAATATATAAACCCTAAGTATTGTCTATTTTCAATTATGAAAAGGAGAAGTTTATAGAACGTATATATGATGATTGCTTCTAAAAAGTCAATTCATATTTATGAGGAATGTATTAATCGTGCCAATATATTAGTTATTTAATGAACTTGGCATTAAGGTTACATAATTCCTTATATAAATTATCCAATCCGCTGCGGAGGGATTATATATATAGAAGTTAACTTTATAAAATAGGGTATATGTATCACATAAGGAACGCACATGGTATATCCTATAAATATCAAATATTGACATAGTATAATATATACTATATAAGTTAGAATTTAAGGTAAAAGGTCATGAAGACCATAAAAAGATTTAATTTGAAGTTAAATTATAACATAGATATGTCATCCTAGAATTAATAGAAAAATTATAACAACAATTATAGTTGAACAAGATAATGATGAAGTATCATCAAAAGTAATTGTTAAGGAACATTTATGTTGATTTATACAAGTAAGACACACAGTAATTAGCAGAAAAATGCTATACCTGAGTTCTTCGATTATAAATGAAATAATAACAACAAAATATATAATTACATAAGTTTGTCAAATAGTGATGAACTATGAATGAAGGAATAACAACAAAAAATATAATTACAGAGTTTTGTCGAATAGTGACGAACTAATTAAAAGTCGTGGATGATAATTTTAATAGTTATGCTATAAATAGAAAAAAAATGTGGTAAGTGGAGTTGTTACGGATGGTATCAGAGCTCATGTTGAAACACTCGGCATATATGTGTCCTCACACAGGAAATTAAAAATCCAAAATTTTTCTACTGTAAATTTATTTAAATTTAAAAAATTTTGCACTAATTTAAATTATGTGTACAGTGATTTAGTGTAGAAATTACAACTGCCATTATGAGTGAAGGAGGAGGTATATATATAGATCTGAGTGGTGGGAGAAATTCACCAGATCAAAATTTTCAGTTGTTGGATATGTCCCAGGAAATACAACAAGAATTGGTTCATCTGAGAACTAGTAATGAACGATTGGTGCAAGCCAAAGAAGAGCAAGAGAGGTTGATTAAGGAATCAACCTCAAGGTCTAGTCACAAAAGTGGAGAGACTCGAATAAAGAGAAAAGAATATTGAACCCACTCAGAAGGGTTTGAGGATGGTAAAGAAGCTGGACAACAGTCCAGAAAAAAAGGGAATTGCAAGGAGAATTTCGAAAAATTAAACCTCCCACTTATGACGGTGAAAAGGATGAAGATGCAGAAGTTTGGCTTCTCAATATGATAGAATAATTTCAATTCTATGAATATGGAAATAACTTGAAAGCCAACTTGGTTATTTACCAACTACAAGTTAAGGCTACCTTGTGATGGGAAGAAACCAAAATAGTGCATGTGCTATATGAGAAAACTGTGACATGGGAAGACTTCCAAACTAAATTTTAATCTAGATATCTGAATGAAAGATACTATCTTGAAAAAAGGCAAAAGGTTTCATTATTTGAGATTGGGACAGCTCACTCTATATGATTTTTTTACCAAATTCAATAACCTACTTCGCTATGTACCTTATATTAGAGAAGAGAAGGAAAAAGTACAACAATTTTTACATTGCCTACCTACTATTTATAAGGAGAGAATGGAATTTTAAAATCCCAAGAGAATGGATGAAACGGTGCAGAAAGCAAGACTGTGTTATCAATGGTTCAAAAGCAGAAATGATCAGTTGAAAATTTGGCAAAATAAAGAAAAATGGAAAGCTGACTGTACTGGGAAAAGAATAAAACTAGCATACTTGAAAAAAATTGGGAGAAATCATCAAAGGAAAATTTTTATCAAAACTGGAGAAAATAAACCAGCCCAATCACAAACTGGATCTAAATAGAAAGAAAGAAGGAACTGTAAAAATGAAGGAACCATTAAAGTGTTGGGGTTATGGAGAACCTCATCTGTTACGTGACTGTCCTCATCGAATAGTTCAAAATTTTCAAGTATTGAGAGAGGCAACTACTGTAAATGATGTTTCTAGAAACATTCCTAGAATCAATGCATCCCCATGCTGAACACCAATCAAACATGATCTAAATAGAAGGTATGATTTATATATAACTTGTTTATGTTTTGATAGATCCGGGAGAAATTTTAAGCTATATAAATCCACAGATGTTGGAAAAGTGGGAAATTAAAATCAGAAAAATTTCAGGAAGCATGGTGAGTTCAGTTATCCACTGGAACAAAAAGAGAAGTGATCCATAAATTAACAAAGGTTGTTGTAAATTTAAATGGGTATGAAACAAAACTAAATTTAAATATTTTACCTCTAGGATCTTATGATGTATTAGTGGGAATGGACTGGTTAGAAAAAAATAAAAGCAATAGTTAATTTCTTAGATAAAATAGTTCACAGTGTAGATGGTGAGGGAAAACCAATGATAGTAAGAGGAAAACATAGACAAATATCAATAAGACAGATTTCAACATTTCAGTTAAAAATAACAAGGAAAGGTTCTCAAGTGTATGTTGTGTAAGTGGAGGAATTAGGACGGAAAAATGAAAAAGAAGATGTAGAAAATTTACCAGTAATTAGAGAATTGAAAGATGTGTTTTATGGTGAAATTCCTCATTTACTCCCTAAAAGAGAAATTGACTTTTCAATTGAATTGGTACCCAGAGCTACACCTGTCCCTAGAGCGCCCTACAGAATGAGTACTCATTTTTTAGAGTTAAAACTGCAACTACAAGAATTGTTGAATCGAGGTTATATCTGGCCAAGTGTGTCTCCATGGGGAGCACGTATATTGTTTGTTAAAAAGAAAGATGCAAAATTCAAGATGTGTATAGATTAGACAATTGAATAAAGTGACTATAAAGAATAGATATCCTCTACCCAAAATATATGACTTATTTAATCATGTGAGAGGAGCTACTATCATTTGAAAGATTGATTTAAGAAAATGCTATCATCAACTGATAATTAAGGATGAAGACATAAAGAATACTACATTCAAAACTAGATACGGGCACTATGATTTTGTAGTTCTACCTTTTCGGTTTACTAATTCACCTGCTACATTCATGTGTCTAATGAACAGTGTGTTACATAAGTATCTAGATAAATTTATTTTGGTGTTTATTGATGACATTCTGGTATATACCAAGAATGAAGTAGAACATAAAGAACATCTTAGAATTGTCTTACAAACACTTAGAGAACATAAGTAATATGTCAAACTTAGCAAATGTGAACTTTACAAAGATAAAATTCAGTATTTGGGTCATGTAATTTCAGAAGAAGAATTGGCAGTACACCTATAGAAGATACAAGCTATCATGGATTGACCTGTACCTATTGATGTTCCACCCATAACATCATTCATGGGTATCGTGAGATAGTACAAGAGATTTGTAGAGGTATTTTTAGCTTTAGTTTATCATATTACATCTCTGTAGAAGAAGGGAGTGAAGTTTGAGTGGACAACAAAATGTCAACATAGTTTTGAACAGTTAAAACTTAAACTAACAACTTCTCCTATTTTGAATATTGCTAATCCAAACAAAGAATTTGTAGTGTATACATATTCTTGTGTAGAAGGATTAGGATGGGTATTATTACAAGAAAACTCAGTAATAGCCTATGAGTCAAGAAAATTAAATATACATGAACAAAATGACACTCTATATCACTTAGAGTTAGCTATTGTAATACATGATTTAATGATGTGGAGACATTATCTATTAGGAAAGAAGTTTGTACCGATGATATATCACATAAGTTTGAAATACTTTTTCACACAACCTAATTTAAATGCTGGACAAGCTAGATGGTTGTATTTCTTCGTGAGTTTGACATGGAAATAAAGCATATTAAAGGAAAGGAAAATAATATTGCAGATGCTTTGAGTAGGAATGTTCATCAAATATTGAATTGTGGTAGAAGTAGTGTGAATTTTCACATTGAAGGATTAATACAAGAAGTAGTGAGTCAAGATTCAAACTATGAAAAAATTCAAGAAGAATTGTAGAATAATGAAATATTGAGATATACTCAAAACTAGAATGGGATGATTTATTATAAAAACATATTATATATTCCAAATGTGAGCTCGTTAAAATAGGAAATTTTAGATGAGCAACATAAACGACCCTATGGAGGACACCCTGGATATCAAAAATTGATTTCAGCATTGGGGAAGAAAATGTTTTGGCTAGGCATGAATAAATATGTGGTTGATTAATTAGATATATGTTTGGAATGTCAATAGGAAAAAATAGAACATCACCATCCAGCAGGATTGTTGAATCCTTTACCTATTCCAGAATCGAAGTGGGAAATAGTTTCCATAGATTTTATTATTGGTTTGCCTAGAACTAAATATCATCATGACTCTATAATGGTGGTTGTAGACACATTGACTAAAGCTACACATTTTTTACCAGTACAGTCTAATTTTGGTACACCTCAAGTAGCTAATGTATTTATGAAAGAGATTGTAAAATTACATGGTATTCCTAAAATGATTATATCAGACATAGATGAAAATTTTACTTCATCTTTTTGGAAGACTCTGTTTGGAGGAATGGGTACCAAATTTAACTTTAGTACCCCCTACCATCACAAAAAAAATGGACAAACTAGAATAACAAAGCATATTCTAGAAGCCATGTTACGAATGTATGTTATGGACATCCCTACAAGATGGGAATATTTTTTTCATCTGGCCAAATTTGCGTATAATAATATTTATCAAGCCTCAATAAATATGAGTCCTTTTGAAGCATTGTATGGCAGAAAGTTCCACACACCACTTAGTTGGAGTCAACCAGAAGATAAATTAATTATTGGACCAAATGCATTGCAAGAGTTGGAAAGAATTGTGAAGAGAATTCAACAAAACATTCAGACAACTCAAGACAGACAGAATAGCTATGCAGAAAAAAAGAGAATTCATAGAAAATTCAAAGTGGAAGACCATGTTTACTTGATTATTAAGCCCAAAAAGAGCACTTTATATACAGGTAGTTGTGCTAAATTAGCACAACGCTAATGTGGACCATTTTAGGTCTTAATAAATGTGGCTCTTGTAGCTTATAAGTTAGCTCTACCTAGTGACATTAAGGTTCACAATGCTTTTCATGTTTCATAATTGAAAAAGTATGTACATGATACTACTCATGTAATTAATTGGAATGTGATACAGGTTGAACCGGAAGAGGAATTCCTTCCATAGCCCCTTCATATACTGGCACGGGAAGAAATAGAGCTCCAAAATAGGGTGGTAGTGAGTGTGAAAGTGCAGTGGAGGCACTTTTCACCTGAAGAAGCTACTCGGGAGCGAGAAGAATAAATGAAGGAAAAACATACATCATTGTTTTCAACATGAATTAATATTTTGCAACATCGAGGAACGTGTTTTCTTTAGGGGGGAATATGTAATATCCCTATTTTTACTATTTTTATTAGATATTTGAACAATCCTAAAGGTTAAGTGGACCTACAGGAAAAAATTTATTGTGGACATATTTTATTCTTTTAAATTTAATAAATGTGAAATTTGAATTATCGTGCAATGACTAGAGTATAAATGGAGACCAGAATTTCAAGTCCATGAGGATGGATAACATTTGAAAGACGTTCCCATATTCTCCAAAACTCCTTGGAGAAAATAAATTAAAATTATTTATTATATTGGAGATAAAAATCTAAAAATATACCTCAATAAAATGGAAAGTTATTGATAAGAGGTGAAATAAAACTAGAAAGAGGAAAAATCTAGTTTTAAAGTACTTTTGTGGAAAAAACAAAATAAAAACCTAGCCAAAAAGGAAAACATCATCCTAATTAATTGGACTCAGTTATGGAAACATGTTGAAGGGAGATCAAGCTTAATTAATCCATTCATGGGGAGACAAGAGGTTGTCTACACCTTGGAGGAATTGGTCTATGCTCGGGGGGAGCTGTGGAGAGAGAGATCAAGGTTGGGTGGCAATTAGTCTAACCAAAAGTGGTATGCACAAGTGATTCAAGCTTGTATTAGAGATTTTACTATTTCATATTGGTATGGAATTATGATGTTTTTACAGTAGGTGGAAATGTGCAAGAGATTTAAATTTTATGCATGTCTAAGTCTTCTATAAAAATGTACTAGATAGTCTGATGTATTTAACATATAACTACTATAGAAATTGTAGTTGATATATATGGTTACATAGATAGTTAGAATTTATAGACCAACTCTTAGAATGTCTAAACCCCAGTAATAGATTTAAATATGAGGTTAGGTTGTAAATCTTATTACTGTAAACACATAAAACATAGATAAATATATGAGAAAGAAATGAAACTTAGTGTGTTTATCGGTGAAGTAATAATAACATGAATATGTAAATTCCAAACAATATTTGTTATTGTAAAATAAGTTGGATACAGATACAAATTATTGCATTATCTCGGAAATGTCATAAATGACCAAACTTGATAAAACACATACAGGAAATTAAATACAATTTAATTTTTGAGAATGAGTGTTCATTATGATACTGCAATAAATTAATTCAAGATATTGTACTTTAAATAGATTACAATTTAATTCTGTCATAAATCATAGACAAAATTCATGGTCCCAAATAAACTGTACAATAGGATTATAAATTTGAATACAATTAGTAACTCTATAGGGTGGATTCTTCAAAGTGATATATACCAACCTATATAGAAGAAACTATAATATATTGTCAATGAATGATTTATGGAAGTGCTCATGAAATTACAGAGGATCAATTAAACTGTAAGCATGCACATGGAATTAGATGGAGTACCTGTACATACAAAAATATATGTAAGTTAAAATGTGCATAATTTGTCTTTAAAAGTAAGTAAAGACATAAATACTTAACTCAAGTAAAATATAAATTTTTACCTTACTATTCTTAAATAGATAGTGGTAGTAAACCTGCAAATAAAAATGTGGAAAATCATTAGTGAATGGATTTGACGAAAATAGAAGAGGAAGGGGAAATTAGACTGACAAAATAGAAAAAAGAGTACCATTCATCTCCTTGACAGGCTGTAAAAGAGAAACTCTGAGAGGCTGGGAATAGATGAAATTATTCGTGTATAAAGGTGAATTTTATTAATTGAGGGAATTAATAAAATTATAAAATTAAATCCATATTATTTTAATCTGATCTATAAGTATAGTGTGATAATTTACTACAAAAATGAAATATGTAAAACAAGAAAATAAATACCTCAACAGAAAGGATAAATTCCTGAAGAATAGTATGTTAGGAATATTATTAAGCACAGAATAATTATATGTATGAAGGAAGGTTCTGAGTTAAATTCAAAAATCAAATTTAGATCATATACATAAAACAAGTTATTTATATACGAGTTGGATGAAAACTGTGGTTGCTTTATGAATGAAAATTCACAAAATTCAATAAAAGTTCAAGTAGAAATTTATTTCTAGTTGAAATTAACGAAATATGTTCATAAAATTTCAAGAAATCCATAATAAAATTAATTATGTGCACCATGTAGTTTCTCATAGTGAATAGGGGAAACATTGAAAGGGAATTCTCGTGGAAAGAGAAAACCCAGAAATTAATTCCAAGAAAATGTGTAACCAAACGAGAGTGAACAAAAAATTTAATTAAAGATAAGGGAAAAAACCCTAGAAAATTGTCATTCTAGAGAGACGTTGAATAATACAGAGAATAATGTCCCAAATATGAGTTACAAAGACCAATATGTCATAAATAATCACGACTATATAAATGCATAAACCCAGCTATAACGTATTATGAATGAAACCCGAAATTTCATAGATGCATTAAGGTTATCATATGGTTAAATAGGATGAAACAATAATACAGGGATGAGGAAATTCAAGCATGGTATTCGTAAGAATACGAAGTTGTTTCACATAACACACTGGCATGAAGAATGAAATTTCATACCTCTTCGTTGCAGAGGAAATTTACCTCCACTTCTGTAAAAGTTGAGACCGAGTATCCTTGAAGTATAAGAGATGAATACAAACCTTGCAATCCCAAAAACAACCATTGGAAATTGCATAACCTATAACAATGAAAACAAAACAAAAAATCGAAAAAACAAATGTTCAAAGGAATGATAAAGCTAACGAGTCATCATTGAAACGTTTACCTAAAGAGTGGAGGGCCTCATAAGGTTACACAGATGCATTAAGATACAACTTACAATGCGTGGAAAGAAGTTGCACTCAGGTGAATGTAGAGATAATCGTTCCCAAAAATCCATGGCTACGTGGTAAATCAACTAGAGTTTGAAGAACGAGAGCCGAGAGAAGAGGGATCCAAATGAAAAAAATAAAAAATTCAGCTAGGGTTAGGTTCCATAACAATCCCATAGCAAAGATACAACATCATCCAGACCATCCACATGGGTTTAATCTAAGAACACAATAGCTGGAAAATTCGTTGAGGCCATGTGAGTTCCATTAATCACCATAGTACAAATATCTCAAAAACGTAAATCGTAACTAAATCTCTCATCTGAAAAATCTACAAACTTTATTCTGAATCAGAAAATCAATATTACAATTAATAAGGATGGGTATACTATAGTCATACGTGGTATGATTAATTAGTATACATACTCTGCTATAAGAAAATACCATAAGAGAAACATAATGTTAGAGTTAATACTATATACGTGTAAGGATAGCAATGTATATTTGAATGAATATATAAATCCTAGGTATTGTCTATTATTAAGTATGAAAATGAAAATGTTATAGAATGTATAGATGATTATTGGTTTTATAAGGTCAATTCATATTTAAGAGGAATGGATTAATCATGCCAAAATCTTAGTTATTTAATGAACTTGGCATTAAGATTATATAATGCCTTATATGAATTATCCAATCCGTTGGGGAGGGATTATATATATAGAGGTTGACTTTATAAAAGAGGGTATACGTATCACATAAGGAAGGTGCATGGTATATCCTAGAAATATTAAAGATGGACATAGTATAATATATACTATATAAGTTTAAAGTAAAAAGGTCGAGAACACCTTAAAAAGGCTTAATTTGAAGTGAACTTATAATAGGGAGATGTGATCCTAGAATTAATAGAAACATTATAACAGCAATTAGCAGAAAAATGTTATACCTAAGTTCTTTAATTATAAATGAAAGAATAAAAACATAAAATATAATTACAGAAGTTCGTTGAATAGTGATGAACTATGAATGAATTAATAACAACAAAAAATATAATGAAAAAGTTTTGTCGAATAGAGACGAACTAATTGAAGGTCATGGATGACAATTTTAATAGTTATGATATAAATAGAAAAAAATTTGTGGTAAGTGAAGCTATTAAAAATACATATATGGAATTGAAAAATATCCATAAATGTTGTATTTCATGAATTTCCCTTACCTATAGAGTTTACTTTTTTCCCATGTAGAGGGTTAATCTACCTCACAATTTAATTCTGAGATGAATTGATTTTCTACTAGGGGTCGTAAGCATCTGTTTACCGGTTTCTCCAATTACCATACCTCCATGTATGTTTATAAGCTTTAGTAAAAAGAAATTTTTTTTCCTAATTTGAGTTTTTTTACAAATTTTTCAACCCACTTGAATATAGGTACACAATTTTTCCACCATCCAAATCCAGAACAATTTCTTCGTAGTTATTCATTTCCTCATAATACATTCTAATTGAAATTAAAAAAAAAATTCATATTTAGTAGTTCTGATATACACTGATTATACTATAATGAAAAGCTCTATTCTAATTGACATAAAAACCTTTCAATCTTTAGTATTTATGATATACACTGGCTATAATGTAAATAAATCCCCTAGTTACTAGTTTGCATACTTCACTAAATTGTTCCACTTTAGTATTAATGATAAATTTGTTGTAATTCATCAACACATTGTGTCAATAATATACTCCCTTACATCAAATATTAATTTATACAAAATTCTTTGTTAACCTATTAGTCATACCAATTGAGAGAAATTTGTTAAACGACTATTATACAAGAAATTCACTTACAACTTTCCTAACAAAAACTCACTTAATTAAATTTAGTATTATAAAATCATATAATATGAACCATATTTTCCAGAATATAGTACTAGAGATGTTGTAGGAACTACTATATTTTCATCTACCATTATGCTAGAAACTTTATAATAAATAATGAATTAATTTACTATCATAATTGCAACTCTACAAAAAAAATTATCATTAACCTACAACAAAATCGTATACTAGATCTAACTAGGAAATTTGTTTCATACTAGAGTATATTGTACCATGTTTCAACCAAGAATCTCAACTGGGAAAATAGTTTTGAATAAAAACTTTTCCTCCCAACCATGAACTATACTTCTAGTTCCCCCCAATCTAATTTCTTTCCAATAGATCCTAGGATCAACAACCTCATTGATCCCTTTCGTAGTTATGTTATAGTTTTTTTTTTTTTTCATTGAGTGGTGTCATGCTTTAGTTATTTATGGCTAACATTGTTTAGCATCTTAATGCAGCCAAAAAATTATTGGATGTATACCTCCTATCCATTTAATATTATCCATTTTCATGGAAAAAATATCTAGATCTTATTTAACAATGATATATAGATTTTTCCTCTTTGGAAACATCTCATACTCAAGTTTTTGATTCTCTAAGTACTTATGGTCTGGTTGTTTATTAATCAACAAAATTTATTTATTTACATAATATCAAAATGTACTTTATGGCTCTTTGTCCATTCACATTACATACTTAATTTTCAGGCAAACAATAATCAAAATTAAAGTACCACCCTTTTTTTTACTCTCCACTACATGAACCATAAAAAATGACACCCTTTCCTTGAACTCATCTTCATTTGTAAAACTAATTTTTTGTTAACAAATACATGTTTTGGTATGCCTTGGATTGTTTGGGTTTTTCCTTGCTGATTCACATAGGTCACTTTTTTTTCTAGACAATTTATAATTTCCCCTTGTCTTTCCATCGAGTCCATTCCTATTAATATACAGTATGATCCTAGGGGAAGTATATTTAAGATCAGAGTAGGTAGAATAGAAATTTAGATCAAGATGAAATTGCATGACTTGGCTGGTTACCCTTCTCTTAGTACCAATTGTTAATTGTAACAACAAAGTAGTTTTATATTTTTTCACCATAATTTTACATTTTCCTACTATTTGTTGCCCAACACATCTTAAACTAGCCTCAAGATCAATCCATCATCATTGATTTATGCTTCACTTATTTTTCTTCTAATATTGTCCTTATTCTGGTAATGTTTCTGCAAATATCATTCACTATAGGGGATTCATGGATGACTTGGATATTTTGAACAAATATGGGATTTTGTGGACAATCCCTCAACATATGAGGTTCACCACACCCATAGCACTTTATTGGCTCTCTTTCTTTACCCCCACTAGTCGTTTTTCCATAAAAGTTCATGGATTTTGATCCAACATGAGACTATGCTCGCTGATTCACATTTCCCTTGCTAAATTTTTTCCTTTGGTGGTCCTTCCTAAATTTTTTCGGATATCTTGGTTTCTTTCGATTTTCTCCAATTAATTTTTTAACTATGTCCTTATTTTTCCAAAACTTAGAACCTTCACCCTTATTCTTAAACTGTTGGTAACATATCCTTTTCTTTCATACCACTTCGTCCATTGTATTTGGATTATCAAATTAAGTTTTTTATTTGTAAACAGTAGGAAAACATTTCACAAACATTTTTACTTTGGCTTTTTCTTCCCTAATGTAATGCACACACCGCAACAAATTTGTAAAATATGTCACAAATTCATCCTTGTTAGACGACCTAACCTTCATTAATGGAATTATCTTGCACATTCATCGTAATTATGTTCACTAAAATAATGATTCTTGAAATGATTCAAGAATTCCTCCCAAGTTACTATTTTTTCCTCCAGTAAATGCACACTTTTGGCTTCTTCCCAATAGAGGGAAGCTGTACCTTGCAATTGGTAGATAGATAATCCAGCCTTTAACTTGATCTCATATCCATAGACTTGAAAATGTTTTGTCATGTTCAATAACCATTCTTCTGCATCCTCCTCCTTCTTCCCATCAAAAGTACATGGCTTAATCTTCCTAAATTCTTCATGTAGTTCTATTTGTTTCTTCTTCTTCAATGTTATGGGATATGTTCTATCTAACTTCCATTCAACTTCATATTTCTCAGATTTGATTCTCTTTTTTTTTTTTTTTCCTATCTTAGGTTCTACCATTTTATGGATAGATTTCTCAGTCAGCCTCAGATCATATTTACCTATTCCTTGTTGGACTTTAAGAGCCACTCGTTGTTATTCCTTAAATATGGTAGTTCCTACTATAGATTCTTAATTACAAACATGAACTGGGTAGTTTTTGGAGTAGCCAAATCTCCCATTTCAACATAGAAATTTGCACCTTCAATACTTGTTGTATCTTGCTTGACCATATTTCTCTACTTATTTGTATTGTATTCTTACCTTGCATATAACTCAGTGGTTTTTTTTTCCTATTGTATTTTTCCCTTAGTCCAGGGGTTAAATACGGGCTCTAATACCATCTTTCATTATTCTACTAAGTTCTTGATACCATATAAATAAATAAATAAATAGGTATTTAATTATGGATTTAATATCAGTCACATATATGCCCCTTGTTTATTGACTCCAAACTGTGGATGTATCTTACCATCTTGAGTACATATACTATAAATTTAAATATATTAACTCTTATAACTGTGCTTAGAATGATAGGTTGACCTAAAATTGATTGTTAGTTATTGTTGTGCTAATATAAGTTTCAGATTTTAACTAAAATTTGCTTTGTTTTGTTTATCCATTAAGAGTTTATCCATGGGCATGTGATTGTTTATTCATCAAACATGCTGAAATTTAGTGTTTTTTATGAACTCCAAAACATAGAAAATAATTTTTTAACAACAAAAAATATGAACACAACAACCACAAATAACATATCTCAATGCACAAGTTTTTGATGGAGGAGTTCACCCCTCCTTGGCTACATCTCCTTGGTTCAACTTGATAGTGTGGGCCTTTCTATTAGCTTCAAATGTGAAAAATGCTTGTTTACATTCTGATGTTGCCTCTAAAACCTGCTTCAATGGATCCAAAACATCAAAAACTACCACAAACGACTCTTCCTAAGCTCATTTTGGTCAAAAATTGCTAGAGTTATGGTAGAAACAACTTTTCCTACAATTTCTCCTCTAAAACTAGGATTCCACCAGTTAAAATTCTAAATTCGTCAATACCACCACATTTGGCATGCTCAGCCAATTTATCTGCTACATTAACCATATATTAATTATCAGTTAAGTCTGTCTTATCTTAAGATAAACACAATTACATTGAATAAGTGCATTTAGCACTAACTAACAATTTTTGTGGCTTAACCACGCTTTAAATGTGGATTAACATTAACTATGGCTTAATCAATAATTAGTTTTTGTCGGTTTCCACTCTCATTTATCATCAATTAAAGGAGGCTCAAACAATCTCAAATTCTCAACATGAACAAAAGAATAAATTTTCATATAAGGAGGAAAATCTAGCTTGAATGCATTTCTACCAACCTTTTCCATAATTTTAAATGGACCATAATAGATTTGTTTGAGTTTTTTACCTTCCCCTTGCAATATTTCTTTTCTTATGTACAAACAAACTTCATCATCAACCTGGAATTTATTATCAACCCGGTGTTTTTCATGCCTTTCCTTGTAGCTCCTTTGACTCTTTTCAAGTTTCTCTTGCACGATGTGATGCATCAACTGAATTTTCTCAATGAAATTCCTTGCCTTGTCAATGTCACTATGACCATATATAGCAAACACTTTCTCAAAGATGAAGTCCAATGGAAATATTGGAAAATAACCATAACATGCCTCAAATGGCGATGTGTTTATGGAAGAATGTTTTTCCCTGATGTATGCATACTGTGTGTAGTGCAACTCCTCATCCCACAGCTTGAGATGCTTTCTGAAATAACCTCTAAGAAGATGAATAATAGTCCTATTCACCACCTCTTTTGACCATCTCCTTTTTAATGAAATATTGTACTCTTATTCAATTTTGTTTCCATCATGTCCCATAATTTTGACCAAAAATTCCCAACAAATCCAGAATCTCGATTACTTACAATAGAAGTAGGAAGACCAAAATGGACCCAAAATTTTTGAAAGAAAAGATTAGCAGTTTGTTCAGCTGTAATGGTTTTATCACAAGACATTAAAATAGATATTTTGTTGAACCAATCTACCACAACATACAAATAATCATGTCCTTTCTTTGACATAGGAATACCACCTACACAATCCATTGAGATACTCTCCCAAGGATGTGAAGGAACCGGAAGTGGAGTGTAGAATCCAAGCTTCCTATTTCTAGGATTACTTGTTTCACATAAATAATATCCTCTAATAAAATGAGATACATTATCAATCATGTGTGGCCAATAACAACACCTTTGGATATCCGCTACTGGCTTGCCTACATGGAAATGTCCTGCAATAAATGATGTGTGTGCCTCCCTTATGATCTTGTTTCTCTCTCCCTATGGAATACATAACATGCCCAAGTGATACAACAAACTCTTATGCACATGATAATCTAACTCTTCATTTTTGTTTCCTCGACTCAAGCTCTCATACACATATTGAAAATCACTATCATTTACATATTTTTCAATATAACTTTCATGAATAATGGAATTGTGCTTGATTATAATAGTTGAATTTACAATAGGCCTAGAGAGCATATTAGCTACCATATTTTAGATTCATTTTTGTTCCTGACAACCAAATGAAATCATTGTAGAAAACACATCCATCTGAAATGTATTGATTGTTGCAACTTTGACTGTGATTGTAAGTACTGCAATGGCTGATGGTTGGTATGGATAATGGTCTCTTTACCCATCAAGTAATGCTTCCATTTATTTTCACTTTGTACCAATGAATATAATGTTTTATCATAGTTGGGATATTTAGTCACAACTCCATTAAAAATTTCAAAATGAAACGAAATAGGCTTACCATGTTGCATGAGCACTACTCCCATAGCATAATCACTTGCATATGTTTGGATCTCAAATGGCTGTCTAAGATATGGAAGTGCTAAAACCGATGTTGAAATTATATTTTGCTTCAAATAATCAAATTATTTTTGTTGAACATCTCCTCAATGGAAGAATTTCTTCACACTTGTCAATGCATATGTAACAGAGTTGCAATGGAAGAAAAACTAGCAATAAATTTCCTCCAATATTGTGTTGCCCATAAAAATATTCTTACCTCTGTAACTGTATTAGGCTTGGGCCAATTCAGAGTGACCTCTACTTTGGAAGGATAGATATTCAAATCACCTGCTCCAAAATGTGTCCCAAATACACCAATGAAGCCTTACCAAACTCGCACTATGACATCTTTAAAAATAATTTCTCTTTTTTCAAGACATCAAGTACCTTGTTCACATGCATGACATGTTCTTCTCTTGAATTGATGAATATGAGTATGTCATATAAGTAAAAAATGAAAATTTCATCTAGAAAGGGTCTAAGTACATCATTCATGACTCTCATGAAAGTATCTAGTTTATTTGTTAAGTCAAATGGCATAACTAACCACTCATACAATCCTTGTCTAGTTTTGAAAGCAATTTTCCAAATGTTCAGCTATTCTAACTTGATGATAACCACTTCGTAAGTCTAACTTAGTGAAATAATCTGCATGCTTTAACTTATATATCAAATCATCAATGCGTTTGAGTGGGTAGTGATTCTTTGCCATGATTTTATTTATTCCATGGAAATCGATACACATGCGCCAAGTCTCGTCCTTCTTTGGAACCAAAAATATTAGTGAACCACATGGTGAAGTATATGGGTGTATCATACCAATGTTAAACAATTCTTGGATTTTCTTCTTTATTTCTAAACCATCCATAATTGACATGCGATATATAACAATGTTTGGAAGTGGAACATCCTGCTGCAGCTAAATCTCGTGATGAATTCCCCTCTTGGGTGGTAAACCCTTCAGTTCTTGAAACATCTTGCCATGATGACTTACCACATAAAACAAATCACATTTCAATTTTTCATCACATCCATAAATAGATTCATAGTCAACATCATCCTTTTTCTTAATAATGAGAAGCAAAAAAAATTTACTTGCATTTACTAGCCTCTTCATTTTCCCTGCACTAACTAAAGAAATGTTGAGTTTCTTGCGATAAGCTCACACAATATACTCCACCCCATCCTTGAGAAAATGATATTTGTTCTCATGGTGATAAAAAATTGTTTTCCTATCATACAAATATGGACTTCCCAAGATAATCCTGGAAATTCTAAATGGAACCACATCTAACTCGACTTCATCAACAAAGTTTGCAGTAATAGCAAATCTAAATATGCATTTCCTTGTAATTTGTAATTTGGCATTCTTAACTATCCAACCCAAACGGTATGGTTTAAGATGTGGGATAGTTTCAAGGTTTAGCTTTCTCACTAAGTCTTCTGAAATCAAGTTTGCGTGCGACCCAGTATCAAATAATGCATCAATATTTGTATGATTAGAAATCACTCTAACATGGAACGATTCTATCCTTGTGTCTTCATTTTGAGTGTTATTGTGCCTGCTTGAGGAACTAGAACTTGATATGGGTTCATTTCCTTTGTTAACCATGGTGATTATCTTGGTCTCATCTCCTGAATTGGATGCAATATGTTGTTTTGTAGTGGCAGTTGCCTTTTGTTTCCCTTTGTTATTTGGTTTCTTTGGCCTCAGTTCGTGATGTAGTTTCCAACAGTGGGATTCGTCATGACCCTCTTTGGAACAATTTTTGCATGTAGTTTTCTCCCCTTATTTCTTTGTACTTGCATTATTCTTTCATTTCCATTTTCCTCCCTTCTTTTTTCCCTTACCCTTGAATGGCTCCTTCTTACTGCCCTCTTCAAAAATGATTTTTCCCCTTGCTTCAATATGCATTGCTTGAAAACAACTTCATATAAGTTGTTTTGGTTAAACATAAGGATAGTATGTCTCAAGTAAGAATGTAAACCTCATATATGTTTCAAGAGTATATCTTTTGAATTCAAGTTTACTCCTAGCAACAAAGCCCTCTTTCTAAACTCTTGAGTGTACTCTCAAATAGTTTGGCCTTTGAGTTGCCTAAAGTTTGGCCAACTGATAATCAATTTTTTCATACAGGCTAATGGATGAAACTTTCTTTTAACGAAAGAAATGAATTCAACCCAAGAAATGGAAATCTTACCATGGATTGGCATTTCCTCTTGTGTCTTTCCTTCCCACCAAACTAGTGTTGCTCCTTCTAGCCTTAATGAAGCCAAATGGAGCTTTATATCGTCTTGTAAATTCTAAATTCTATGGTATAATTCGAATTAATGAATCCAATTGTCTAACTTATTTGCATTAACCCGTCCATTGTATATGGGAAGTTCAAACTTGAGGTCCAACTTGAGTAATGGAGTCTTTCATTTTGCGATCTTAGAATGAGTGTGGGTATGAGTTTTTGTGGTGGATGTGGAAGATGAAGATGCTTATGAAGATGATGAAGATGAGGATGGTGGAGATGTAGGTGGATTTCCTTCTACATGTGGAGGCTTTGAACCTTCTCCAACTTTTTCTACAATGAATGCTCCATACATGACTTTGACCATTCTTTGCATATCTTTGAAGTCTGTCTTAACATCCTCTTCTTCAGAAAATTCATGTGTCCCTTCATAGCCTGACATTTTGGCTTTGTATTCAAGCTCAACCTTTGTAGCTTGTACCTCTTCAATCACTTCAGCATCTTGTGCAATTTGTACCTCTCCAATCTCAACTGATGGAGATGGAATTTGAGGTGCTTCAAGTGCTGCTTTGAGTGGTCCTTTGGGTGAGGATGATGCTTTCTCGGATCTCTTCCTTCTTTTCCTAATCTGAGTACTAGCTACGAAAAGCTTCCCTTCTCCTCTCTGCAACATCAACCTTGTAAGCATCACAATAATTGCAACTATTAAAACCTTTCAGGAAAAACAAGAAAGCAACATTGTGCTTTGATACCAACTTGATATGATATTGATTTTTAGTTACTGTTGTGCTAATATCAGTTTCATATTTTAAACAAACATTTATTTGGTTTGATTATCCATAAAGATTATATCCATGAACATGTGATTGTCTATTCATAAAATTTGGTGAAATTTAGTGCTTTTTATGAAATCAAAAGCATAGAAACTAATTGTTGAACAACAAAAAATAAGAACACAACAAGCACAAATAACAGAGTTCAATACAATAATTTTTTTATGAAGGATTTCACCCCTCTTCAACTACATATCCTTGGTCTAGCTTCATAGTGTGGGCCTTTGTATTAGCTTCAAATGTATAAAATGATTGTTTACAGTCTCCTCTTTTCTCTGCAACATGCTCCAATGGCTCCAAAACATCAAAATCTACCAAAAATTACTCTACTTGAGCTCATTTTGGTCGGCAATTGCTTGAGTTATGGAAGAAACAACTTTTCCTCTACAACTACGATTGCGCTAGTTAAAATTCTAAATCTGGAAATACCGCCGCACTTGTCGCACCCTGCCAGCTTATCCTCTACATTAATCATATATTAATTTTTAGTTAAGTGCGTCTTATCTTAATATAAGTGTGGTTACAATGGATAAGTGTATGTAGCGCTACCTAACAATTTTTGTGGTAACTATGGCCTAGGCTTTGATTAGTTTATGATAGTTTGTAATGGATTAGCCATCGGTTCTGGCGTATAAGCACATGGGAGGGGGACAGCCCCCTCCAGACCCCCATTCAATGACATGTTAAACTTTAAATCTCAGCGAAGAACCTATGGGTTAAGACCCATGGTGATAGGAGAGGCGGTAAGTCGAACCCTTGCCATAAAAAAAAAATCAAACATTAAACGGTTCCGCCATCAAACTTAGCTCTGCCACCAATGTTTTCACTCCCACTAAATGAGTATAAAGCTCCTCCATATATAGTTACATCCATCGGTTGCAAGGTTTTCAACTTAGGTTATAATATATAATACACATATATGCGTTAATCCACCATATTTTTTCAACCTTAGAATAAAAATAACATAATATATGCACCCAATTTTATAATGAGTCCAAACCTTTCATGCCATGGGGGTGGGGGGGGGTGGGGGTTACCTGGTATGCCACGTGGCCCTTCCCCATTGGCCCATACTGCACCATATATAAAAATAACATCATTGCACCAAATAATAATAACAATTCACCCTTATACTTAGGATACAAAATTTCCCTTTCGAGTCAACATTTGTGAATCCAGTGGTGCCACTTGGCACAATATCATTAGATGTTTTTGGAGAATATTCCCTGTGAAGCTGACTAGGCTTGCCACATCATCCTGGTACCTATTCTGCTCATTTTTTGGTCTAATTGGGAAAGCGAACAACATGCCATAATTCCCTCATACTAACTTATAATTTGATGAAATGAGTTGTGTTGGAATCATGGAGATGATCTCTATCCAGGCATTCAGGTTTGGAGCATTTTCGAGCACTTTCAATTTTGAGATAAATATTGAGACTTATATCATAGGTCTAAGGTTATATTAGATGAAGTTCATGCCCCACCGTGTTAATTATCAACTATTGCTTAATTTTCACCTTTGCGTATGTCTTGGCTTAGTATTTTGGTTATTAAGATTAGGATGGTATAATGTTATGAGTTAAATGGCACCTATTTAATGTGAAATGATGCAATCAAAAGGTTAGGTTACCACTATTTACGATATAGTGTTATATGATTACCACTATGGTTATTCGTTCGGATTGTATATTTCTTCTCATGTCTTGGATCACAGTATTATTGGACAAGTCTCTTGTAAAATACTTAATGCTAACCCATTTAATGAATGCCACCTATAGCTACTTCACGTGGCTTGCATGTTTCCTCCACATTGCCTCTTGTCGAGTGTTGGAATCTGCACTCCACCTTCAATGGTTACGATTTGTGGACTTGAACACTAATTTGAAGTTTGTTTCATTATACTATGACCTTGCCTATGCTCGACACTCTTGTTGTATGACCTCTCTACACCTATCTACAACCTGCTATATCACCATGGTGCCAATGAAAACTCAGTAGACTACGTGACTTTCCCATGGTATTATAGTAACATTTCAATTCATTTAATTTTGATGGTTTGATCATCATCATCAATATGTCATTTATGGGTTAACAAGGATAGGTTATTCGATGGTGGTGGTCGACACGTGGTTCAAAAGTCTCAGTTCTCAAGTGAGTAACTACTACATAGAGCTTGTGATAGATTATTTTTTACCATAACCCAATATTTATTATACTTTACTACCTATTGTTTCTTCTCAGTTTCATTTTTTCCCTTCACCATTTTTTTTTCTTCATAGGGCTTAAATTTGATATTTTTTTTGGTATCAATTCATTGGTGATTAAAAGAGAGCTTCCCCAGAATGGGAATCTAAATACCACTTGTTAGCAACCTATAAACATAGGATTCATAATTTTAACTTGACTGATGGTAGTCTTGTAAATATGTACATACTTTTCCTTCTGCAAGTTGTATTCCCATGTTTAGTAAAAAATCAAAAAAAAAAAAAAGGTAAAAGTCCTAAAAGAAAGATCAAAGGATTTAGAAAAAATAATATACCCCAAAAGAAAAAAGATGAATAAAACATGAAAGTGTGCAAGTCTAAATGCCACTACTTTTACCTTTTGCAGTTGATTATGGCAGAGTGTCAATAAATGCCATAATCCATTATGAGTTAAACAGTTTAATCTTGACTTTTCATGTTTCAATTTCACTTGTTGTAGATAGAGAATAAAGAATTTTCATACAATTTAATCATGACAATTCAATACTTAGGTAGAGAATAAGTGAATCCAACAGTTTAATCTGGATTCCTCAATGAAATAAGTGTAGAATTATATAGTTTTATTGCTTTCAAAAAGAATAAATGTTGTAAAGGTTGCTAGCTCAAATGCACCTAATCAAAATGGAAGAAAAAAATGTTAGCAGTTAAAATTGGGTAGGTAGAAGAAGGTGAGAAAAATAATTGTAAATATTATTCACTAGGGCTGCAAATAACTAACTTCCCTTCCCCATAGCCATTTATCATTCTAAACTATCAGTTAGAAAGTCTCAAGGCATTTCCTTGACTTCTATTGGGACCGGACCCAAGGCTCTATGGCTGATTAGTTGAAAATGTTAAATGACTATATTAATCCCACAAATCACATCATTTTCCACTCATGCATTCATTTACCAGGAAAAATCATAAGTAAAAACCTCATTTTTACTTAATGATGCTTTAATCCCCATTTTATTAACTTCCTACATCTTATGAAGTATAAAACCCTCAAAATATCATTTTATCCTAAGTTAAAGTGATGAAATTATCTTAAATGCAAGCTTTGCTTTGATCTTCACTTTTCTTGGTTATAATAATATGTTTTGAGTATTCACTTTTCCCTTTTCATATTAACACCCAACATATTTTATTAACTCCTTATAAATTATCCTAGTCCTATTAATATAGTTCCCTTTTATTTAATATCCCAAAAACCCATTTAATATATGATTTTTGTGTCAAAGATATTAAGCACGTGTTGAAAAACATCCTGAAGTTACCCCTTTGACACAAAACTACCCATAAAAAATATTTCCCCTCTCCCCTATAGTTTTAGACTTTTGACAAATCTGAAAATATATAATAAAATAATATTGAAAATGTGCTATTTATTTACACAATGTGTATATAGAACAACGAAGAAAAGGAAGTTTATTCACCTTTCCCCTCATAAGCTTTACCCATGGTGAAAGCTTTAACCTTATCCCATTTTCGAGATACATATTCCCCTACCACAATATTAAACCCTAGTTAATGTAATAACCCATCCATTCCATGTATAAAATCCTTTTATACATAAATTTTATTAAACATAAACAAAGCCTCCTCGCATTCGTTCCTAACCCTCCGATCATCCTAATCCTTGTAATCCGACGATCCAAACTAAATCCGATAAATCCTTCCCCCGCCCCCACCATTTCTTATCAGATTAATTTCAAACCGTCGATCTCCACTTACGGAATCAACGACGCAGATTATACTACCTGGTCCCACCTTATTTCCCCGCAAGTTCCCGATGCATCTTAGTCGTTTGCTCCACTCAACCAAATCTGACGGCGCGGATCCCATATTGCATTTCTAAAGTGATCGGGTGAAGTTGCCAAAAAATTTTGCGAAAAAATTTGTTTTGTGAAACCATCGCCCGCTACGTGTCCTAATTATATTGGATCGCATTGCTAAAGCTATAAACCAATTACCGCTTGAAAGTAACGCGATAACCACCACCGGTTTTTTCTTTCAAATGAAAATTTTTTGCCACCACTGACTATGACCTGCAATAAATGATACATATTATGACAAATATCTAAGGTTTTACCTTAATTTCTCATCGTTTAATGTATTGGTTACCCCCTCGCCTATTATGAAAAATGTGCCCAGACCCTGTGAATGAAATCTAAACCTTTGATAGTCAATTTTTCTCCCTAAAGTGAAATTATACCACAGTGACTCCATTTAAAATACTTTGAAGTTTTCCACTCACAGCATCTAGTTTGAAGCTGATATGACCAAAAAAACCCTGTTTTCGATTGTGAACCTTTTTAAAAGCCAATTTCCTCAATCTTCATACTTTAAATATTAAATTCAAGGATATAAACAACTAAAACCTCTGAATTACTTTGATATTCTCTGTTTTCAATAAAACCCATTCAGAAAACCTAATTGAGCAAAAAAGCCCAAAAGAATCCATCCTTAGCCTAAATTGCTCAGTTTCATCTATGTTAAAGTGAATAACTCCTGCAAACAATCTAATCTTGTAGTGGCTACCCAAAATGCCTAAAAAACAGAGTTAAACCTCCCCAAACTGATCTCATTCCACGAGTCTTTCAAAAAGCCTTCAATCAGCTCCCTGCAGACCTGGATTTCATTAACAAATTGTTTGATTTTTGCAGGTTATTATCAGAACATGGATTTGGGCCAACAGTTTCAATACTATTTGACAAAAATTTTTGCTCCAAATTCTCAGATTTTAACTCAATATCTTCATTCAACAAACAGTTTGCATACAAAGGAAGAACAAAATCAAGTCAGAGAGAGACCAGAACAATGAAGTTTTCATAGTGAATGGTAAAAGTGAAATCAGAATTCACAATGACACTGAAAACATAACAGTCAAAGAGTATCAGTGGTTAAAGTGTATTAGGTAAAAGTTAGAGTGAAAGTTAAAAGAAAGTTACAAGAGCAGTCAAAGGTAAACAGTAAAAGTAAATACAGAGGCAATAAAATGGTAAAAAGAGATGAAAATACTTTCACCAACAATTAATTTTATCTAAAGTGAAAGTAAAATAGTTAACAAAACAAAAAGGTGAAAATATGAAAAAGAGAGCAATAAGGGACATTTTTTGCGCAAATTTCTTATTTAAGTAATTGTTTTGCAGAACATATTGTGACCAATCAAAGATGCATTTTGAAAAACTGAAGGAGGTTTATGTTTTTAAGCGAACCATATACAAAAAACTCTCACTTTTCTAACAACCATTATTGATTGGGAAATATTAAACAATATTGGAGAGCACTTTTTGCAGAAAATTCCTGATAAGTCATCATTGTGCAGAGAATATTGTGGCCAATCAGAAATACATCGTACAAAAATGAAGGATATTTTTGTTCCTAAGAGACCCATCTACAAAAACCTATCTCACTCATTGCATAGTTATTTCAGAATGAGAGATACATGCACATATTTACAGCCTATTGTTCAGACTATATAAAACTCTGTTTTACACATCATTTTTCAGAGCCTATTATGGACAGCTGGAGCATTATTTTAGGAAACTGAAAGAGGTTTATTTCACCACCATATTTTTACATAATAACCTCTTTCATTGTTTACATATCTATTTTGGATTGATAAATAAAAAGATATAATTGGACCCCAAGTTTGTAGAATGCACAAAGAAAGGAAACAGTTAGTGACTTGGATGCCTAATCATCAAATAAGAGTTGGATAAAATTCAAATTCTCCTCTTTTTCATCACCTATCCATAAAAAATAGTACCAAATAGATGCATTAGTCTTAAGTGTCCTTTACTTAAGTTCTATTTATGTAAAACAGTTAGAGATATTTTGTAAACCAATCTTGATATTTTTCAAGATATTTTAGTTTAGAATTTGTATAAATACTTCACTCCTTGAAGTATTTTTGTGTGGAATAAAATTATCAAGACTAAAATAGACGTTTTTATTGAAACATTGGGATTTTATGTGACTTAAGTTGAAGTAGCAGGCTGGAAACTGAAGCAAATAGACATCATAACTAATGATCCTCGTGCTGATCAGATGAGTATTATATCTTCCATTTTTCATTGTTTACTTCTTTAAGTTTCATTCATACATATTGTGTTATTTTCTATCTTAAATGAATAACTAGGAAAGGTATTACAGAATCAGTGTAAAAAACTCTCTGTTCTTACTAGTTTTCATGTTTATGTTTTCTGTTGATTTCCATACTTTAGAATTCTTAATTTCCCTTAGTCTAGATCATACAAATTCATCAAAATAGCCTTTTTAAACCCTCTGAAGATCATCTATATTACCTTTAGTATCTTTTTTCTTTTGACTTTAGTTTTCTAGTCTTGCTTGCTATAAATTTGACTCCATTGCCCAATGCTTAGGTAGATATTTCTATGGTTTCCCTTGTAGCCATTTATTCCTACCAACATACAAAAAATAAAACCAAATTGTCCACTCATAGCTAGCCTAAAATCCATTACAAAAAAAAGCTAAATCTTAAGGAGATATCCCTCTCCGGAACTCAGGAAGGCTAGATCCTGAATTCTAAAAGAGGTTTTTGGTTACCCCTAGTTTTCTTTAACTATAAACCAAAATCCCACCACGTAAGAATTACTAGGGTGATAACACCACTCATTGTCACTGATAGTTAATTTTACTCGTATAGCTGGAAATATACACGTAACGCCAGGTTGTTCTTAGTTTACTCTGTATAGGTGATTGGAGTTTTCAATCTTGTAACTCGATTTCCTTCATTTTTTCTAGGCATTGTGCGTGGCATAGAATGTCGAACCTGAGTTTCATATGAAATTCAGCTGATGGGGTCCTAGATTAAACATTTATACCATATGTATGTTTTATGCCCTTATGGGTACCTACAACCCTTCTCGGTAATGGTATTCTTGTTCGGTAGAACGCAATAAACGTTACATTATGACCCTCTTGAATACAGGATGGAGGAGCACCAAGTTCTTGAAGGTTTGTTTAATTTTTAGCTATTGGCACATGCTTCCCCTTTACATTTTAATTCTCTAAGTTCTGAATTATCATTATTTTCCTTTCCTCATCAATCCATTCCAATAATATTTTTTCTATTTCTGACACACGTAAACATTCCTACTATTCGTATGATTTGGATAGCACAAATTTTTCTTATTTCCACTGCATCATGATACTTATGGTTTATGTATCTTTCTAGACCCGTCCAAACCATTCTATGGGGTCACGAAAAATGTGAAAATGATTCCACGTATTTTAAATTCTTCTAGTTAATTTTTTGTGTCAATAATACCACTCACTCTCTCTGTAGATACAATTTTTGTTTTGTTTTAAGGACTAGCTATATGGTCCCTAGTTTTTTTTTATGTTGCTGTGTAATAGCATTCCAAGTAAATCCTGTCATTTGTTTTATATGTATCTATTTCCATTCCCTTTCCTAAAAGGGTTAACTCAGTTGTATTCCCAAGCTGATTATGTTTTTTGGTAATTCCTTTGGACTGTTTTGGAGATTCCTTTGGACTGTTAATGTATTATACCCAGATAATGTGATTTGAGATAATTTTGTAGTATTTCTCTATTTTAATTGAGATATGCTTATTGTAATTACCTCTGTTAAAATTACCATGATATGTTCTCTATGATATTTCTTGGATTAATGTATTATATGTACTGTATATAAAACTCTGCCTTTGAATCTAATTTCCTTTTGAACATGTTTGTTTAGTAGCAGTTTCCATCGTTAAATTTCTAGAAGATTGATTATTTAATTCCTTTAAGATAAATGTATGATGGATTTTAAACACCATCACTACTATATTTATAATATTTTAAATTTCCATACAGACCATGTGACCGCTCTACTGGTTAATCATAATTTCATGTATCCTATTCGATAAATTTATAATTCATTTATCCTTGTAATACAAAACTTGAATTAAAAAGTATCTGTGAATTTCACATACCTATACAACTTCCTTTCGCTCATGTATAGGTTTAATATACCTCAGAAGTTAATTCTAAGATGAATTGATTCTTGACTAGGTGTATAAATATCTAAATAGATTCAACAGATCTTGGAATGTAGTAAAACAAAATAATGAATCAATTTTAGAAATTGCTGAAACCAATTATGTTCACAAAATCACATGAAGAAGAAAGAGAAATAATTTCAATCATACAACACTAAGATTTATCTTGGGAAAGCCTCAAATAAAAACACAACTATATATATATTACATAATGTCAAGAACATGAAACAATATAATTTTATTTCCCTTCCAAAGAAACCTTTGCACTTTGCTGAAATGCACACTGATCTAAGAATTTTTGGTCCAATATTTAACCACTTCCTTGCCTCTTCCTCACTTTCCTTTCCCACCAATTACTGGGCTAACTAATCCCCTATTAATTAGTAAATTCCCATAAATATACTATGCAATACATCCAAGAAGTCGTGATGACATCATGCATAAACTGTACAATTTTCTAATTATACAACTAATAGATCTCTTCCCTTTAACTCCAATATAAAATGGGTCTTCCTTAGATCTAACATGCAACAACTATTTATAGTGAATTATCAGTTATCTGATTGATCACTGCGTGAGAATAAAATCATATTTAATTCACTAGACATATCACTAGATCATCTCTCAAGTAGGACTAGTTTTACTGATTTTAAGACAAATAATTGAGTTAACTAATTAAAACTCAAAATAAACTGCAACTAGACCCCCAAAAGCATAGGTATGGCTCTACATGTCTCAAGTTTGACCCTAAAATCTAATTGACTAAGCTCACTAAGTATTCCTAACTCATTTAACTAATACAAGTTGTCATAAAATGTGGAATTATAATTTCCTTCTAATTTAATTAAGGAAAAATTAAATTAGAAGCCATTTATTGTTGCCATTTCAATGCTCCCTTTGAAAAAAAAATGGATTTTTGGTTACCCTGATCCTACCTCTATGGAACTTGAAATTTCCTCTTGACAGTACGTTCACCAAGATTTTTTCATCCTCCTCCTCCATGGCAATGTACTATAATGATATAATCTGCATCAACACACAATCTCTGAGATGGTGATACCAGATATCAAGATGCTTAGACCTATCATGAAAAACTGGATTAACCGAGAGTTTAATGCAACTTTGATTATCACAATAGATCATGTCCAGACCCATCTTTCAACCAAACAACCCAAAAATTATCTTCCTCATCCATATGGCCTCACATGCTGCCTGAATGGCTAGCATGTACTTTACCTCTACTGAACTAAGTGCAACTGATATCTATTTTTTGTTGTACTTGGAATTTTTTTTTGATCCTATGATGAATATGCCCTCTCATAAGCTCTTATAGGTAGATGGAATCCCTAGAAAATCTGCATTTGTGAAGCCTTCAAGCATCACACCCTCTATCTATTTGTAACATAGCCCAAACTCTGTAGTACCTCTCAGGTATCTCAACACATGTTTCTCTAACTTCCAAAAGAGTTTGGTAGGCTTAACAATAGCTTTACTAAGATCGTTAACTATATATCATATGTTTGGTCGTGTGTTCACCAAATACATGAGTGAACCCACAAGTTGTCTATAGATGGTAGCATCTACTACTTCGCCTGAAATAGCATCTTCCTTCCTCCAATTTCCTACTAGAAGAGTCTCGATTTTTTTTCTTCCCTCCATGAGGAACTTTTAGTGAATCACGTTGGCATACATTCCATAAGATAAAAATATCTCCCCATCTCTTTTTCATATTTCCAATCCGAGGAAATAGTGTATGAGCCCCGTGTATGTCATCTCAAATTGTCTTCCAAGACCCTCTTCGTAATACTTGATTATTTTCTCATCACCTTTCAGTATCAAATCGTCTACATAAATTGAAATGATCAAACGTTTACATTCTACCACAATATGGTAAAGGTTCGCATCTAATTCGCTCTTGTTCAACCCCAACCCGGTGAAATAGCTATCGATCGTGGTGTACCAAGAATGAGGTGTTTGATTCAGACCATACAATGCTATATTAAGATTGCACACATGCGACTCTTCGTCTAAGGTCTAAAAACTGTATGGCTACTCAATGTACACCTCTTCATCAATTACCCCATTGAGGAAGGTTTTTTTTACATCCATCTCATGTATCTTCCATCCCATCTATGCTAAGAATGCAAGGATGGATCTGATTGATGAGTACCTTGTGACTCGTCCAAAGGTCTCATCACAATCAATCCCCTCCACCTAAGAGAAACAACTTGCCACAAACCCGGCCTTGTGCTTCTCCACAATCCAATCTACTTTTTGCTTCACCTTGTAGATCCACTTGGATCCTACAACTGTTTTCCCCTCTGGTCTTGGGACAAATTTCAAAGAATTGGAAAATTGGTGCCATCAAATGAAATTTCTCTACAACCACGAGTACATACTTGTTTGCACAAATTATGTAACAAAATGGGTATAAGACAAACATATTTTATTTTAAACTCAAAATTTTGTAGTTACATTTCTTTTTTAGTATATCTTTACTCATTTTGGTGTTATAAGAGACATTATAACATCTCAAGGTACCCAATTCCCATCCAATTTGGAACACAAGATCATGGTGCATTATAAAATCAAGCGCCAAAATTCTACTCCATATCATCCACAAGGCAATGGACAAGTGGAATCTACCAACAATTTTCTTGAAGGAATTCTTACTCAAATTATGCATTTTTGTAGGAAGGATTGGGCAGAAAAGCTTATAGAAGCACTATGGGAATAACAAACCACATGGAGGAACACAACTCGAAATAGTCCTTATGAGCTTGTTTTTGGAAAGCAACTTTTGTTTCCAATTGAGTTCCATGTGGAGACCTACAGAACAGTTTCTAAATCCGGCCTTGAGCTATGAGAAGCTTAAAGGGAAACACTTGCATGATTGAATGTCTTAGATGAGATCCGACGAGATGTTATTCAAAGAACTAGCATAGTACAACAATAAAGATCAAAATGACATGAAAAGTTTATCAAAGCCAAAAATTTGAAGCAAGGCGATTGAGATCTTCTTTTTTATTCCAAATTCAAATATTTTCAAGGAGAATTTCAATCTTATTGGCTTCGTCCTTATGAGATTGATACTATCTTTTATAATGGAGCAGTCAAAATCAATAATATTTACGATGAACAAATTTTTTTCCTTGTTTATTTTTCATGGATTGATATTATAGCGTAAACCACTAACAAGGGAAGAATTTGTTAAATACTTGCAAGAGAATTCTGAATTTAAGTTGGTCAAGAAAAGAGATTCTTCTCCTCACTCTCCAACTCCATTGTAATTTATTTTCAATATATATATATATATATATATATATATATATATATATATATATATATATATATATATTTAGTTAGTTAGTTAGTTAGTTAGTATAAACATGTAAACCAACTATGTTGTCATGTTTATACATAAAATATTAATTGAAAAAAAAAAAAAAAACTCTTCGTAGACTAGATTTTCAAAAATACCCTCTTTCTTATCCCTATTTCTTTTTGTCCTTCTTTTTCTTCTAATAAATTTTCTAGTGGATAGATATATTTTCTAATAAGGATCAGTATTCCTACTGACCATCAAAAGAAGCAACAATAAATAAGCCTCCTGTGAGAAAAATAAAATATGAGATATGACATGCAAAAAATAGAATTCATATCATTTTGAAGTGAATTTTAATTTCTCCAACCATATTAAATTTCTACAACAAAATAGCTATCATGGGAAAAAAAAAACATAGGTATGTAAGAATTTTCAAATTATATTTCATATAGGAGCTTAGGTTTCAATTTATGGATGATTGTATTAAAAATTTGAGGAAGTTATAAATTTTCTATCATATTCATAACCACTATACCATATCTCCTCATAATTACACTACTAGTCACATCAAAGTTTGATAAGGAATTAAACACATAACACCGATCCTTTGAAATCAGATCTCAAAAATTGTGAAGGCGCAATCGAGACACAATACAAATTCTTCCATCATCGCCTTACCTTTCTATCATTAAAACCTGCTTCATAACCATTCTTCTCATTTTCAATTCAGATTTAGTTCATTCATTCTCTAAAAGTTTCCATTTTCCTAGTTGAAAAAATAAGTCAAGGTTGTGACTTCTTCTCACCTTGGCAATGCTTGTTCATTCTGAACCAAATGGAGTAAAATTTCTCTAGGAATATCCAAGGGTTAAAGACCAATTGCAACTAGTGGGAAGGCTCCAGTTTTTTGAAAAATTCAATGGGTATGAAAAAAAAGTTACGAAAGCTTTCATCCGAGAATTTGATGTAGTAGTAGTAGAGATAATATATATTAAGATCATTCTCACATAATCAATGGTAGCAGAAGAAATAGGACTTCTAAGAAATGGGGAAAGTTCATTTAAAAATAGGGAGATATAAGAGAATGATTGGGTTCATTTCCTCATAGAACCAGGTATGTATTTATCTATTATTCAAAATGGTATTCCAATTACTTAATTAAAGGGAAAATGGATAAACCTCTTTCTAGTTATTTAATAAATTTTACATGTGAAAGTATATTTTGGACAATGTGTTTCCAGCATGGTGGGCTTATGATGTATTTTGTTGAGGGGAATGAAATTAATTTTATTTCATTTATGCTTCAAAGTTTAAATAAAGTGAAATTTAGCATACACAGAGAGTTAATGTCCATTGAAAACTCCCTTTACCATCATGGACTCATCAATATTCTTGTAGAATCACATTTCAAAGCTAGAGGAGATATTTGGAAATATTTCTTACTGAGAAACCATTTTTTACAAGCCCCAAAGGAAGAAACAAATGGTCGAGTTAAAAGAATTCAAATAAAGACAAACCATAACGCTCGAAAAGAGAGAATTGGAGAAGAAATTTAGGAGCATAATGAGAGAAAAAAAATAGAGGATACATTTGAATATGATACCCCACTATACTAGTATCTTGAGAAATTTAAATAGAAAAATGAAAAACATGACTTTAGAAGAAAGAACGCTAGCTTGGGACAAAAATTATGCAAGGAAAAGAATAAAATGGAGGATAATAAAATGAAAATGCCAGATTCTAGAAGTTTGGAAGTAAAATTTAGGAGAAGAAAAATAATTTTAAAAATGTCAAGTACACAGTCACTGGAAATGATCGATCTTGTGGAAGGTTTTAATACACCTCCTCATCAAGTAGTTCCAACAAGAGAAAATCTAGAAATTGATCTAGTCCAGTAAGAAATTTATGACTATGTAGAATATCTAGAGAAAAGAGAAGAATGGAAAGGAAAAAAAAATCAATATCAAATGGGTGAAACTTCATTAACAAAACAAAATGTAGGACAAGAACACATAATTGAATAATATCTAAGGAAAGACATATACGAGTTGGAGGTTCTTAACAAACACTTAATTCAGGAAAGGAAAGAAGAAAAAATTCAAAATAAGATACATAAAACCAAAAATGATAATGTACTTCTACACCTCTATGATTGATATAAGAAGAATAGGAAACTTAAGGTTCAAAACAAGTTTCTCAAGAACAAAATGAGAGGGTTACATGGAAGAATTTTGATGAAGAAATCAAGGACAACTTCCAACACTAAGAAGAAAAAGAAAAAGACTAGGTGTGGATGTGCTTGTACAAGCTTCAAATATCATTCACTAAAGGGGAAAATAATAAACAGTTTTGAATTTTTGGTGCATGTGGAGATGAAAAACCTTTCGTGTGGGGAGATGTTGAAGTCTCGAATTATTTATTTTTCACTACACTTTTTTCCATCTCATTTCACCTTTTTGTCACCATTTTATAGAAATATCATAATTTACAAGATCATAAAGTTCAACTCTTAAAAATGCATTCCTCATCCATAATTAGAATCTATGTTTGTTAATGAATTATAACCAAAACGGTATTATAGTGACCAAATCATAAGCATTCTGCAACTAATATTTGTTTCCGAAGAGGCTGCAACACTCCAATAAAATGATTAAGACTACTAGGAGGTGACAAATTTATACCATATTGATAACACCTATGAGCATCACTCGACATGCTACAAGGATTGATAAATGTAGAAGTCAAATTCAAATTCAAACTTTGAAATCGACATATATTAATCAAGTAAAGGAAATGCAGGAATATAACAACATCAAGCAAGTGATATTGAAGACTTGATCAACTGTTATACTTAGGATCGATATGAATCTCCTATGACTTTCTCTTTGAGTAGAAAGTCATAAAAGGATTGAGCTTCAAATTGAATCTATCTCGTAGATGTGAATATGACTCATTCCATGTCGGCTTAAAACTATTAAAATCATTTTATGAAATTTTTATAAAGGTTGTAAGATGAGATGTGAGACATAAGTTTTTTTAAAATATTAATTTTATAATTTCTTTACTATAAAGATAGGTGATACTATGCTCCAGCTTAATATAATTTCCTTTATTCTTAATGGGTGTACAAGATCTTGTGATTACTAGCTGACGTGCACTCACGGGAAGGCCTGTGTCGAGTTGTGAGGTTTTATTTATATTTCTTTTTTCCATTACCTATTTTTAGTATTATAGCTTCTTTGAAGAATTTTTTTCCATCATAATTACATTTCTTATGATTCTCATTTTCATTGCAGAGTACTCATTAAAAATATATATATATATATATATATATATATATATATATATATATATATATATATATATATCGATTAAGAATGAATCTTCTTTCCAAGACTTAATTGCTTCATAGCTTAATCTGATTTCTTAAGAGCTTGTGAAATACTCTTTAGAGGCTCAATGTGCACACAAGTAATTATTATCAACTTGTAAACATTTTAATTTCATTTTTTACAAGTAGGAATTATATCGTTTTTATTTTCATTTATATTTCATGTAATTAGTATATAATTTCCATAACACGATTTATTGTAGAAGTTTCTTTCACCAAGATAATAGTGTAGAATGTTTTCAATTCTGCTAAATAGAATCACATATGTTTTCTTGAACTTGATTTCTAAGCATTTCCTATCGTGCAATTAGAAGTACGCTTGAATTCTGTAATTTATTTAAATTTTCACATTCTGCAAAGTAATGAATTTCAATTCAGTTAGGTAGGATTTGATATAAATTTGGATTGAAAGAACATTTTTGTAATTATTCTCCAAATTCTGTTAAAAATCTTTGTCCACAGTTAGAATTAATTTCATTTCTAGAATCAATCAATTCACACAAAGAATCCTAGCATATATAGTTCACATACATTTCATAAGTAGATGAATCCTTGTTGACAATTCATGAAGTAATTTAAGTACAATTAAATTTCCAAAGAGTCTCACAGTAATTTCTAGTAGACATAAATTTGGCATATTTAGTTAATATCCAATATTTAAATGAATATGAATATTTATAAATCATGAGTTCAATAGAACAAACCAAGTTGAGTTAAGGAAGGAGGTTGAAAATTTAATGGAAGTGGAAAAGGATGAAAAATTAGTGACTATTAGAAATATGAAAAACATATTAGCAATAGAGACCAAAATAAGAGTAACAAATAAGAACTTGGAACACTTCAAATGATTTTTTGGAGCTATCATCACTTTCCATGATTAAGGGTCCTATGTTAAGTTAGATCCTAAGTGAACTTGATATTATTTTCTAAATATAAACTTGGGAGCCTCATGAGTCTTAGTTCCATGACATATAATGATTCATTTTGTTGCTAGCATGGAATCATAAATTCTATTACATAGGGATTGAGCTAATAACTTGCTATATAGAAGAGGGTATTTCTCCTCACACTAAACTTCATAATATATGACCAATCAATTAGTTAATTTGGATTGAAATATTTAACATTAATTCTAAGAGGATATATATCACATTATTTTATATCAAACTTTTCATTTCTACCTTTTATTAGAACAATCTAGATAAAAATGTACCTAAAAATACCCTAGAAGAAGATAATAGTATTAGGAATCAATTTAATATCCTCTTTTTATGATTAATGATACAATCAAAATTAGAAAATCTATTCTTCTAATCAATTATTCCAATCCTCACCCACTTTGGCCAAATGAAAACCTTATTTAGCTAATAAATACAAAAATTACTCTACAAACCTAACCAAGATTTTTTTTTTTGTATAAATATAGTCAAGCTTTGTAGTTATCAATAACTAATAATTTGTAACACTATAATATTAAGTTCAAAATACAACTATATATATTGTATTTATGGGATCAATAATATTTTCTTTGATCATGTGATATAGGATATATCTGCTTCAAACCAAATTGGGAATGTTGACCCCTTAAATGATCATGACCTTGAATATTATGATATAACTTTAACCTAAATACATACTTCGACATACAAAAAAAAAGCCACATTTTTTATTCAATTTTTCCTCTATTACAATAATACTAGTCTCAAAGCCTATCTAAAAAACCTATGACAAACATTAGTTCGTATATCTTACTTAAACCCTATCAACGTGTATCAAAACAAAGCAAAAATAATAGGGAGAGCTAGACCAATCACACCTTATCGAGAATGGTTACTCCTTTCTTATCCTTGATAGATGAAAACTCTATACATTCATTTCTTTGTTCCTTACACATATGGCCTACGAAAAAAATTCCAAGAACTTCACCTTAAGCTACATTCCTACAACAATGTTAGAATTATGAAACCAATATACCAAAGTACATATGCATTCACATGAAGTAAACACTCAATAAATGGGAGGGGAAGGTAGTTTCTCTAATTATATAAAATAATTTGCAATAGCTGCAACACTTTTAGGTTGCTTGACTCAAGCTCCCACTCTCACCAATACTCATAGCCAAGCTTAGTACAAACTTTGACTTATGTTAAGGTAGACTGAAGTATTCAATCTAAAACATATTCCTATTTTCACCTTCCTCCACTTTTCCTCATGGAATATCTTTTATTTTATATATGAGTTGGATGGGTAATTATATAAAAGGAGATATCATTGTAACTTAGAAATATTCAGTCCTTTCACCCTTATCTTAAATTTGATAATGTCTCTTCCCTTTTAAAGGATTATCCATCCAATTTAACCACCCTAACCACTTGAATTATTAGTGCCTAAAGATTTGGATCGTTCAATTCTTCTCTCTATGGTTATTCAGTATGTGACACCCTTTTCAATGGTATTTGGAACATTGGAGGATTAAAACATGAATTATTTCATGGTTTCCATGAAGCTAATGCTACATTCTAAGATTATTTCTAAATTTTTTCTCTAATGGACTAGGGGAACTATCATTTTAAGCTATAATGCACATGAAACATATTTGTGAGAATGAAAGGAAATTATATTTTGACAAAAGTAACCAATATGTTAATAAAATATTTAAATAGGGATTTAAATCCATTTACATATAGGGAAAACATAAAAACAAACTCTATCATAACTTCACTACAACTCGCTCCACCTCCATTATCATATTGACTATGGAGAGATCATATAAACAATAATAATAAAACTATCAACCCTCGGTATGATACTAGTTGTAAAATTGCTAAAAAGGGGATTCGAGATGATCCTAATGAATAGTTGATTCTTGGTGATATGAATACTTACAAAGTTATTATTAAATGGAAGAAAAGGTACTATATAAATAAATATAAGTTTTTGCACGTATTCAAATCTAAAGCTAGAATTCGTAGGAAATTATAATTATCAAAACTAAAGAAAATAATTTTATTCCATGATTAATTGCAATTCATATCGTAAAAGTGATTATGAATCCCCAAATTCCATGAACCCCATTTTGAATTCCCCTAGACACAATGATATATTTTCTGTAGAAGACATTAAGGTCTGGTTAACTAGCTTGCTAATGGGAAAGCTAAGGATATTCCATGCTACCTAGATGAATTCTTTTAAATGGGAGAGCCTATCCTCATCCCTCATATATGCAAGCTCTTCAAAATAATGGCATAGAAAGTATTATTTAAGCCTTGGATGTATAACATTATTGTGCCCATGTTAAATGTGGGGATAAAAGTGTTCTCTCTAATAATAAGAACATAATGAATAGCCACATGTTATTCAAGTTGTACAAGCTTATTTTTGAAAATAAGATTACCCTATTGCTACAAATCCATATTAATTTAACTAAACGTCATGCTATGTTAGGATATATCATACAACTATAAAAAACCTTGTTACTCTTAGGATGGTTGTAAGGGAATGTTGGACTATTAAAAATGATTCTTATGTTTTTTTATTGACTTCAAAAATTCTTCTGACAAGAAAAAATTGTGGAATAGGATAGAAGAGATCATGGTTCTACTAAGTTGAGTTTTTTTTGTGATGAGGTTGCAGGAGAAATTTATCTCCATGTTTATAAACTCTAGGGGTTTTTTAGAAGAATTAAATACAATATCAAAGTCAATAAATGTTTTCCCTTATCTCCTACCTTTTTTTTGGGAGATAAATTGGTAATCTAGAATATTTTTTTGCAGATGGAGGTTTTGTTGGCACCAATGTCACCATTATAGTTATAACTCTTATCCTTAATGCCAAAAATATATTTCTTGTGGAAATGACCCATTATATTATTGGAAGAAAACTAAGAATCCTCCAATATTTCTGCTCCAAAATGCTAATGTTTATTAATATTGACAAAAATAAAATCATAATATTTAAATCTAAAAAGGCCACATGATACTTTAATATATGATAGAAAGTACATGCACTAATCTCCTTTATACAAATATCATTGAATTAATGTCTATCACATTAACCTAAATTGGAATTGTAGCGTTGACAAAATAATAAAGGGAGTATGCGAAGTTTATTATGAAATTGAAAACAATTATGACCTAGTTGACAATTGGATATGAAATAAAAAAATAAAACCACGATGAAAATAGAGATGCTTTTGACTAGTGTTATGTTATATCTATGTGAGTTTTGGTTTTGTAGTATCCTTAGTGGGTCATCCATAATTATTGAACATATATTAAAGGGATTTATATACTATAATATCAATATTAAAGTAAATATTCTCTATCTTGTCCTCTTGATTGAAGCCATAATTTCCTCATTGGAAGTATGAATATGACTATGCATGTGATGTGTATAAAGATGTTAAACAACATGGAAGCTGATAGGTTTCCTAAAATTGCTTCTAACTCTAGCAAAGACCCCCATCTTTGGCTCAAATTAGGTGGAATAAGGATTCCCAATATTGGCTAGAACATTGGGGGATAAAAGATGGGATCATTTTGCAGAATAAGCATAATATTTAAAATAATATTACATCAAAATTGAAGAGAAATTCTTTGGTGATAAAGAGTTAGAGGGAAAAAGGAAACTAAGGTATTATAAAGAGGTGATCAATGTCAATCTCATAAAGAATATCTCCCTATCTTAAATAAACACTACTAAAATACGAAAATTTTCTTATGCGCTTGATTTTGAAATTGACCAAGGTGATCAACCTCAACCTCAAAAAGAATATCTCCCTATCTTAAATAAACAATACTAAAATAAGAAATTTTTCTTATGCCCTTGATTTTGAAATTGATCATTTGTAAATTCTCAAACACTGTTAGATGAAAGAGTTTTTCACCTTTTCATCAGTAAGAGAGTTGATGATAAAAAAATTCACTCAGATTGTGGATCTTACACTTACATTCCATCTAATTGTGAGAATATTTTTTTGCATTAAAAATATTTTATATAACCTCTTAATATTTTTTGCAATAAGAACAATTTAGATAATCTCTTTCCTTTAGCATCATAACATGTTTTTGATATTAGATTAAGTTGAATGACATCACAATGCAAATATTTGATAATTTATATGAGTAATATAAGTGTTACATGCTATAACTAAAATCAAGTTGGGAGGCTAAAAAAATTTCTTCCAACCATCCAAACTAAATCCAATTGTTTCTAAATATATCATTATATTCAAGAATATTTTGTCATAGGAATAAAATATTAAAAAGTGTCCATTAATCAACTTTTTTAAATTCCAATGGACCATATTCTTCTAAGTGAACGTTAGTCATCTTCATCACTATATTTTAACCTATAAAATATCAAAGTTTGTCAAAAAATATATAGACATAAAAGAGTTAGGGTTAGCTTAATTGGTCTAGTCATGTAGCTAAAATAACTCTCTTATTAAGAGGTCACTCGTTCGATTCTCTTAATACTTTTGGAGTCAAGCTCAAAGTGGACATGCTTAATACAAATATTCCATGAACATAGCTATCACATAAAACACTAATTCAATTCTTACTCCAAAACCTATAAAATATGTAAAAGTTAATATGTGGTAGGAAAAAACTAAATAGGTATGATTATAACTGAATCTAAGAAAACTTGAGAACCAATGCATTTCAGAAAAGCCGTATATAAATTACATATAAAAAAGCAATTTCATATAAATTTTATATAGAATATATATAATCTGTTTGTGTTTCCTGTTAAACATTATACAGGTAAATTCATAGCAGCTTTATACAACTTAAATTATACATTTCTATTTAGGATATATTTCAAAGAGAAATATACATCATCCATTTTCGTGTCGACGGAATGAGTTTCCTTTCATTATATCACGAAACAGTCTGTTTCATAACCTTATGACTTATGTCCCTTTTATATGTTAAAAAGCTTAGGATATATTTTACAAGTTTAAAATATCTCTTGTTATTTAATTATTGGTATAATAATTTCATGACTATATTAATTTGATCTTAAAACAAAATATGCATTTAGAGGTGACTAATATCAATTTTAAATTTTCATTTATTAACTTATACAAGATGACTTGAATATATGAAAATATGTGATTATAATTTAGAAGATGACGCAGATGCCTTGAATATATTTCTGAGAAAAAAATATTTACCTGAATATATCCAAATATTTGATTTTAAATAATAATATTGTTTATTATTTATTAATATAAAGAAAATGGCATATAAATATGTCAAAATCTTTGATTCTTAATCCTAAAATAAAATTTTTAATTTCAATATAAAGAATTCTATTGATGGAACCAGTTTAAAAGTTGAAAAAGTCCATGTAAATATTTTCCAAATTCTTAAAATGGGAAAACTAACTGCGTTCTTAGTTAATTAATGGGAAAATAGTATTTTTATAAGACTTCATGAAAATGTACAATGGTAATTCTCATCATTATTTAATGTAACAGAACTCAAAAAAATAAATTATTCCCTCTTTTGTTTTTTGATATTTGTTAACGGCACTCTATAACCACCAGTTCATATATAAAATATTCCTATATAAATATTGTCTTAACTTCTCTAAGCATAAAAAGTGTCTTCTTGGTTGATAAATGAGAGAAAATAACTCTTCTGATTATAAATTGGCACCATTTAATCTATATCTCCATAAGTTCAGTAGCCGAATTTCTTGGCTTCTTAAGTGGCAAAAGCAATTTTCATTCAAAAATTCATCCACCTTTGTATCTATATCTTTAAAAAACGTGTTGCGAAGAACAACATAAATTAATTTCAAAGGGATGGAATGCGATACCATGATATCCCATGTCCTCTATAACATTATCTTTATGAATTGACAAATTAATTTATCGAATTTGCTTCAAAATAATTATTGCGAAGAATCCTTGAGGTTAGAGAGCATGTTATAGTTTATTCCGTATCTTGATGAGCTTCTTGCTTCGATAAGTACCAGAAATTTGATTCACTGAAATCACAACCTCGGCCTTATTTGGGTGTCCGCCTTTGTATTTGGTCGTGCCTTGAGTGTCTAGATTCAAGCCACTTTGCGTCCTTGATTAGATGTTTCCCAACTGCTTTGTTATAAATTTACGACTATAGAGAATCTACATTGACATATGACACATCATTATACATTGCTGAAAACTGCATAAATGTTGGAAATACTCCCAACCACCGCCATAAATAAAGCTCGGCAGCAACTTACACTTCATCGAATTTTTTGTTGCAAGAAAGACAAAGCACAGGTCCAATCCTGCGTTTCTTCATGAAAAAGAAAAGAACAAAGTACCTGAGCCACACTCCGCGTCACTCCACGTTTAATTCTTTACCCGTTGTATTAACTTATATTTTTTCCCGCATATTGCACCCCGCAAGTTTTAACCTTTGCTTATGTTGGACATCTAATCCTCTATGGGTAGGTGTGGAAGCTGAACCATCACAAAAGGAGTCCAAGTGACCTTCGAATGTTGAATCCAATGGTCACCTCATTGTATTACAAATGTACATCATATCAATGGTAATATGCAATGAATGCTTATCTCTCTATTTGTGTGTTTTATCTTCTCATACACCATGTGTGCGTTTAACATGGTATCAGAGCGGGTTACTTCCTGCCTTGCTGAAATTTGAACGTGCAGTGTTTTTGAGCATTTCTCTACCTTTGTGCAGGATTGTCCATTTGTCAGTGATTTCTTGCCTGGTCTCTGAGCTCTCTACATTCTCAAAATAGCTATAAGTGTGCAGTGTCTCATACTTAGCATTAATTCTTGCCCTACTCATTAACCACTCTCTCTGGAAAAACAATACGTGTCTTTTCCAAAGTTTGGATACAACTATTCTTGGTGCCCTGGCATTTTTAGATTTTGTCAGCTCCAGTTTAAGATGTTGTGCCTATTTTGCATAACTTTCAACTAACAACTCCTCCCACAAGGTAACCTCTATTGTGGTTGTGCTACTCCGAACTCCCGGTATCTTGACCCCTAATCTTCCTGCACAGTCTCATTCCTGTTACAAAAGAATTCCTCTACCGAGAACCTTCGCTACCTAGATGGTGTGCCCTCGCTCCCCTCAGCTTAGTGGCTTCTTGAAAGCCCACACCATCAAGCCACTTCCAATTCGGTATCGTTGAAGTAGCTTCTTCTTCTTTGGCTTGTGGAGGCAAATCTTCATCAACGTGATTGTTAACTGTTGTGATGGTTAGTTCATCCAATGGCTGCTCTTGAAGAACATGAACTTTCTCCTCCTGCCGGAAATTAAATTCTGCGGGCTCCTCCACCGATGAAGAAGAAAGTGATAATGCAGGGGTGGCAAGACATCTAGTGTGCTGCTGCGAATCCCGACGGCTCTCGCTCTGGCGCTTCAGTGCCAATTCCCTTCATTTCTACTGATCGGAAATAGTGTTCTGCTTGTGAACACAGCCAGCCAGTGTATGTGGTCCGGCCATGGTGATGGCTAAGTCTGCAATTAAATTCAGATCCTTTCAAATCGTAGCATCTCGGCCTCCCGACGCTGCCATTACAGTCCACTCCTCCACGCTGCTCAGGTCTCCCTCCACGCCAGCTCTAGTTGCTCCCTCTTTGCACATTACTTGCAACCTCAATAACTCCTCTCCTCCGTGGCACTGCTTAGGCAATTCGACCACTGTAATAGACATTGCTTCCTCCATTACACAGCCCAGTCTCCTCTATTTTACCGTGCCCACTGCTCCATCGCTTCTACCTACCCTCATTTGAGCACTCTTCTTGTTTAGCCTGTGGATATTGTTGGTGATCTGGACTCTGTTGCAATGGATCCCAATAATCTTCTTGACTAGCTTTTGGTCCTAGCAAGCGATTCAAATTATCTTGCAAGGGTGCGGCATGTGAGCAATCTGCTCATTTCGTTGTAGCTAAATGAATGAATGAATGTACCTTCTCTTTGAGGGTTGGCTAAAATTAGATGGTCAAAGCTCTATGTTAAATTCGTTGGATGTCGTGAGCGTTGATTGGAACTTGTAATATGCAGTGAAGCATTTACGCTCTATTGGAGACAAATGTTGTATGTGCTACAGATTAACGTTGTGCATAAACTATTTGCCTCGCTTTGGGTTATTACAACAGCAACACAGTGAGGGAGGACCGGAGCTCAGGAGCAGAGACCAACTCTACAGCAAGTGTAAGGAGAAATATAAATCTATTCCTCCTTCTCCACTATATACGTCATTTGGTATCGACTCCTCCATTTGGTAGAGCCTTGTTCCCATTATAGAGTCGACTGTAATATTAATCTCCATGCGTATGTTTAACATGTCAGTTAAATTATAGGCATATTACGGTTTCTAAACAATGTTTTTATACTTGCAGAGACAACCAAAATTCTTGTAGTTTGTTTGTGGTTTGGAAGTCCGAATTCTCATAAAAAATGAAGCCAATCCATCATTAGAAAAGAGGCACACTGAGTATAGGCACTTAGGGGCTGCGTTCATCATCCATCAACTTCAACAACTCACTGTCATATTCTCTTTGAGCACAAGTGATTCGATTAAGGGAGCGTTGATGGCTGCCAATTAATGCACAGCTTTGCCTAAACGTGATGCAATAGGGAGTGAATACACTTGTGTGAGGAGTTGTGTGTTTATTCTATTTTGGTGCATGGAAATGCATGTTGATTCGTTAAAAATGACTCAAATTTATGAAATATTAGAGTTCCTAAAAACTCTGATAAAATCTACTACTAATAACACAATCCAAATCAGTATGGAAACTCTCTTGGATATTGGAACCTGTTTGGAAAATGCACATGAAAAGATAGAGTTTTTGCCACTTGAATCATAGTTACAGAGAGATGAGTTATAACAGCATAAGCATTGTGGCACCCATCAACAGCCAGCAAGTAGTCAAATCAGTAACATTGAGGTTGACTCCAATCATGTGCCTATTTTAGGAGAATATTTGCATGCAGATGTAGAAATTCAGCTTGCACTTCCCAAACCCATCATCAGACCTTGGGAAGAGCTCGTCCATAACAATCACAAAAATAGTCTTGGATATGACAAGGATTTGTCCTTCCATATTTTGGAGTAATCCAAACCCATCAAATTTTAGAGTGTTGGATTTCTTTATGACAATTCAACTTCAGTTGTTCCAGATCCTGCTCCTCTTCCAAATCAGAAACAACAGATTGAAAAATGCCAACACTGTGATCGAGTTGGCCATATGAAAGATCACTTTTTTGATCTTCACCCATGCAAGAACTGTGGTCGACACACCCATTCTTCACACAAATGTTTTAGAAACAAGCCTCCCGCAAGAACAAAGATTCATCTTAGATGGATCGCTTCTTGGCAATGGACATCAATAGTGAAGAAGATGTTTAAGTCGCATGTCAGAACTTGTTCTACAATATTAAACAATCTTGTAGTTGAGTTTTCACCATCATCTCACCTTGTACATGACAAGGGGTAAAATGGTGGTCATGTACAAGCTTCAAAGCCACATCAAGCGAGCCTGAGCCACAATCTCTCATTCCAGATTCAAAGTTGTAGCGAGAGACATAGCAGTTCAAGCGAGCCTGAGACACAATTCATCATTCTAGATTCATAGTTGTAGCCAGAGACACAGATGCCCATGAGCATGCCTTTGGTTGGTGGACAACCTTAAACCATCTATGTGAGGTTGATATTCTTCCTCTTTCAGAACACTTCCTCTAGTAGAAGACTTCAGCTTCTTGCCAGCTTTGGAAGAGTTCTAGGAAATGCATTAAGAATTCCAGTGTTGGTGGTCATACTTAAACCATCACAGGTTGTAGACTTCCCTTCTTTCAGGTTGAGGGTCTCCCTCTTCAAATATGAGTGACACTTCCTCTAGCAGAAACCCTTATCTTCTTTCCAGATTTGGAAGAGTTCCGGGAACTGCAATAAGCATTGCGTTGCAGTGTTGGTGGTCATCCTTAAACCACCTCTTTATGCCAACATTTAAGAGAGCTGATTCACTCTAAGTGCTGCCATGCATACTTTGTAGATTTGTATTACAACTTTCTTCTTGGACTCACACATACCCCTTCTGATTAAGGGGGGGAATATTGGACACCTAATCCTCTATGGGTAGGTGTGGAAGCTAAACTGTCACAAAAGGAGTCCAAGTGACCTTGGAATGTCGAATCCAAGAGTCAGCTCATTGGATTATAAATGTACATCATATAAATGGTAATATGCAACGAATTCTTATCTTTCTATTTGTGTGTTTTATCTTGTCATTCACCATGTGTGTGTTTAACAACCTCTTAAGCCTTCGTCGAAAGCTAAGTTTCTGCTAATGCGATATCGGTGGCACCCAAAAACCTTTACGGCATTACCAATCCTCCCACAAACATTTGTTATTTCATTATTCATTACCTTTTGTCTTTTCACACCTTCCGCCATTTAAGTGCCCGCCTACCGCACTTTGCACATTTTACCATTTACCTTTTTTACCGCTCGCACTTTGCATTTTTTAAGCCTTACCTTTTAGCGCCCACAAGTTATCCTTTTATGTTGTGATGCGATGTATTAACACCCGTGCATATCAATGGGCATGGTCACCATTGATCTCATATCGACGGTCACCCATGGGCACAAAAAGCCCATCTCTTAACCGAAAGGGTACCTCTACTGTTGACCTCGTCCGGCGTCTTTTGACCAAGATCAAAAGGTGATATCTACTTTGGGGGCACAACACAAATGATCGAACCATACCCCAAGGTCCCTCCGTAGTGACGTATTACGTCAGTTAAAATTTAAGATTGTCGATGTGTGATGGAGCACTGGATGCGATGTGGTTTCATAGATGGAACCCATAAAATTTCAAGTCCAACAGTTTGTGTTTTGTACGCTATTTCATGTAGAAAACAACATACCAAGAAGAAATATGTTCTGGTTGTTACCTACCCATTTCTGCATTAAATCGCATTTAATTTTCAGGCTTTGGCCAATTTTTTATTAAAGAGATTTAATTTTCATATGTTCAGAGAGATGAATGAAGAAAAGTATTCCTCTCCTGTTTTTCTCTCTGTCTATCTATGTATGATTGTTATTTTCGCATTTTGTGCATTCTCTGTGTTGTGGGGGAAATAAATCCATCTGTGTTTTGTTTATTCAAGATATTCCAACATGGTATTAGAGCATGTCTAGGCTCTCAGTCAAAGAAAGATTCTTTACTAAAGAAGCAGTAAGATTGTTTGTAGAAGTCTCTAGCAGTGAGAAATATTTTACAGCATTAAGAAAGTTTTTGTTACACAGTCAAGATGGTAGTAGTAGGAATAAGCTTGACTAATCCCCAACTACCACAGTTAAATGGGAAGAATTATGATTTTTGGGCTATTACAATGAAGGCCCTGTTCTCATCACAAGATATTTGGGAGCTGGTGGAACATGGTTTCCAAGAACCAGCAGATGCAGCAACACTTAATGCTTTGACACAAGCACAAAGAGATTTGTTGAGTGAAAATAAGAAGGAATCCAAAGCCCTCTTCTATATTTTCCAAGTAGTACATGAGAGTATTTTCCCAAGGATTTTAATAGAAACAAAGTCTAACGAGGCATGTGATACCCTCTAGATAGCCTATCAAGGCATGAAAAAGGTGAAGACAAAAAAACTTCAAATGTTGAGAAGAGATTTTCAAGCTCTTTCTATGAAAGAGTCTAATAACATAGACTCATTCTTCACACATGTGATTGGGTTGGTTACCCAGATAAGGTCTCATAGAGAGACAATTGAAGAAAGGATAATAATGGAGAAAGTCTTAAGAAGTCTACCATCAATTTTTGATGTCATAGTAGTGGTCATATAATAGACAAAGGATCTCTCACAATTTTTAGTGGATTAGCTAAGAGCTTCATGCATCAATGATGTCTCATGAGCACAAATTGAACAGAGCAACAAACTCCTCATTGGAGCATGCATTTAAGACACAAATGTCTTTTGGTCGAGGTAGAGGTCAAGAAAGATCAAACTACCGAGGAAGAGGAAGAAGTCCACACAGAGGTGGAAGAAGCAGCCCTGCAAGCACAAGTGGAAGGGGCAGTAATCAAAATCCAAGCCAAGGCTCAAGCCAAAATCAAGCACAAGGACAGAGGTATGATAAATCTCAAGTCCAATGTCATTATTGCAAAATGTATGGCCATTATGCAAATGAATGTAGAAAGAAGAAAAATGACATGGGTAGTGAACTTAGTGTAAATTTTATAAAAGAAAATCAGAACCAAGGAAATCTTCTTTTAACTTGTAATGCATCACAAGAAAAAGAAGAAGATATATGGCTCTAGATTCATGGTGTATTGACCATATGACTGGAAACATAGCAATGTTTTTCAATCTAGATGAAAGTGTAAAATCTGAAGTGACAAAGGGGACTGATAGCAAGGTCTTTGTCATGGGAAAAGGAAGAGTAAAAACATTGACAAAGAAGGGAGAGAAGAAGTTTGTGCCAGATGTATATCATGTACCTAGCCTAAAATGCAACCTTCTAAGCATTGGACAACTCGTGAATAAGGGCTAAAATGTGTTTTTTAAGAATGATGTGTGAACAATCATAGATATACGTCCAAGTAGACATGTCATTGAAAAAGTGCATATGACAAGCAATAGAATGTTTCCTCTCAAGATCAGATCAGACTTGAAGGAAAGGGGTGTTGTAGCAGTAGTCACAAAAGAAATATTTCAAGAAGAAGTCAAAGATAAGAACTAGTTATGGCATTTGAGAATTGGACATCTCAATTTTGGAAGTTCAAATTTGTTGCACATAAAAGGCATGGTAAAGGGATTACCACTCATAGAGAAACTAGACAGCCTATGTGAATGCTACATCTTGGGCAAACAACATAGAAAATCATTTACAACAGGAAAGAGTATAAGAACAAAGGCACCCTTGGAGATTTTCCACTCAGATTTATGTGGACCAATGCAAACGCCATCATTAGCTAGCAGTCACTATATGTTGACCTTTATAGATGATTACAGAAGGAATACATGGGTTTATTTTCTAAAATAGAAAAGCGAATTTTTTGAACAGATCTACCACTTCAAATCTCTTGTTGAGAAGCAAAGTGGACACTACATAAAAGTGTTGAGAACTGACAGAGTTGGAGAATATATCTCCAAAGACTTCCTATGTTTCTAGAGGGAGCATGGGATTCACAAAAAGTTTACCACAAGGTATACACCTCAGCAAAATGGTGTAGAAAAAAGAATGAATAGGACCATCATGGACATGGTAAGAAGTATGTAGAAGTCAAAGAATTTTCCAAATGAGTATTGGGAAGAAGTTTTAAATTGTTCAGCTTATATTTTAAATAGATGTCCAACAAAAGTTGTTATGAACATAGTTCCAAAAGAAGCATGGAGTGGAAAGAAGAAAGTTGTCACTCACATGAGATTATTTGGATGTGTAGCATATGCACATGTCCTAGATCAGTTAAGGAATAAGTTGGACTGCAAGGGGGATAAGTGTATATTTGTTGGATAAAGTGATGAATCCAAGGCATACAAGATCTACAATCCACCAACCAAAAAGGTAATAATCAACATAGATGTTCAGTTCATTAAATAATAACCTTGGGATGGAAGTTTAGAGAAAACAGTGAATGTGAAGACATGTATTTCACATGAAGACAAAGTGGAACTGATTGCAGAAAATACTTCCTCAACGGTGGCTCCTCCTCCACCTACACAAGCTCAACAGAGCACACCATAAACAAGCAATATAATAGCAGTACAAAACCAAGAAATTGTTTCTCCAAGCACACCGTAGGGATCAAAAAATCCCTCAAGTTCAAGTGCAACTCCAAGCACATCTTCAGCAAATACAAGAAGACCAAAACTCAAAAATTTAAATGAAATTTATGAGCAAGAAGAAGTGAATAGTAATGTTGTTCTAAATTCTTTATTTTCCTTATTTTTTCATGTTGATGACCCAATCCATTTTGAATATGCAGTTAAAGAAGAGAAATGGATTGAAGCAATGAATGTAAATATATGAGCAATATAAAAGAATGACACATGGGAGTTAGTGGACCCCCCATAAGGAAAATAAGTTATAGGAGTGAAATGGGTCTATAAGACGAAGAGCAACATTGAAGGCAAGATAGAAAGGCACAAATCAAGACTTGTTTTCAAAGTTTACAAGCAGCAGCAAGGAAGAGATTATGAGGAAACATTTGCACTAGTTGAAGGATGGAGACAATGCGGACAATAGTGTCAATAACATCACAACAAAAATTGAAATTTTATCAAATGGATGTGAAATCATCATTCTTGAATTGAGTGTAGAAAGAGGAGGTGTATGTTGAACAACCTCCTCGCTATGAAATAGAAGGCCAAGAAGACAAAGTGTGTAAGTTGAAGAAAGCTCTTTATGGGATGAAAAAAGCACCACGAGCATGGTACAGCAGGATTGATGCTTACCTGGAGGATAATGGGATTGAAAACTGTGACGGAGAACCCACACTCTACATTAAAGAAAATGACAGTAAAATTCATATTGTTGTTTTATATGTAGATGATTTTATTTTTATAGGAAATGATGTTTCTCTCATTGCTGATTTTAAAGAAGTCATGAAAAGTGAGTTCGAAATGATTTATTTGAGTTTGTTAAGTTATTTTTTGGGCATAGAAGTAAAGAAAACAGAAAAGGAGATTTTTATCTCTCAAACAAAGTATGTTGAAGAAGTTTTAAAAAGGTTCAATATGCAAAACAACAAGCCATCATCAACCCCAGCTGTCATGGGGTTGAAGTTGAGCAAGGAATATTACAACAAGAATGTCAATCTGACATGTACAAGAGCATGGTTGGAAATCTAATGTATTCGACTGCAACTAGGCCTGATATAATGTGTGCAATAAGTATCATATCCATATTCATGGAGACACCCAAGGAGACACATTGACAAGCAGGTAAGAGAATATTAAGGTATGTATATGGAACAAAGGAGTATGGTGTTCTATACTCCACATCTAATAATTTTAAGTTGATTGGTTACACTGACAGTGATTGCGCTGGAGGTGTAGATGACAAAAAGAGCACATTAGGGTATGTCTTTCATTTGGGATCGGAAGCCATTTCATGGGATTGAAAGAAACATCCAATAGTTTCATTATCAACAACAGAAGTTGAATATGTAGCAGCAACAGTAGCAGCATGCCAAGAAGTTTGGAAAAGAAGGATGCTGAGAGATTTATATCATGAGCAAGACAAAGGAACCACAATTTACTGTGATAACAGCTCAGCAATTGCATTGTCAAAGAATTCTGTTTTCTACAAAAGAACAAAGCATATTTATGCCAAATATCATTTTATAAGGAAATTAGCTAACAATGGTGAAATTGTTTTGCAGCATTACAGGTCAGAGGAATAGTTTGCTGATATCCTCACAAAGCCTTTGGGTCAAAAGAGTTTTGTTTATCTCATACAGTGTATGGGAATGATTGATGGTGTTGTGGACCATTTTGTCACCTCCTAGAGACAGTCTAGAGTTGCCATAGACCAGTGCCTAGGACATCTTAATATAGCAGGGAGGCACGTAATATAGCTTGGGTTGTCAATCCAAATGCCTTCCTACTATCTCCTGTTTGAACAAGGAAATGAGATTGAAATGGGACCAATCTCTCTTAGAAGCTGATACAAAGATAAGAATAATGTAGGGACATCATGTAAAACTCCAATACAAAGGCATCAGACAGTTAAGAGACAGCTTACTGTAAAGAGGGCCGATTCAAATAATATATCACAGAAATCAAATATCAGGAAGTGAGTGCAGTGAGGAAACATAGAGAAGATATTAGTTAACATGAGACTGATACCCAGATACACAGCAGAACCACATAAGGGCATATTAATTTATGAATCCTTATATGACAATGGCATTTTAAAAGCACCCTCCTCAAGCAACTAATATAGCAGAAAACATGGATGAGGTGAACATGGAACAGTATATCATGACTAGGCCTATTTAAAGCGCTTGACTAATTCCAAAAAGGGCATCAACAAGGATGAATCCTTACTGCAAACTAGTGAGCCACTCGCATTCTAGAACATGATACAAGAAGATAAATAGCATGAAAGGAGATATTGTATTAACACATAAGAGAAATTACATACTGTGAGATACCAAAGACTAGAATCCTCATTACAGTTATAAATCCTCCTCACTGAGACCCTACGGGCTCTGAACCTTCATACAGAAGTATTACAGAATGTATACCAAAACCTTCTCACTGCACAGTTTGCTGATAGAAATCTGGAACCCTTACAATGTCTTCTTTTCGGGCCTTTATAGGAAAGATAGAGGATTCTCGAGAAAGAGGTAGATGAAGCACATTTAATGACTCAATTTGAATAAAATGGCGGAAAACATTCGCGCCCACTCTATGAATGACTAACTATAAATGACTGTACTTTAAAAATTGTCTATAGAAATAAATGCTGGGAGATGTAAATCTCCTTATAAACATGACACAAATAATAAAATATATACAATGTTTTGCCTTGCGCTGAGAGTAAGATCTGTTGCCGTAAGAACCTTGAGATAGTCTGCAATTCTGTACTGTACTATCAGCCCTTAACTTTGGATTTGAATTCTTGATCTTTAATGTAGGGCGAATTTCTCTGGAGGGTTCTGTAGACTGATATCTTTGTCTTCTTTAATGGTGGTCATTTCATACACCTACCCTCGACTTCTTCTTTAAATTTCACCAGCGGAATATCGCCCTTTGATACGCTTTTTATCTTCTGCAATGGAGGCGATGAATTATGAGGCCTTTGTGTCATCTTAAAACCTGCAAAACCCACAAAATATTAGAGAAAACAGACACGGATGCAGGCGAGGACGATGGATACATGGTCGACCAGGAAAAATATGCAGAGTGGTGGAGGAGAAGCAATGGAGGCATAGATTAAACAGGCGGAGCGTGACTTTCTTACGTAAAACAGTTTGGACGTAAAGGGTGAATAAAAATGAAGGGTATGAATGAAAACATATGCACCCTTATATATATATGACGGGGGGGAATATTTCGGACGCACGAGAGCAAACACGTGGGCGTACGGGGGGGACAGGTGGAAAGACAACATGGCAGAGGACTTGGTCATAGGGCGATCAGACGGACGGTATGAGCCACTCGATCACAATGAGATTAACGGTCAAAACGAGTCGAGGGGGTTATCAAAAGGTGGGCCAGGGACCCGAGGGACCATAGGTTAAAGCTCATGCAGACCCGAAGATTTATAACCGTTAGATTGGGCCTGCAAGATCGGATGGCGGGTAATGATTCCGCTGCGCATCCATTGACTGAAGGTTAGCGCGCGGGGGGAAAAGCGGTTTCCTGCCCGTACTGGGGACACACGGCATATGATCTGTGGAATCGCCGCTCCCATGCTGAATACTGCCGGCTCGGCGAAGGGAGTGCGAGACAATACCGTCGGTTTCCTACGCGCGGGGCCCCCCACACAGGGCGATCGCTGCTCCTTTGATTGGACCTCGATCGGACGTCCATAATCATGCCCGGAATATAAACAATAAGCTCCCTTTCTTTTTGGCCTGTGGTTCTGGGGCTCGGGTTATGTGGTAGCCAAAGCACGGGGGGCTAAGATCTTAGAACTGGGGCCCGATACATTTAAATTTGGGGTTTTGACCTTTGCAGAGCAGATTTTCGGGCAGAGACAGTAATATCAAACAGGAGCATGAGGTTTTAGGCCATGGCGGAGGTCTGAAAGAGATTTAGAAAAGGTGACAGGCCGAAAATTTACATGCAGGAGTAAATATGTACAACATCGGCTCCATCTGGGGATGACATGTTCGTCCTCGGGCATGTCGAGAACATGCAGACCACTGAATATTTCATCCTGTTTTCCAATATCCCTGCGCTTCTTTTTCAGGTAATTGCTAGCATCCTTTATCTATGAAAATAAAAACTAAAAGTACTTATATACAATAGAATACAATTAGGCATTCTCAGCTTGGGTCCGAATTGGAAGTATGGTTTGAGGAATTGGCCATTCACAGGGGCATCCAACAAATCACCCTGTAGGTTTTCCAAAGAAAAATTGTTGTTTCTTCCTAGCTTCGCTATTTTGAATGGCCCAAACCACAGCGGATCAAACTTAGCATGCTTGCCCTTTTCTGCTCTGCAAACGTCCCATCTGAGAACCAGGTCTCCAACTTGAAATTTTCTATCTTTTGCATGTTGATCAAACACATTTTTCATTTTCTCTTGGTATTCTATCAATCTCTGATCTACCTGGTTCCGTGTTTCCTCCAGTTCAATCAATTGATTAATCCTTCTGATCATGTCATCTGGCTCCTCCTGATTCTCCTGCATAAAACGTGCTACTGGCAATGCCAATTGCACCGGGAACACAACAACTCGCCCATACACCAGCTCATAGGGTGACTTCCCTGTTGCTCTTTTTCTGGTTATCCTATTTTCCCATAAAGCAAATCTTAATTGGGAGTCCCAATTCTTCTGATTCTCACTTATTGTTTTCTTCAAGGCCCTCACCAGGGTTTTATTGGATGACTCTGCTAAGCCATTTCCCTGGGGATAGTAAGCTGTGGAGTGAGTCAATGTAATGTTATACCTTTGACAAAACTTTACAAACCTGGCAGACTTGAAAGCCTGCGCATTGTCAGTTACAATTCTAGCAGGGTAGCCAAACCTAGATATGATATTTTCCTCCATAAACCTCATTATTACGGCATCTGTAGCATTTCTGGTAGGCATGGCTTCCACCCATTTCGTAATTAATCCGTGGATGTTAGTATCCATTTATATTGGCCACTTGATGGGGGATGTATTTCTCCTATAAAATCTAATCCCCATTTCTGAAATGGTTCATTTACATGGATGGGAATCAAGGGCAAAGCTGCTAATTTCTGTCTTTCTGCAAATCTTTGGCACTTATCGCATGCTCTAACCTAGGCAAAAGCATCTGAATACAATTTTGGCCAGTAAAAACCAACCTTCAGGATTTTATGAGCTGTAGCTCTCCAGCTGTAATGTCCTCCACATATTCCTTCATGAAATTCTGTCAGTACTTTCTGCACTTCATTTTCTGTGAGGCATAACAATAATATACCTGAAGGGTCTCTCCAATAGAGCTATCCATTGGCAATTACATATTTCTGTGATTTCATTCTTACGGCTCTGTATTTTATCTTATCACAATTTGGAGGATAGCTAATTGTTAAAAGATATTCAACTATTTCTTTATACCAAGGACTAGCTAGATATTTCATATGTATCTTTTGAGTAGCCATCTCTAGTCCTTGTTGTTATTCTTCTTTTTCTGATTCTTCATTCGCTATCATGGATAGATTAATGCTCAGAGCTTGATGATTTGATTCAGATAACATCTTGGCAAGTCCCTGTCCTTTGATCAACTTAGTAGGCCTTATATCCAAATCATACTCCTGTATTTTTGCAATCCATCTCCCTCTTCTACCTTCACTATCTCCCTGAACAAGAATGTCTTTGACAGCTGCTGTGGGAACATATGCAGTAATGTGAGATTGCAAGATGTACACTCTGAAAGCTTTAAGGGACTTTACCAGGGCATATGCCTACTTCTCCAATATATTATATTTCAATTCAGCATCATAAAGTACTTGACTGAAGAAAGCTATAGGCTGTTCATATCCCTCTTCATTTTTCTGCAATAATACTCCAGCAATTGTGTGAGGGGAAGCAAATGAGAAAATCACAAATGGCTTTTTATAATCTGGCCCTGCTAGTACAGGAGCTTCAGCGAATGCCTGTTTTATCCTTGTGAATGCATCTCTAGACTCCTGGGACCATTTTACTTCACTATCCTTTTTCAACATATTGGTTATATGCCTAACTATCTCAGCATAGTTAGGAATAAACCTTCTTAGGAAATTAATTCGGCCCAAAAACACCTGTACTTCCTTTTTATTCCTAGGCAAAGGAATGATGTTTATTACTTCAACTCTCTTAGGGTCTATTTTCACACCATCTTTTGTTGCAATGTGCCCTAAGATTTTTCCCTCATCTAATGCAAATAAAGATTTTTGAGGATTGAGGGATAGGCCATACCTTCTGCATTTTTCAAAAGTTCTTCTTAAATGCTCAATATGTTCATCATCATTCTTTGAAAACACTGTGATATCATCCAGGTATACCACCAGGAATTTGTCCTGTTCTCCAACAAAGGCTATGTCCATTGCCCTTTGAAAAGTAGCTCCTGCATTAATTAATCCAAATGGCATCCTAGCATACATAAAAGTTCCCCATGGTGTAGTAAATGCAGTTTTCTTCTGGTCTTCTGGAAATACAGCTACCTGATTATAACCAGAAAAACCATCCATCATCGACATTCTGGATGCTCCCACCACTTTCTGCAGGATGTGGTCCATCTTAGGCAGTGGATAATTGTCTTTTAATGATGCTCTATTTAAATTTCTGAAATCCACACACAACCTTATTTCTCCATTCTTTTTTCGAACAGGAACGAGGTTCGCTATCCATTCCGAGTATCTCAATGGCACAATTATCTTGGCCTTCAATAGCTTCTTAACTTCTTTTTCAATGGAGGGCAGCAACAGAGGGTTGATTTGTCTGAGCTTCTGCTTATATGGCTTTGCATCCTCCCTCAATGGAATCTTATGCTGCATTATATTTACATCAAAAGTTTTTAGGTCCTGATAGGACCAAGAAAAAAAATCTTTATAAGATTGAAATAACTTGAAATACTTTTCTTTATATTCTTCTGGGACTCTTTTAGATAATTTTACAATTTTGGGATCAGCATAAGTACCCAGATTTAAATCTCCCACTTGATCTTCTTCTGTTACTTTGCTAGGCTACAATGGAATATCATATTTGTTAAATAATCTTTCTAGAGGCACCAGACCTCTAGGTATAACATTTCCTTTCAGCTGCAGCACTTTATTACCTGCTATTTTCTCTTCCCATCTGTTTTCTACAACATTTTCAACTTCTTCCTCCTCATTATCATCAATTTCCATATTGGAGAATTCTCCCACTGTCTCCATGAATCTCTTCATTTGTTCATCATCTTCAAATACCTGCCAGTGCTTTATATTATCTAGAATGGATGGTCTGTAACGTACCTCCACTTCATATCTTATGAGTGGATTTTGAGGAGGACGAAATGTACTGGCAGCAACAGCAAGAGAGTCTGCTATTCTGTTTTGCTCCCGGGGCATGAACTGTATGTTAAATGCTGAGAAGAAATTTTCTATCATGTCCCATACTTCGTTTCTATAAGATCTGAGCCGAGGGTGCTTGGTTTGACATTCTTTTTTGATCTGCCTCACTACCAGCTCAGAGTCTCCCAAGACTTTTAAACATTCGATGCCCATGTTTCTAGCTATCTGCAGTCCCAATAATAGTGCTTTGTATTCAGCCATGTTGTTCGTAGCCTCATATTCCAATTTAAAGGACAGTGGCACCCATTTTCCTGTAGGGGAGATTAGTAGCACCCCAGCTCCATTGCCTTCTCTTGAATTTGCCCCATCAAAATGTAAAGTCCAAATTCCTGATTCCCGATCTCCTTTAGGCTGCTCAGCTTGAATTTGACCAAAAAGGGGCTCATGAGCATAATTTTGATTTTCTTCTAACATCAAACATGAGAAGTCTCCCTCTTTGTTATAAACTGGAGAGTTCTCTGAGCAGTCAGCCTTAGTTACCGTTTTAACAAATCTAGTCTCCCTATATAACCTCCTTTCTTGACCTCCGAAGACTGGGACAGTAGCATATGTTAAATCCAATTTGATTGATCCACCAATCTTTGTACCCCAGGATCTTGACAACAACATGCCAAAGCGGGCTCAGATATCAGCGACCACAATGTCCATGAACACACTCTTTGCTGGAATTTGGGCCAAATTGACCACTAAATCTTTAATCATTCCCAAGCATTTAACTCTCTTGGAATCAAATGAATATAGATCCTTATATGGTCTTGTAATTTGGAGTCCTAGTTGTTCCATGACAGACAGAGGCATAAGATTATGGGAAGCCCCAGAATCTAACATACAGTTATGTAGCAGTAGGTCATGAATGACTAGAGACACATAAAAGGGAGGAGTAGAAGGATATATCTCCTCGACATGTGGGCCAAAGACTACCATGGGTATTTCTTCTTGAAGGTTTAGACTATCAGGTGCAATTGGTATGTCAGGAGGAAGCATAAAGGAAGTGACTTGAGACTGGTATACAGGTTGTTTTAATAATTCTGTTAAGGGGACTGGAATCTTAATCTTCTCAAGTTCTTTTTGGAAATTGAAAGCAGATGGGGGCTTTTCTATCACAACTTCTTTTGACTCCTTATTTTCAACTGAAGATTTAACTTCTTTTGACACTGGCTCAGCATTAGGAGGACTGACTATTTTTGAAGAAGAAGGAATCTGATCATTGGATTGCAAAGGAGTATTCAGAAGATTCTTACCTTTTTCCACGTTTCTCTTTGTTGTTGGTTCCTTCTGAGTGGGTGCTTCTTTCTGAGGTGGCTCCTCTTCTTGATCTTGAGTTCTGGTCCTCTTCCTTGAAGATCTAAGATCATATCTGACATTGAATTGTGCTTGCATGAAATCAACAAATTGCTTACAATAATGATCAATCTCTGCTTCTTCGTCTTCGTCTTGCAATGGGCAATCCATATCATCATTATTTGAAAAGGCCAGATTTGAATCGTCTAATCCATAAGCTGCATCTCCAGTGGAGTCATCTGCTGGTCCTTCTAGGTATAAGGGATGAGGTACCTGGTCTTGTTGTTCTTTTGCTTCTCTCGGCAATATTTGCAATGGGGGTCTTCTATACTGAGGATTGTATCCTCTGTTTGGAGCATTGTAATAGTTCTTGCGAGCTGCATTTTTAGCTTCCAGTTCAAGCTTGACCATATTCTTTATCATTTTACTTATTTCATCCATTTTATCTGAATCTTTTTCCTGATGAGAGGTGGAAACTTCTTCTTTGCCTCTCCTCCTAGTATCTTGTTCAATCTTTCCCTTTAGTTTCCTAGTGGAGGCAAAGTTTGCTTCCAATTCTAGAGCATCTGATTGAGCATCATCTAATGTAGCAGGTTTTCTTTCTCTTAATGAGAATCCAAAATCAAAATCAAAGGCTGCTATGAAAATTATCTTGACAGCAGCTTCATGGGGCTTCATTTCAGGAGGCAGGCTCAGATATAACTTGTTGAATCTTTTGATGAACTCTGCCACTCCTTCATTTTGTTTCTTCTTCATGGTATTAAATTTAGTGAGACACTGACCGTGATCTTTCTTTTCTCCCCACTTTCTAAGAAAAGTATTCTCCATTTGGTCCCAGGTGGTCACAGAATTATTTCCCAATGTCTTAAACCATTTTCTGGCTTCACCCTCCAAAGACTGCACAAATAATCTCAAGACCACATCCAAATGTTCAACATTTAAGTTTTCTGCAAAAGAGCAGAAGGTCTCGAGATGTTTCTGAGCATCAACTCCGTTTTCACCATTAAATCTCGGCAGAATCTTTAGATAATCCTGTGGCATATCATTTAACACTTGGGGTAAGGCCAGAGGAGCATATTTGTTCAATAGAAAAGCAGGAACATTGGCCATTGGAGGAGGTGGGGGTTGTGCAACGGTCTGAGAAACAAATGAAGGGAGGGGAGTAGGAGGAAGTGGAGATGAATAACGATGGGAATATATTGCACAAAAGCCTGAGCTGTGGATGGGAATAACTCACGGTTAACAGCAACTACTTCTGTGACCTCTTTAATTTCTTCAGCCTCGAAAGCAGGATGAGAATCTTCTTCAATCTAGGAACTTCCTCTACGTGGAGTCTCCGAGTAAAACTCGGGATTTTCTGTTCTAACTTCCTGAGAAGAAGAGGGCGGATAATATTCAACAGAATATTCAGGGTTTTCAGCGCGAGCTGACTTCCTCTCCTTCCAAAATCTTTTATGAATGATCTTCTCTGGGTCAGACACGTAGGGTGTTTTCAGCTGAGATGTATCTGACCTCAAATGCGGCCTACGAGGAGCCAGGACTACCAATAAATTTATCAAATAAATACCAGTGGAGCCGCCAAGGTGAGAGATACGTACCTCTTCAACTCTCTGTGCTCACCTGATTAGAGAGTGAAAACAATTTGTTGAGACCCAGGGAAACTAATACTCTTGAATTCGTTCCCCGTCAACGACGCCAGAAAGATGTTGTGGACAATTTTGTCACCTCCTAGAGACAGTCTAGAGTTGCCATAGACCAGTTCCTAGGACGTCTTAATATAGCAGGGAGGCACGTAATATAGCTTGGGTTGTCAATCCAAATGCCTTCCTACTATCTCCTGTTTGAACAAGGAAATGAGATTGAAATGGGACCAATCTCTCTCAGAAGCTGATACAAAGATAAGAATAATGTAGGGACATCATGTAAAACTCCAATACAAAGGCATCAGACAGTTAAGAGATAGCTTCTGTAAAGAGGGCCGATTCAAATAATATATCACAGAAATCAAATATCAGGAAGTGAGTGCAGTGAGGAAACATAGAGAAGATATTAGTTAACATGAGACTGATACCCAGATACACAGCAGAACCACATAAGGGCATATTAATTTATGAATCCTTATATGACAATGGCATTTTAAAAGCACCCTCCTCAAGAAACTAATATAGCAGAAAACATGGATGAGGTGAACATGGAACAGTATATCATGACTAGGCCTATTTAAAGCGCTTGACTAATTCCAGAAAGGGCATCAACAAGGATGAATCCTTAATGCAAACTAGTGAGCCACTCGCATTCTAGAACATGATACAAGAAGATAAATAGCATGAAAGGAGATATTGTATTAACACATAAGAGAAATTACATACTGTGAGATACCAAAGACCAGAATCCTCATTACAGTTATAACTCCTCCTCACTGAGACCCTACGGGCTCTGAACCTTCATACAGAAGTATTACAGAATGTATACCAAAACCTTCTCACTGCACAGTTTGCTGATAGAAATCTGGAACCCTTACAATGTCTTCTTTTCCAGCCTTTATAGGAAAGATAGAGGATTCTCGAGAAAGAGGTAGATGAAGCAAATTTAATGACTCAATTTGAATAAAATGGTGGAAAACATTCGCACCCACTCTATGAATGACTAACTATAAATGATTGTACTTTACAAATTGTCTATAGAAATAAATGCTGGGAGATGTAAATATCCTTATAAACATGACACAAATAATAAAATATATACAATGTTCTGCCTTCCGCTGAGAGTAAGATCTGCTGCCGTAAGAACCCTGAGATAGTCTGCAATTCTGTACTGTACTATCAGCCCTTAACTTTGGATTTGAATTCTGGATCTTTAATGTAGGGCGAATTTCTCTGGAGGGTTCTGTAGACTCATATCTTTGTCTTCTTTAATGGTGGTCATTTCATACACCTACCCTCGGCTTCTTCTTTAAATTTCACCAGCGGAATATCGCCCTTTGATACGCTTTTTATCTTCTGCAATGGAGGCGATGAATTATGAGGCCTCTCTGTCATCTTAAAACCTGCAAAACCCACTTAATATTAGAGAAAACAGACACGGATGTAGGCGAGGACGATGGATACATGGTCGACCGGGAAAAATATGCAGAGTGGTGGAGGAGAAGCAATGGAGGCATAGATTAAACAGGCGGAGCGTGACTTTCTTACGTAAAAGAGTTTGGACGTAAAGGGTGAATAAAAATGAAGGGTATGAATGAAAACATATGCACCCTTATATATATATGACGGGGGGAAAGATTTCGGACGCACGAGAGCAAACACGTGGGCGTACGGGGGGGACAGGTGGAAAGACAACGTGGCAGAGGACTTGGTCGTAGGGCGATCAGACGGATGGTATGAGCCACTTGATCACAATGAGATTAACGGTCAAAACGAGTCGAGGGGGTTATCAAAAGGTGGGCCAGGGACCCAAGGGACCATAGGTTAAAGCTTGTGCAGACCCGGAGATTTATAACCGTTAGATTGGGCCTGCAAGATCGGACGGCGGGTAATGATTCCGCTGCGCATCCGTTGACTGAAGGTTAGCGCACGGGGGGAAAAGCAGTTTCCTGCTCGTACTAGGGACACGCGGCATATGATCTGTGGAATCGTCGCTCCCATGCTGAATACTGCCGGCCCGGCGAAGGCGGTACGGGACAATCCTGCCGGTTTCCTACGCGCGGGGCCCCCCACACAGGGCGATCGCTGCTCCTTTGATTGGACCTCGATCGGACGGCCATAATCACGCCCAGAATATAAACAATAAGCTCCCTTTATTTTTGGCCTGTGGTTCTGGGGCTCGGGTCATGTGGTAGCCAAAGCACGGGGGGCTAAGATCTTAGAACTAGGGCCCGATACATTTAAATTTGGGTTTTTGACCTTTGTAGAGTGGATTTTCGGGCGGAGATAGTAATATCAAACAGGAGCATGAGGTTTTAGGCCACGGCGGAGGTCTGAAAGAGATTTAGAAAAGGTGGCAGGCCGAAAATTTACATGCAGGAGTAAATATGTACAACAGATGGAAACAGTTGTGATTAAGGGGGAGTGTTGGAAATACTCCCAACCACTGCCATGAATAATGTCTGGCAGCAGCCCAAACTTCATTGAATTTTTTGTTGCAGGAAGGACAAAGCACAGATCCAAAACCTTAGGCATTTCTTCATGTAAAAGCAAAGAACAGAGTACCCGAGCCATACTCTGTGTTTAATTCTTTACCCACCATATTCACATACATTTTTTCCCACATATCACAACCTGAAAGTTTTAATCTTTACCTCTTAAGCCTTCGCTGAAAGCTAAGTTTTCACCGATGCAATATTAGTGGGACCCATAAACATTTACCGCATTACCAATCCACCCACAAACCTTTGTTATTTAGTTATTCCTTACCTTTTGTCTTTTCGCACTTTCCGTTGTTTAAGTGCCCGCATACCGCACTTCACACATTTTACCATTTACCTTTTTTGCCGCCTGCACTTCGCACATTGCATGTTTTAAGCCTTACCTTTTAGTACCCACAAGTTATCCTTTTATGTTGAGATGCAATGTGTTAACACCCATACATATCAACAGGCGTGATCACCGTTGAGATCAGATCAACGATAGCCCACAGGCACAAGCAACCCATTGTTTAACCCAAAGGGTGCCTCCATTGTTGACCTCGCTGGGCGTCTTTTGACCAAGATCAATGACTGATATCTATTGCGGAGGCACAACGCCGATGATCAAATCGTACCCCGAGGTCCCTCCACAGTAACTTATTGTGCCAGTTAATATTTAACATTGCCAATGTGCGATGGAGCACCCGATGCGATGTGGTTTCGCAGCTTGAACCCATAAAATTTCAGGTTCAACAGTTTCTGTTATGTATGCTTTTTCGTGTAGAAAACATCATAAGAGGCAGAAGGACGTTTTGGTTGTTACGTGTCCATTTATGCATTAAATCACATTTAATTTTCAAGCTTCAACCACTTTTTTATTAGAGAAATGTAATTTTGATATGTTCATAGAGATGAATGAAGAAAAGTATTCCTCTCCTATTTTTTTCTATGCCTGTGTCTGTATGATTGTTGTTTCTACATTTTGTGCATTCCCTGTGTAAAGGGGGAAACTCATCCCTCTGTGTTTTGTTTATTCAAGATATTCCAACAATAAACCCTTGAATCCCACTTGAATTTGACATACATGACAGGGTAGTTTCACCTTGCGGGAACAATTTTGAGATGCAGGTTCAATTTTTGCTCGTTTCAGTGAAGACTGCTCAATCTGCTTCACTTCATGGATGGAAATTATTGCTATCCATTACATGACGCAGATTGAACAACCTCCACTAAAAAGAGAAAACACTGAAATTGCATCTCAGGACATTGCACAACTTTAGGTTGAAGCTAATGTCATGTGTGTCAAATTTAAATGGGGGGGAAAGGTTGACAGTGATGTAATCTAAATATTTTCCGGCTATGTGTGGTGATGAGTGAGCTTACATGGGGTCATTGTTAAACATTTGGTGAAGGACACGAAGGCACTTGAATGTAGACATACAACGTGGCCAAATCGTAATGGCACCCAAACAACGCCGAGGTTGTGAAATTTTTGTCATGGAAATTTCATGTCCAGCCAAAACATCATCAAGTTACACGAAAAATGTTAAAAAATAATTTCATTTCAAGCCACAACCTCATCGTGTTTTTTTTTAAGCCAAAGATAAATTATTTTACAGATATTTTCTCACTTCAGAAAAAATAGCGGATTATCGGGCCCACGTCAATAGTTGGTAAGATGGGATGTAATAGTCGGTGAGATGGGATGTGATAGTGTCCTCCTCCATTCTATAGGCCATGACCACATTAATGCTGTTGAAATGAGATATGATATCTCTACATATTAATATTTGGGTGTGTTAAAATGATTTAGTAAATGGGTTATTTATTTGAATTTTTTTTCAGAAATAGTAAAGAGATAAAGAGTTTTGTTATTGATAAGTTTCAGACTAATATTTGGGATAAGGAGTTATAGACAAAGATAAATTGGTTTATTGAAGAGTTTAATCTCACTTGTAATTATGATCAAAGAAACTAGTATATTAAAGAGTTTAATCCCACTTGTAATAATCATCACTAGAGATACATAGAAGTCAATATCTCATACAATGCCAAACTTCTTATTTCTTAATTAAAACGTAATTATTATCAACTCTTCTATAAAACATGCATTCGAAATGACAAAAAAAAATTAGGAAGAAAGAGTATGTATTTTTTTGATGTATAGAAGAAAGACATTTCATTTTACAATATAAAATTGTCAAAGATAACAAAGATAACTATGTAAATATCCTCACAAATTACTCTTAAGATAATTTTTAAAATAATTTATTTAGCTAAAAAACTATGGAGAAATTAATAATAATCATTATTAATTTGCATAAGAAAAAAACAAAGAATGTTTCCCATAAACTATCTTTAACCTAATAAAAATTAAAATGTCTTTGTTCTTCTTCACAAATTTTGCGAGAATGATATTTTACCACTACATGCCTAGCATTAATTTACTCGAGTGATAGGGGATTTTCCATTACAAAGTGATAGATTCATTGAGTTCTTAATGAAAAAGAAAAGAGTGAAAAACACGATTGACTTGTTCGGGAATATCTTAATTTATTTGCAATGGTAGGTAAAGGTGTTAACCATCACCTAGAGTTTTCTTATGTTATTTACTGCAGACATTTTACGAAGGGTTGTAGTGGGTCTCATTTTAACTGTAATTTTTCATACCTCGCAATATTAATTAAGTGCCAAACATGACTTCACTACCCCGTATCTTTCTCTTTCGAATCAAACCATGGTGGCCTCGTTCTTTCCATGCTATTTCAATATTTTGGCACGTCAGTTCGGTCCATGCAACACTTAAGTAGACGGCTTGTCTCGTAAGGCTATCGTTTCGATTCTATTTCTGCCACATTTAATGTTTGTTTTAATAAGTTTCTAGAGTGGCATTATATGTTTATTGTTTCACATGTTAGCCTCTTTCATAAACAATTATAAATCCAAAATAAATTAATAAATTAAATATTAAAAGTTAGGAACTTATGCCTAACTCTCTAGATTGGGTTGTTCCTCTAAGTTAGGAGTTAGTTTAGGTAGATCCTAGATTGGTGTGTGTATGTTTGAGAATTTTTCTCAACCAAAGTGTCCAAGATAGAATGCACTATCCTGAGACACAGTCTCCTCATATATTTAATTGTAATATTACATTCTTTTAATAATGAGAAAGTATGTGAGGAAGCTGTGAGGCTAAAGCCTTTTCTGCCATGACTGTGTTTAGGTATAAATTTGTGTGTTTTTATGTGTGTTAATGGTGTGTGATTATTAAACATCACATGTCTTATATATATATATATATATATATATATATATATATATATATAAACTCAATAGTAGTTACCTATTTATTCAAATTTATAAAATGTGGGATATATTAATATGTATTTTTTTTGCCTTCAACATGCTTGTAGGAAACTAGGTCTGTTGGCCATGCAATCCAAAACTTAAAGAATTTAAAGAGATCTGTTGTTATCTTAAGAGGTCTATTGCCTATGTATAAACATATAAAAAAATTAAATGCTATCAGTAGTATGCATAACAATAACAAAAAAAGGAATTCGGAATATTAAGTCTTCTGATGATTCAATAGGTGTTGGCCCCTTATATTTGACCCGGGCATGTCTATCTTGTACTAGAGTTTCTCATCAATTAGTTCTAGGGCGACGTTCTCATGATGTTTCTCTAGATGAATCTCTCGAATGTCTCTACTTATTTCAGCCAGAATTGAGGCATTGTGCGGATCCCCCCAATCTCTTGCACCTGTACAATCGCTCTAACCAATAACTATTTCTGGGTCGAGTAAATGCTAATATACTATTGAAAAAGTGATATTCTACCTCTAGTATTACCACGATTGGTTACAGTAGGATCCATGTCTTCCCCATGAAGGTCTTCCTATACCTTACTTTTGACACCATCTTCCCACCCAGAAATGAGAGATTTAGCATGGTTGCATGTTCCTTCTAAATAAGCCTCAAGCAGATTCACCATAATTTCTTTCCCACACTTCTTTCCTCTTATGTTTGTGCCCACTTTAGCCTTCCCTTTATGTTTACCTTCCTTTCTTCCCCACTAAGCTTAAACCATTTTGGGTTGAAACTGGTTTGCGAGCAAATGTGGGTTCACCCAGCTCCACACCCGGGTAATGACCCGAGGCGCAATGCCTCACAGTGAAAATTGCTAAAAAGATTTGCACACGAAGCAAGCATAACAATATTGAGGTCAAAATGGTGGTTTACCATGATTTTCTGCTTAGTGGCAGTTATTTTCAAACTCGCAATAAGTTATTTCCCCCTTCATAATTAGAGACCCCCTTCCACGCACAGAGGTCGCAGCTTCCCTAATATAATTAGGCTTACCCTTCCCAATATTAACCGAGACCATGAGGTTTAAAAAAATACCAGAAAGGACCCCAATACTCATTGCACTCACTCCCATGCATACACAGACCAAAGAAGAGATAACTCCACAACAAGTCTGAGAATTATTTTAATGGTTCTGCTCTCAGTAATGTTGCTAATGGTATTGAGAGAGCCTCTAACAATATTTTTGCCTCAAGCAGTATTACCATTCTTAACTGAACTTCTAACCTCAAATTTTTCATTATGCGGCATGCATTCAATTTCCCATAATTTTCATATAACATCAAAACCGTTGCAGAAGTAAGTATGAAAATTTCAGACATTAGTTGCAATAGGGCTATGCATAGTAGAGAAATATTCAAGAAGGATATGAAAAATTACTTCATAACAAAGAGGGTGACAATGAGGGATGAAAAGCAAACATGCAATGTCTTCAATATGACATTGCAAAGGTTACAGAAGAATATAATTCAATGTGATACTAACATGAAAAGTAAAAAGGTTAATGAAACTAAACATGGTCATGGCATGCCACCACCTCCTCTGCCATTTCCATGCCCATAAGGTGAAACAAAAAATAGGGAGTCAATTGCAGAGTTGAAGTAGAGTCATGAAAAATTATAAAAAAATATGTGTCCCTATCAATAATTTTTTTGAAGACAAAGATAAATTATTTTAAGGAGATTTTCTCACTTCACGAAAATTAGGGGATTATGGGGCCCACCTCAATAGTTGGTGAGATGGGGTGTGATAGTGTCCTACTCTATTCTGTTGGCCATGCTGAGTGAAATGAGATATCATATCACAACATATTAATATTGGGATATGCCAAAATGATTTAGCAAATCAGGTATTTATTTCAATGCTTTTCACAAATAGTAAAGAGATAAAGGATTTTGTTATTGATAAGTTCCAAAAGTATAGTTGGAATAAAGAGTTAGAGAAAAATATAAACTCGTATATTCAAGAGTTTAATCCCAATTGTAATGATCATCAAAGAAACTCCTATATTGAAGAGTTTAATGCCACTTGTAATAATCATCAAAAGAGATATATAAAAGCCAATATCTCATATGTACCTAAAATTCTTATTGCTTAGTTAAAAACTAATGCTTATCAACTTTGCTGTAAAACATGCATTGGAAATGAAAAAAGAATTTTGAAGAGAAAGAATGTGTCTTTTTTGATGTATAGAAAACAAATATTTCATTTTATAATATAAATCTTTGGAAGATAACCAATATAACTATGTAAATATCCCGACAAATAGCTCTTGAAATAATTTTTGAGGTAATTTATTCAGCTAAAAAACTATCGATAAATTAAGAGTAATCATTGTTAGTCTGCAAACAAGGCAAACAGTGTTTCCCATAAAGTATATTTAACCTAATAAAAATTAGGTTTCTATATTTTAGCAGTACATGCCCAGCATTAATTTACTCGGGTGATAGGGGCTTTTTTTTATGAGAAAGTGATAGGTTCATTGTGTTCTTAATGAAAAAGAAAAGACACGATTGACTTGTTCGGGAGTACCTTAATTTATTTGCAATTGTAGGTAAAGGTGTTAGCCACTACCTACGGTTTTTTTTTTAAATGTTATTTAACAGACGTTTTACGAAGGGCTGTAGTGGGCCTCATTTTAAGTGTAATTTCGCATACCTGGCAATATTAATTAAGTGCCAAACCTGACTTCACTGCCACGTATCGTCAGCTTTCGAATCAAGCGAGGGTTGCCTTGTTCTTTCCATGCTGTTTCGGTATTTTGGCCCGGCAGTTCGGTCCATGCAACACTTGTGCAGACGACCTGACTCGCAAGATTTTCGTATCGATTCTATTTCTGCCACCTTTAATGTTTGTTTTAATACGTTTCTAGAATGTCATTATTGCCTATTGCTTTCACATGTGTGTTACACAATATAAAATCAAGTAGGCTTCGTTGTTTTTTTCGATGCACATGTTACTTTTATCATTACTATATTATACCATGTTATTTAGTTAATAAATATTAAGATCATAAAAATGAAATTCGATAAGAATAGAGATGTGTATTAAGACTGGCAATTGTATCAAAATATGCAAAGGAACTTAGAAAGGAGTGGAGATTCTTAAGGAGTGGGAATGTGGAAGGAAACTTTTCTGCATGTAACATTTCATTATTGGCTTCATTTTATATGGTCATGTGCTTGGGAATGTGGAAGTAAACTCTTAGACATGTCATATTTCATCATTGATGTCACTTTATATGGTCATGTGCTTGGAGAATGTGGAAGGAAACTTTTAGACATGTCAAATTTCATCATTGATGTCACGTTATATGGTCGTGTTCTTTTGATATACTTCGACTATAAAAATCACATTTGATATACTTTGACTATAAAAATATTTTTTTAAGAGAAACTGTTGTGTAACCAGCTCCAAAATAGAAGAAAAGAGATATCCACGCCTTAGAAATAAGCCACTTCGAGGGGGCAACCTCCAATACATTACATAAATGAACAATTCTTGGATGATACAAATGAAAAAAAACCTCCTTCTATATATAGGAGTCCATGGGGGCACAATATAATCCTAGTGGGACCACAATGTAATCCTAGCCGACCTAACAATAATAATGTAAGGGCACAATAATAACAATATGGGGGTTACAGGGGTACAATAATAACAATAAGGGGGGCTACACTAACATAATAAGGGGCTACACTACTAATATAGGGGCTTAACATGCCCCTCTCCTTCAAACAAGTGTTGTCCTCAACGCTTGATTATTTCTTGATGCTTCTGTATAAAATTCTCATCCTCCCATGTGGAATCTTCTATAGGAAAGTTCTTCCACTTGCTAAGATACTCTGAAATTGATCGTACTTTTCGAGTTCTTGTTTCTGTGACTACTTCAGAACTTCTTTCGATGTGATGTTGATCTTCCTGTTGTTTCATTAGATTCTGCACCAAAGTTAGGTTATCCTTTGAGAGTTGGAGAACTTGTTGTTGATGCTCGATTTGATCTTCCACTAATTTATCATCCATATTAGCTATTATTTGATCCTTCAAACCATCCAAATTAGCCTCCATTTTTGCTTTTAAACCATCTATGTCATCTTCGGTTGCTCTTCGTAAGATCGAAATTTGTTGCACTTGGTACCGTAATTTTGATATCTCATATCGCAATTCTTCCTCCTCATGCGTCATAGTATAGCTTTCTGAGGGCTTAATGGGTATGGAATTATTTTTTGGAGGCATAATATAACCCATTACTGACAAAAATTCTTCAATATTCCCTTGGAATCAATTCAACTTGATTCTTCAAACAAGACTTATGCAATTCGGAAAAAAAATACAGACCTTTTACTTGCTTTTGAGGAGCTTGATATTGAAATTGGATTATCTCTGTAATTGAAAATCTTCAATATCTAAAATTTGGCCCTGTAGTAGCCCTCTGAAGCTTCTTTAAAATTCCACAGGTCTGATCTAATTTTTATTTTCCAAGACAAAGTTGTGTCCAATCTCCCACAATGACCTAATTCTGGACTGGTTCAGTAGAGCGCACTTGTATAGCTTGCCACGTGTCACTGTTTCGTCCTTTGTCTCTAAAATTGATAGCCAAGAAACTACAGTCCGTGTACTTGTGACCACTTTTTACGGCACTCAAATCCACTACCCAGAGAGAGAGTTATTGAACTTTTCCCACGATCACCTCTTTGAGATGCAATTCAGGAGCCTGAAAAAGCACTACCTTCCACAGATCATATCTCCAAAAATATTGCGAACCAAGCTCTGAAATTTTTTGACAACTTTCCTCAGGATTTCAAATTCACACCATATGAATTTCAGATTGTGAACCTTCGTATAAAAATAATTATAGCGAAAATTCCACGATGACCTGTTTAGGAGCTTGAAAAAATACCTAACTTCCACAGATGATATCTCCGAAGATATTGCGAACCAAGCTCTGAAAGTTTTAGACAATCTTCCTCAGGATTTCAGCTTCGCACCCTAAAAATGTCAGCTTCTGAAACTTCGTAGAAAAAAAGTTATAGCGAAAATGCCACGATGACCTGTTTGGAGCAGCGAAACCCTAGAATCCCAAAGCTCTGATACCAAATGTTGTGTAACCAGCTCCAAAAATAGAAGAAAAGAGATATCAACGTCTTAGAAATAAGCCACTTCGAGGGGGAAACCTCCAATACATTACATAAATGAACAATTCTTGGATGATACAAATGAACAAAACCTCCTTCTATATATAGGAGTCCATGGGGCCACAATATAATCCTAGTGGGACCACAATGTAATCCTAGCCAACCTAACAATAATAATGTAAGGGCACAATAATAACAATATGGGGGTTACAGGGGTACAATAATAACAATAAGGGGGGCTACACTAACATAATAAGGGGCTACACTACTAATATAGGGGCTTAACAGAAACATTGAAAAAAAATTACATGTGATCAATATCATACTCATCACTACATCAAAGCTAAGAGGGATTTTAATAAAGATTTCTTTACCTATGTATTCTCTCCTTTCTCACAACAATATGACCACAAAAACTTCCAAAATATGCAACACAAACACAAACATTAGATTGAAAGGTACATGAGTAGGTTGTGACCTCTATACATTGTGAGTAGGTAACTAGCATGTCTTTTGGATAAAGAATAAAAAACAAACCAGAATAATTTAAATAAGTTTGATAAGTAGAATGAAATGTGACGACACTTCCCAAGAATATGCTCACTTAACCTTCCTATAGTCCAAAGGTAAACCGAATGTTCTCACTATAGGAAAAGCTCTTAGACACTTAACATGATTCTTAAAAATAGGTAAATATTGATTTCTCCCTACAAATCAGCTCACTTAGTCACTATCAAGTAGTTAACAACAATGTCACATCCATGAACTTTGTTTTCAACCTATTAGGTTACACCAAGAATGGTATCCTTTTAAATGTGGATCAAATTGGAGTTATTTGGAAAGCAGTAACTTCTGAAAAGAATATTTACTAGTTAAATGGGTTTAACATTTTAGGAAGATTACTAGTTCAATAACTTCAAAAAATTATGAAAATTTACAAAAAATTCTTAACTAGCTGCATTATCACTATCCTAAAATTGTAGGTTCGGAGAAACACAAGCTCTGATATAATAACACAACAAAACATAATCAACAGGCTTTAATGTTGAAGAACACTAATATTTCCTTAGACGGATCTTCCCATACCTATTATTATTTAATAGTAAGAAAAAAAAATGAAGCTCTTCAGTCAAATGCTTGCATTGTAGAATATTTCTCCTTTAGTTATTACAAAGTAGAGCCATAAAATAAGCAAGAGGAGTTGTCTACCGAGCCCGCGTTTTGGCCCGGACGGTAGAAATCCGCCGGAATCCGGTCAACTAAATTTGCAAAAATCAGGTAGTTGCGGTGCTTGGAATCCATTTTTGATAGTGGAAATGGATTCAGCACTATCAAAAACCACTGAGGCACTCAAAATACTAATGTTTAACAACTATAAACAAGTTTCTGGGCAAATCTTTGCCGGATTTTCTGAAAATCGTGGCTGGAATTTGGGTCAAAACGCGGGCTCTTTATACTACGCTTAAACAAGATCCTTGCATAAACTAAGGCTTTTAAGGCCATGTTCAAAATGTCTACGTCAAGAGAAAAGATTAAAACATTTGGATTCTATAACCAATAGCAAACTAGAGTCTACTGTGTACTTTAGCATATCCTTGTACCGATTCTGAAGACCGATAAAGACGTTCATCGTTGTCTTCTTGAGAAAAGGTTAAAACATCTGGATTCTATAACCAATAACAAACTAGCCTTCTTGAGAAAAGGTTAAAACATCTGGATTCTATAACACACATAAACATTGAACAAAAAATAGCTTTGAAGTTTAAACATCAAAAACGGACTCGAAAGATACTAGAAAAACTGAAAAGCACTCCCTCATATTTAAAACCTATTAAAAGAAAAATTCACCTCAATTCTTGCGGAAATTGAGGCAACTAGATAGGTGTCGTTTCATTATTTTGAATTCTAATGGAAATACAAAGATCCATTAATTTTTAATTCTAATGGAAAAAAAGGTAATTGGTAAATGAAGTAAAATTAAAACCTAAGACTTGACACCTACCACCGGTTGGTTATATTAAAATGACACTTTAGACATGCATTACAAATCATTTCGTTTTTCCTCTGAATAATGAGAGACAGCGTCTGGGTTTGGGTTTCAGTTTCAGTGGTACATTGTCAGGTTTTTGAAGGCGACATGGGTATGGTGCGTGCCTCTCCAGAATTATTAATAATGATTTTGAGTGTAGGAATTTATACTTATAGCGCAAAACTAATCGACTGGATTAGCGGGGAATTCTAGGTTATATCTAAATCTGCAAATATGCATCAGACTGCCATTACGTTGCGAAGGAGAAAAAAGCTTGACAAATTTTGATAGCGATACATAGATGGTTGAGGAATTATTTTTGGTTTTCCTCTGGTGTGATGCTGACGTATTGAAATTGAAAGCTGGCCAAATCCTCAAAATCGCGCAGGCACATCTTCAAGGGATGTGGAAAGCCGAAATATCTGAAAATGGTGAAGACCCATCTTTATGTGGATGTGGAAATTGAAAGCACGGCGAAATTTTTCAAAATGGTGAAAACCCACCTTCATATGGATGTTCAAATTGAAAGAACGACTAAATTTTCTCAAAATGGTGAAGACCCAATTGATATGGATGTGAGAATTGAAAGCAGGCCGAGATTTCTGAGCTATCCTGAAGAGAAGGGCCATGGAAGCATGTCGAAATAAAATCGTGAAGAGAAGGGCAATCGAAATTTGTTAAAATCAAATCGAGAAGAGGGGAGGCATAAAAATATGTCAAAATTGTGAAGAGGCGAGGCATGGAAATATTTCAAAATCGAGAAAAGGCGAGGCATGGTCATATGAATTTGCAAGAAAAAGGAGAACGGAAATTTTACAGTTGATCCGTGGAAAGGGCAAATTTATAAACCGTTTGGTTTGAAATATGCATATTTTAAAGTTGTGTGTGTGTGAGCAAATGGTTGATGTACTGTAAAGGCACTTCCCTTCTGCACCTCCAGGTCCAGAAAGGCCCTTTCACATTTAAATCGGTGAATTCATAAACTGTTTGGTGTGAAATATGCGTATTATAAATTTGTCTTCGTTGCGTCAGTGTGAGCAATCGGTTTTCTTGTCCACCTCCACGTCTAGTTTTGTTCCGCTCGTTGTCCTTGACCAAGCAAAAAGAGAAATACAGGATTCTGCCCTGTCTTGTGCCTTGCGTGCTCGGTGATGGCGTCTCTAGAGAATGTGGGTAACGTCGTCTAAGGAGAATGTTGATTCTGCCCTGTCTTGTGGCTTGCCTGCTCGGTGATGGTGTCTCTGGAGTATGTTTGACATAATGCCTCATTTAATATGCATACTACAGATTAGGAATTGGTTTGGTGTGTTGGAGGATGTTGAGAGATTCTATCAACTTCTCCCTCTAAGAGTGGAATTATTTGGATCTCAGCAGCACTATAAATATTGTAATGTATTCATGTGAAACTAATTTTTTGTGTGCCTAGCTGGGCTTAATCCCTCACGGGAATACCGAGGAAAATGCAAAAGATATGAGATTGGATATGTTGTAGGAGAGTAGCATAGTGTAGATATGTTTGCCAATTATATTTATGTTTTTTAATTGTTGTGTGAGTAGTGAAGAGGAAGAAAGCGCTGCAACGATCAGCGGACTGTTGCTCTGAAGATTTTTCTCCTCACGCTAACCTAATATAGCCCGGATATTTAATATAGCGTTGTATGTGGCGAGTCACGGAGATTGTGGAAGTGCATTTTCCGTAGCGTGGATTATCGTTGCTATGTATGCTCAGTGGTACGCAGACTAGAGACGCGGTGATTGTGCCTTGAGGCATTCGTTAGGTTCGTATGGGGAGCTTTAGTGGAGCAAGGTGAGAAGGAGCAAATAGCGGCGGAAGAATCCTGGCTATTGTCACGCTAACTAGTCTTGCACTGGCTGGACAACAAGGGTCGAGAGAGCATCAGGAGTATTGGCGGCATTTTCCGTAATCTCTTCTCCATGTTTTTCATGGACAGGAATGTTAAGGAAGTGTTCCCGAAATTCAGTTGCAGAGACTGTAGCAGAAAACAAACTGGTGCATTAATGGCCAGTACTGGCAATCGTTTTCGTATTTTTGTTATTTTGAGTCTGCATTTCGTGGTCGTTTTCGTTGAATCAGAAGGTCTTAAGAAACCGATGCCAACTCTTCATTCCAATAAAATTTTCTGCGTTAAAACATTCGGTGCAGCCGACAATGTATTGGAAGATGATAGTCAAGCATTTGTGCACGCATGGGAGGCAGCTTGCAAAGCGCCGTCCAGAACTTTGGTTATGCCACGCGATAAAATGTATCTTTTGAATTTTCCATATTTCTGGGGAATTACTGGTTTTGCTAGTAATTCTAAGGTGGACATATGCTCAGCTTTTAATATTACTGGAGGACACAGTTTGAAGGAGTTTTTCTTTGAGGAGATGATGATGTCGAGTGGGAGAATGTATGGTGGGCCGAACGTCCTTGTGATGGGCAATGAGATCATTTCCTGCTCTGTCGATGCACTAGAAGCTCTGCTTTCTTCTCCTGTGATAGACGATACGAAGAGAAGCGTTGAGGAGTGTGCAGAAGAATAAATTATTATTATTCTTCTCTTGATATACACAGGAGTGTGTTATGGGCAGAATATTGGGGATTCTATTGAGCCTGCTTTCATGGCTTCCCAAATTACAAGGGCAGATGAGGAAGGTGCTATAGAGCCACTTGCGACATGCCTATACTGACGGAGAAATGAAATTGAAGCTGCCTGTGAATTTTCTAGATATTGTTTATGTCAAATTTATTATTTTTTATATTGTTTTAAGTTGTAAAGAAGAACCAATTATTGAATAGATTTACACAATTTAAAATAGTGTTTCTAGACATTCTTCGGTGCCGAGAGGAAGTATCGCTAATTTTATTGTGAAAATCTATTATATGTTGTAGACTCTTGTTGTACTTCGGTGCTCCAAGATCGACAATTACAGGTTACAGTACGAGATCCATTTGTGTGTAAAGGTCACTTTGCAGGATTAATCACTGATCATATTCTGTATCCAGAATATTTTCCTATAAAATGTTGAAATTTATTCTTCGGGGTTATTTCATATTTCCATAGGGTAGTTCAATGTTGAGACTCTTCTTCGGGGGTGTTAAGAATCTTTGATCTTACAAAATCAGTATTGCTGGTCAGAAACAAATGTATTTTAAATGGGTTGAATGGTAGCTCGAAAATGGTGGAGAAAAGAGCGTTGTCTATGAGATCTGAGAGTGGGTACAAATGTTAATGAAGACCAGGGCAGAAAAATGTTTGTATTAAATTAGTGTGTTCGCAATTTCTGCAATGTAGGCATTAAAGGGGGGTGTTTGAGATAATGCCTCATTTAATATGCATACTACAGATTAGGAATTGGTTTGGTGTGTTGGAGGATGTTGAGAAATTCTCTCAACTTCTTCCTCCAAGAGTGGAATTAGTTGGATCTCAACAGCACTATAAATATTGTAATGTATTCATGTGATTTGATATAGAAACTAATTTTTTGTGTGCATTTTTGCTCTCATGATTTCTAATACCTCCAAAGCCATAGAGGGTTCTGGCCTTCCTCTTGAGCACATAAACGGCATCGATGAGCAGATAAACAACATCCATTGTGGTGACAGTGAGGTTGGAACTCTATAAAACTCGTTCACTCAGCGCAGAACCCTTGGAGAATGTGGGTTCTACCCTTCCTCTTGAGCGCATAAACAAAATCCATGGAGGTGACAGTCAAACAACATCCATGGCAATGACAGTAAGCTTGGAACCCGATAAAACTCGTTCGTTGAGAATGGAACTGTATAAGCTTGGAACCCTATAAAACTCGGTCGTTGAGCATGAAACCGTACCCGCGAGGGGAGTCTTTTCTCTAAATGGAAAATTTGCATTTGTGGGAGGGGCAAACTCATGGCAAAATTAAATTGATTAGGAGGGTGAAATTTTATCTCCCTAGTAGTCTTTAGTGTGATTTTTTGAAGGCTTTTATGGTGACTTTTTAAGGTGTAATTTCTCTAAATTCCGGCAGGAATTTATTGAAAAGAGAAGTTTTATTGCTAACTTTGCACAATTGATGTGAATCCATATATAGAGTCAAAAAACCAGTTTGAATAACAAAAACCAAGATTTTGCTTCAAAAATTTTCACCTGATTCAAACACTCGAAACTTCAAAAAGTCACACTAAAGACAACTCCTTTTATCTCCTATTGATTGAGATGAACAATGTTGTTTCACGCCAATCCAAAAAATATATATTAATTTTATTAAAAAACTTGTATTGAAAAAAAATACAAATATTATAAAATACAAATATAGACCAACAAATTAATAAAACAAAAAATTCTACATTGCAATAATTATGACCAATTTAACCAAATTTCAAATTTGGTTGCTATTACAACTTAAAAAAAAAAAACATATATAGCAAAAAGGAACCTATGAAAAAGATGTCAAAGACGCAACGATAGATTGCCAAATGAAGGTAGTCTTATATATAATACTCAAAATAACATATGAAAAAGATGCCGAAAACGCTATGATATATTGCAAAATGAAGGTAGTCTTATATAGTCCAAAATATCTTTACACTCGAGAAGGTTCCCCAAGAACATTGAGCTGTTTCTAGAATTTCACATATATTTCATACTCTATATTTCTATGTCGATGAAAATTTGCAAGGATGAATGACTTCTTTTCTTTCTTTATCTACCTCTATAGTTAAGTTAAATTTTTATTTTATTTTATGTTATTTTGACTATTATACACGATCATGACTATAATCTTAGTTCAATATTTTAGTGTAATTTTTTTGGGTTATTTTGATAATATGTAATTATGATTTTAGGTTTTTTTATATAGATTTCAATTATTAATTGGAGAAGAATATATTTAAGTATGATAAATTTATTAATTCTTTAAAACATGATAACATCTTATAAATTTATGAGATGTTGTAATTTTTAACATTTTGACTAGTTTAGAATAAAATAAAATTTAAAATAAATGATTTTTTTAGAGATATTCTTTATGTAGCCTATTTTTTTCCATGGGATTCTTTTTTAATGTAGCATATTTAAAGGCTAATAAATAAATCAACCTATATCCATTTGAATTTTGAGATCTACAAAGTCCTAAGATGTATCAAATCTCTCTTCACTCTAAAAGAGGTTTCTACCTCAAGATATTTGATCCCTCTCAAAGTTTGGTAGATTTGGAGTTAAGATGGATCTTATCTAGACTAGTTGATACTTATAAATTAGTATAGATGCATAGCTTTAACCAATCATTTATCATTCTTTTATTCTACTTTTTATGTTCTATAAAGTGTTGGATTGTTGGAAATTTATAAGTACATCATAATTATTATATTCATATTTTCATATTTATATTAAAAAATTTCATATATTTGAATTAGTTAGTGAATTTATGATTGGATAATAACAATTAATGATGTTTGCAGTAACCTAGCCAAAATACCCAATAGTGGGAAAGTGTCTATATTAACATAACATGGAGGAATTATTATTTTTAAAACATCATATTTAAAATTATTTAAGATAATTTTAAAAATTTATATTTATAGGTAAAGAGTGAAGAAATATTATTTTTATTTATTTTTGTTGGTAGTAATGGTAAATTTGACTTGCTCAAGTTGTGAGTGATTTTTGAGCCCCAAGTTTATGAGAACCCATGCTATTGACCCATAGAATTAATGTGTAATATATCCTATTTAGAAAGGGAAATTAAACCATCCTAGATCCATCTTAACTCCAAATATACCAAGCGTTAAGAAGCATCCAGAGCTTGGTAGATCTCAAGTTAATATGGCTCTAGTATTGTTTATTAGTGGGTAAATTTAAATTTGTATGAAGGTTTATTTTGAATTTATTAGAGCATTTTTAGGTAGTGAGTAAAAATTATATTGAAAGCTCTCTCTGAGCACTTGGTAGATCTAGAGTTAAGATAGTTGTAGGTCAGTTTATTAGTAGGTAAAGTTCAATTTATATGAGGATTTACTTTGAAGTTATTACAGCATTTTGAGTTAGTGGTAAATATTATATATAAAGGTTTTATGGCATGTTCACATATAAGTGGATCAAATTTCATCCTCATGTTTTTAAATTTTAATGGTCCATTGGGGATATCCTAATTGATTGGAACTAACCGTGTTAATGTCGATATTTCTCTTCAAATCTTGACTATAAAACTAATATAATTTATCGATTATTATATTAGGCCAAAAAATTATAATGGAAAATTTACAATACAATCCTTAGTAATATATATCAGAAGCTTGATGTAACTACTTATTCTCCTTTTTACATAAAAAAAATAAAATAAAAAGAAAAATGTTATGAAACCAACTCCAAAAATAGAAGAAAAGAGAGATCAATGCCTTAGAAATAAGCCACTTCGAGGGGGAAACCTCCAATACATTACATAAATGAAAAATTCTTGGATGATATATATAAAAAAGCTCATTCTATATATACGAGTCCATGGGGTCACAATATAATCTTAGCCGACCTAACAATAATAATGTAAGGGCACAATAATAAAAATATTAGGGTTACAGGGGTACAACAATAACAATAAGGGGGCTACACTAACAAAAATAAAGGAGTACACTAGTAATATAGGGACCTAACATGCCCCTCTCCTTCAAAATAGTGTTGTCCTCAATGCTTGAGTAGATTTGGGTGTTTCTGTATAAAATTATCATCCTCCCATCTAGAATCTTGACTAGGTAAGTTTTTCCACTTGATGAGAGATTCTAAAATTGATTGATTTCATAGCTGTCGAGTTCTTGTTTCCATGACTGCTTCAGGATCCAATATGGTTTTTCCTTCCTCATCAAGTTCTTGCAATATTTTTTTAGCTGGAATTTTTTCACCTATAACCTTCTTTAAGCATGAAACATGGACAACTGGATGCACTCACGACGAAGGAGGATGCTCCAATTTGTATTCCATAGTACTAATCTTTTGCAACACCTTGTAAGGACCATAGTAATTTGGCGATAATTTATTATCCTTCTTAGCTTGCTTGAGGGAGATTTGTTTGTATGGTTATAGCCATAAAAATACCCACTCTGCTACATCAAAACTTCTCTCGCTGTGATGTTGATATGATTTTTGTTTCATTCGATTTTGTGCCAAATTTAGGTTATCCTTTAAGAGTTGGAGAACTTCTTGTTGATGCTCGATGTGATCTTCCACTTCTTGAACCTTAGAATTTTCTCTTAAAGATGATGTGATGGACAGTGGATGATATCTGTAAAGTGCCATAAATGGGGTCATTTTTGCTACAGTATGGAAGGAAGTGTTATACCACCATTTAGCGATAGGTAACCACTTAGCCCATCGTGTTTTTTTATCAAATACAAAACACTGAAGATATCCCTCCGAACATTTATTCACTATCTCAGTTAGACCATCGAATTGATGATGATAGGATGAGCTATGAGCTAATTGAGTACGCAAGAAAAAAAATAATTTTGTCCAAAAATTTCCAGTAAAAATGGGATCTCTATCGCTTACAATAATATTTTGGCTTGTTTCCATAAATGTAGTAGCAATTATACTTGCTTTAAATGGATGATATAATTTACAAAAGTGTGCATACTTGGTAATTCTATCAACTACCACCATGATGACACTCTTTCCTTCGAACTTAGGCAAACCTGTGATAAAATCCATCAAAATATCCTCCCAACATCGACTTGGAATGGATAAAGGTTTTAGAAGACCTAGGGTCTTAACTGTATCAACTTTATTTTGTTGGAAAACCAAAAATTCTGCCACAAAATTTTGAATATCAGATTTAAGGCCATCGCAAAAATATTCTTTCTTCACCATGTGGTAAGTTTTTAAAATCCCTGAGTGTCCTCCTAAGGGAGAAGTGTGCAATTCCAAAAGAATATTTTGTTTTAGTTGGGAATTCTTACAAAGATATAAGCAATCTTTGTACCATAAGTAATCATTTTTCCAACTATATGTATCAGATGTACTAGGATCTTGCTGCGATTTTTGAATGAGTGTCCACACTTCTTCATCCTTCTTCCATTCATCCCTTGCTTCGGTTATCCAATTTTGTTGGATAATATAAATGACACAAAGAAATACTTCCACATCCTCATTATTTCTTGAGAGTGCATCTGCAACAACATTTAGCTTCCCTTTTTGTAGATGATTTCAAAGTTATAACCCAACATCTTTGTGACCCATTTTTTCTACTTTTCTGAAGATATTCTTTGTTCCAAAAAGTGTTTAAGACTTTCATGATCATTTTCTACCTTGAAGTGTCTTCCCATTAGGTAAGGTCGCCATTTCTTTAGTTCACATAGTATATCTAACATTTCCTTCTCATAATTAACTTTATGTAAATACTTTCCTTTGATTGGATGATTTTCAAAAGCAACGGGTCTTCCTTCTTGCATCAAAAAATACCAATTTCATTTCCTGAGGCATCACATTCCATAGTGAACACTAAAGGTGTATGTGAATTCTGGCATAGCTAAGACCGATGCTAGGCACATTGCCTCTTTAAGATGTTCAAAGGCCTTAGTTGATTCAGGAGTCCATGAAAATGCATTTTTCTTCAATAATGTTGTTAGAGGTGCTGCTATTCTCTCATAATTCTTAACAAACTTGCGATAATACCCGATAACATGAGAAATCCTCGCAACTACTTTATTGTTGTGGGGACTTTCCATTCCTTAATGGATTTAATTTTGCTAGGGTCTACCTTAACACCCTCGTTAGATACAATATGACCCAGATATTCCACCTCTTGTACTCCAAAGAAACATTTGAATGTTTTTGCATATAATTTTTTCTCCTCTAATAGTTTCAGCACCCTGTCAACATGTTGAACATGATCCTTCCAAGACTTGCTATAGATTAGTATATCATCAAAAAAATGCTAGCACAAATTTGCTAAGGAAGGGTTTGAAAATGGAATTCATCAACCCTTGAAATGTAGAAGGTGCATTGGTAAGTCCAAAAGGCATGACCAAAAATTCATAATGACCCTCATGAGTTTGAAATGTTGTTTTCGGAATATATTGATTCCTCATTCTAATTTGATGATATCCTAAATGAAGATCCAACTTGGTAAAATAAATTGCTCCATTTAATTCATCCAATAATTCATCAATCACATGAATGGGAAACTTATCTTTAATAGTGAGCTTATTGAGCCCCCTATAATCTGGACACATGCACCATGATCCATCCTTCTTGTGCACCAATACTACTGGAGTAGTGAACAAACTTTAACTAGGTTGAATTATACCAGCCTCTAACATTTCTGCAATCATACATTCAATTTCGCTCTTTTCGACATAAGGATATCTATAAGGCCTGATGTTTGGAGGAACACTTCCTGGAATTAAATGAATAGCATGATCATTATCATGAATAGGTGGGAGTCCTTTTGGAGTTTCAAACACATTAGACTGATTATCCAAGACTTTTTGCAGATCCGGAGAAATAGAAGATTTTGATGTTGGAACTTCTAGTGAGCATAATTGTGCAATTACGCCTCGTTATTCTTTCTTTAGATGCTTTGTCATGACATTAGAGCTTATTATCTTTCCCGGTTTCCTTGTGATACCCTGTAATTCGACTTCATTTCCTTCCAAAAAAATTTAAAGAAAATTTCTTGACAATTCAACTATCTTTCCTTCCGAAAAAAAATTCAAGAAAATTTCTTGAAAATTAAAAGCTACCATCCCCAAAGATTGTAACCATTGTACTCCTAGTAAAAAATCAGCACCTCCCATTGGAATGGAAAGCATTGGAATATTCAATACATTCCCCCCATGGTTAGCTTGATATTATGGAATTTTCCATAGAAATTAATTGTCCCTCCATTTGCAACCATCACTTGAAATTCTGGTGATTCGTATAGGAAGAAATTCAATTCCTTGGCTACCTTACAATCAATAAAATTATGGGTACTACCCAAATCAATCAACACTATTACCTTTTTCTTCTTGATATGTCCTTCTATCTTGAGAGTTTGAGGAGTGGTAATTCCTACCAATCCATTACACAATATGGTTGGACTCATTTCTTCTTCTTCTAGGGTTGGTTCCTGGTGTATATCATCTTCTTTTGAAGTTTCTTGTTTATTTTGTTCCTCCTCTTCATAATATATGTAAAATAATTTCTTCTCAGCACACTTATGACCTTTAGTGTATTTACTATCACAACTATAGCAAAGCCTTTTTTCTCCTTTTTCTTCCAATTGTTGTGGTGTAAACCTTGTAGGTTGTGCAAGTATAAGAGTAGCAACATTTCCATCTTTATAGATGTGAGTGGTAGGCTTCCTTGTCGCCATAATTTTACATTCAATTTTTCTTGCCAACCTGAAAGCCTTTTCCAATGAATCAGGTTCCCAAATGTGAACCTCATGTTGGATGTTATCCTTTAAAGCCCCTATGAAGAAATCAATCTTGTGTTCCTCTGGAATATTAGTTACCCTTATATTCAATTTTTGGAAGTACTCAATGTGCTCCACCACTGAACCCTTTTGTTTGAGATTTATCAATTGTCTAAAGAAGGTGTTTCTCTTTGTATCCTCATAATGTGCTATCTTTTCCTCCATAAAAATTAACCAAGTGACAATTTTTTTAGGGGAGAAAAGCCAATGATACGATACAAATGTATTTTGTTCTATATGTAAAGTTGCAATGCATACCTTTTGTGTGTTTTGCACATTATTGAGATCAAAATATTGCTCCATATGTAATATCCATGTTACGAGATTCTTTCCATCAAACTTCCCCATATCCATCTTTGGAATATGGTGGTTCTTCCATCCAACATTAGAGTTTATGAAATCACGATTAACATTTATTTTTTTCTCATCATGAGTTTCCTATACTACCTTTTTTCCATTAGGAAACATTTCTTGTATCAAATTTTCCAAATCTTCGATGTCTACTTTTAGATCATTCTTCATGTTATCCATGTTGTCTTTCATTTTTTCATCGATCTTAGTTTCCATGTCAGCCATCTTAACTTCCATGCCATCCATATTAGCTTCCAAACCATCCATCTTAGCTTCCACACCTTTCTTCAAACCATCCATTTTAATTTCCACATATTTCTTCAAAACTTCCATTTCATTTTTTGTTGCTCTTTGCGATAGCGAAATTTGGTGCACTTTCTCTTTTAATTTTGATATCTCATGTTGCATTTCTTTGCCTTCATGAGTCATAGTAGAGCCTTATGAAGGCTTAATTGGTGTTGAATTCTTTTTAGGGGGCATTTTAGAACCCAATACCGATATCTATTCTTCAATATTCCCTTGGAATAAATTCAAACTAATTTTTCAAACAAGACTTATGTAATTCGAAAAAAAATACACACCTTTTTCTTGCGTTTGAGGAGCTCAATATTGAAACTAAATTATCTCTGTGATTTCGGATCTTCAATAATTGAAATTCAATCCTATAGTAGCCCTCTGAATATTATTTTTAATGCCCTAGATATGACCTGATTTGGATTCTTGAAGGAAAATTTATGCCCAATCTCCCACAATGACCTAATTATGGACTAGTTCAATAGAGAAAACTTGTACGGCATGCCACGTGTCACTGTTTCCTCCTTCGGCTCTGAAATTGATAAACAGGAAACTACAGTCCCTGTACTTGTAGCCACTTTTTACAGAATTCCAATCTGATGCTCAGATAGATATTTATGATGATATTCCAAAGATCACCTATTTAAGATGAAATTCGAGAGCCTAAAAAAACCCTAATGTACATAGATCATATCTACGAAAATATTGTGAACCAAGAAATGAATTTTTTATACAGCTTTCCTCACAATTTCTACTTCCTGTTGTAAAACTTTCAGCTTCTGAACCTTTGTAGAACAAAATTTATAGCAAAAATGCCACGATGACCTGTTTAGGTGAAATTCAGGATCCTGAGAAAAACCTAACATCCACAAATCATATCTCTATTGCGAACCAAGATCTAAAACTTTTACATGACATTCCTCAGGATTTCGGATTCGCTCTGTAAAAATTTCAGCTTTTGAAATGTTGTATAAAAATATTTATAACGAAAAATCCATGATGACCTATTTGGAGCAAAAAAAACCTATAATCCAAATCTCTTATATCAAATGTTATGAAACCAAATCCAAAAATAGGAGAAAAGAGAGATAAATGCCTTAGGAATAGGCCACTTCGAGGGGGCAACCTCCAATACATTACATAAATGAACAATTCTTGGATAATAGAATTGACAAAACTCATTCTATATATAGGAGTCCATGGGGTCACAATATAATCCTAGCCGACCTAAGAATAATAATGTAAGGGCACAATAATAACAATATTGGGGTTACAGCCCGGTACAAAATAACAATAAGGGGGATACACTAACAACAATAAGAGAGTACACTAGTAATATAGGGCTATACTATTTTTATTTATTTTTGTTGGTAGTAATAGTAAATTTGACTTGCTCAAGTTGTGAGTCATTTTTGAGTGCCAATTTTATGAGAACCCATGCCATTGACCCATAGAATTAATGTGTAATATATCCTATTTAGAAAGGGAAATTAAACCATCCTATATCCATCTTAAATCCAATTATATTTGTTTTCAAACATTTTTGTACTCAATCATGAGATCCTAGAGTAGTAAATACTTCAAGTGACATCCTATGGTATTCTAATTTAGATAAAGTAGGGAAGATTAATTTAAAATTTTCATCTAGGCTTGGAACTCTTATTCATGACATGAAGCATATTGAAAAAAATTCACTAAAAAGAGTAAAGAATAAACCTACATTTGAAAATAGTGCACAATAGTGGTTGAAATTCCTTTTTCTTCTGTGTCAAGTTCATGTGGTATGCAAACATTTACCCAAATGCAATCTCATCTTTACTAGCAATGTGAGGTGAAGTGAAATGTGTCAAAGTAGATGCTATGTTGTTGAAAAAATATCAGGTTATGATTTTACATAAATGTATTTATGAATCTTATATTGAGGTACATAAAGGAATTGTTTTGAATCTACACACTCAGAGTAGCCAAAAACTAGGGTATTTAATTAAGGTTGAGGTTATAAAATCTATGTGAAATTTTTTTCGTATTACAAGTCATGTAGTAGCCTCATCAAGTCACCAAAGAAACTATAACATAATATCTCAACCTAAGAGGTATGAAACCAAAAATAATAGGTAAAAATAGAGAGTGGGATATTTTTCTCTATTTGCATCTATATTTATACAAAATTTCAAGTTGGTTACATAGATTTATAAAATAAATTTTCCTCTTCATATTGGAGTGATGGCCACCCATTCAAATCTCAACAAGCTAGAGTGGTGTTATGGTGAGGAGGTGAAGGAAGTGCTGAGATAGTGGAGGTGGTGTTATTCTATCAAATCATTAACTTTTATATTATACCCCTTAATTATTTCACCAAAAAAAAATTTCGTTATCGCACTAGAAATTGCTGATATAGTAAAATACATTATTATGCCATACATACTCCTATATTTTTTTTTGTGAGTTTTTGAACTACCCTTTTATGAATTTTTTTGTAAATATGTCTACAAAAATGTTGTATCAGTTTCAGAAATCCATTAAAATCTCATTATTTTTTACGAATTTTCATCTGAAGTGAAACCTTGTATCAATATGCTTACTATTCTTATAAAAAAATGATTTTGTGATAATGGAATAGAATATTTATAAGCTAGTCATTTCTATTGATGAAATATCTTAGTCAAAATTATTCTCATCCACATAGTTTGACATGTTGTTTGTGTGGCTACAACATAGTGTTCCTCAGCTAATAATAAACTCACAAAGGAATACTTATTTGATGTCCATACTACTAGACCTAATAAAAAACTAAACACATACCCAAATGTGCCCTTCATGTCTTTAGTATTACATACAAAATTCCTATATTTTATATCTAGCTATCTTAAAATCATAATATGATATATATAAGATACGATAATTTGTTGTTCCAACAACATATATTAGGATCCTTTATCCAACCACTAATGGGTACACTTAGAAGACTCGATGAATATGGAAATTAAACTTACAATAGACATTATATCAAGCCTTGTTGATGTCAATACAAGATACTTCCAACCAATTTATTATACAAGGTTGGATCAAAATTTGAACCGTAATCATTCATACTAAGTTTTGTACCCCTTGCAATTGGTGTGATAGTTTTCTTACAATTTTTTATCCTTAAAATTTTCAATAAACCCTTTCCATACTTAGACTAAGAGATAAGAATACCATCTTAATATTAAGTTGCTTCAATACCTCCTCGATGGGGACAGTGAACCAAGCCAATGATGCTCACGATGTAACACATGGCCATTCAGAATGTAAACATGACTGATGGTGTGAGGACTAAAGTCCTTGTCCTCTCAAGGAACGTTGTGTGTATGAGCATTAAATTCAGTTTGTGTGAGGCCTCCATCAATTGCGAAGCCTATTGGAGGTATATTTTTTTGACATTTTAACGAGGATGGCGAGGTATTGTATCGGGCAGTCTCAGTTTTTTCTAGTTTTGGTGCATGCAGCTTGAGCATAGAGCATTAGAGTTGTTGGTTCAAAAGACACCATTTATGGGAAAGGAGATGAATTTGTCACCAACATCCCTTCCTTAGATTTATGGTGTGCATTTGGGTTAATTTCCAATTCATAGTTTGGTCTCTAGATATCAACCTTGGGGAAGGTTTTTGACCCCTAGTTTTAGAGTCATTATGTTGGCTGTAATGGGTCTAGGAAGGTTCTCTTCCGCAACATAGAATAATTTGGTTTTTTTTCCTTATTAATCCTTTCTTAAGGTTACACAAGCTCCTTTTTTTCTAAGTCATGGTATTGTTGGTAGCGGCATGATTTTTTTGGTGGTTGTTGTACACAAGGAGTGGAACGATGAATATTGAGCTGAAGTCCTCACTTCGGGTTCACATTTGCAGCTCCTTCTACTTTTATTGGGTTGGTTCTGCATGGTCCTTCTAAATGGAGTGGGACATTTATCCATGGTGGTAATCATGGTTTGGTACGCCATCCATTGGTGAGCTCAAACCCTTCTCAGTGGTGCGAGGATTTCCATAATATGTCTAATCCCTCACTCCACGCAATCATCCTCACAATGTATGGTCAATTTGGATGATTCAAGGGGTCAAGAGTCCCCATTGCAGATGGAAGGAGCAACCACACACTCAAGTCAAAGTGGTGGAAAATATGGTCACCTGGGGCGGTTGGTATATAGGGATTGAAGTGGTGGAAATATTGGTCGAGCTAGTAGAGTGGAATCTGGGGCTCGTGGCAGTCATGGATGTGGAGGCTCAGTGGCAGGCCATGGGAGATGCTCCACACGGAGTCAGCAACAGGGTGGAGTGAATGGCCACGATGATTTAGGCCACAGGTAAAAATACATAATTCGGTTCGAGGATGGAGGCAGGATTTTTGTTTGGATAGGTGTCAGGATCTAATCTAGTCCGTTTTGGAAACCTAAAAAGTGGGTGTGGTAGGAAGAGAATGGAGAGCTCATTTCCACCTTGAACAAAATTCACCACTTCTAGTGCCATGTCTTTGAGCGTGTCATGGTGGTCTGGCATGGAAAAAATATGATATCTCAGAAAGTCAAGAAGCTGGATGCCTAGGGCCCACTTCAAAGAGCATGTCGCATGCTCCTTTCACCCTCCACCTCTTCTAGGAAGAAGTTCAGACAACCCAGCCCCCACTACTTTATATGATTAACATGGTTACAATTGTTTTACTTGTTTATGTGTTTACTCATGCTTTTTTCCTCCTAAGTTGTGGAAAATGTCTTTAGATTTTTTATTGTTTCTTTGCCCTATGCTGATCACAGTAGTCAATAAAGTTGGTCAGAGTGAGACTATTTTCATTTTTCCACTGATGTATATCTTTTTTTAAGAATGAATATAATTTGGATTTACAAAAGAAAAAAAAATATTACTTCAATACCAAGAAAATATTCCATTAACCCTGAATCAATCATATCAAATTCTATTGGCATGGTTGTATTAATAATCTATTGAAATATGTGCAACAAAATTCAAATCATCATCAACAAGAAAACTATCAAAATTTAACATTGATATTTTACCTTTGTATATAGAGTTAGCTCACCTGGATTCATGTTGAATCTTTTTCTTTTCAAATATTCATCCATTCTACCATACAATACCCGAGATCCCTTGTTCAAGCCATATAATACTTTCTTTAGCTTGTAAACTTTATCTTCTTGTCCATAAATTTCATACTCTCAAGGATTTTTCACATAAACATATTATTATAAAAAGCGATTTAAAAATATGGAATTAAAGTCAATTTGATGCATTTTCCATTGATTTTGATTAGTAATTTCTAATACCTTTATTCTGTCAAGTCTAGTTACATGTGAAAAAAATTCTTTATAACCAATGTGAGGTTTCTAAAGGAACACATGAGTTAGAAGCATTTATTTACATTTCCAAATTCTAGCTTTAGCATTCAATTTAGTGTTATATATCCATTTAACACCTATATTCTTTTTACATTCAACCATATCTACAGGCTCCCAGGTATTATTTTTTTCTATAGCATCAATCTCTTAATCCATAGTTTTTATCTAAACTTCTTTTTATATAGGTGGAAATTGGTTTCTACCCGCATATTTGACATGGACACCCAACATTGATTCATACAAGTTTCCTATTTTTGGAAGTTTTGTTTCCTAAACTTGCAAATAATTTTTGAGGCCCTAAACAACATTTTTTGGGGAAATGTGGAAACATGAGTCAATGACTACTTTTGTAGTGAAAGTTTTTTCTGCTTGGATAAACCTTTCTAATGGGCTATTTTGCATGGGAAATGATTATCATATGGAAATGTTATGAGCTGGGGAAGTTGATGTTCTAACTAAGCTCAATAGGGCCCATAATATTTTGGTGCTTCATATCCTAGGGATATTTTTTTGGATGCTTCAAGTTTTTCATTATTTCTTCATGATTAAAAAAATCCTTGAATCTGTAATGTTCCAAATTTTTCTTCAATAAATTGGAACATTAAATTTTGTCTAAACTTATTTAGGAGATGAATAATTGGGTAAGGAGGCCCAAAGATAATAAAAACATAAATAAAATCCCCCTAGTATAAAATGGGATCAGCCATGGAACCAGATTTCACACCCTCATGTGTGAAAGGAGATATTTGCAAAGGGGTTTGACCAAGTCAACCAGCGCAGGGTATGAGTTGGAAAGCACTACATAGGAGGGAAGCTTCTAGAGGAAGGGAAGCATCTAGAGGAAGGGCCCATGAGGAGTCTCCAATTGCTATATAAATGGAGGGGAGGAGAGCTATTTCCATTCATGCATATTTTTATGATATTGAGTTGGTCATCTCGACTTCTTGAGCACGTTGGTTGTTTAACTAGTCTGCAGCACTGTTTAGTGCACTGAGTGTCTCTGTTCGAGGATGTCACCCTCAGCCCCGGGGTAATTTGAGTGCCTGCTCGGGTGATGTTGTCCCATCATTTCAGTCCGAGACTGAAGCATCATTCTCTAGGACAACGTTATTGTTGCAGCAGCATAATACTATGTTTTAGGGTGTTGCCGTGGAGACTCCACAACACCTCTTCCTTCTCTTGTTTTTCAGAGGGAGAGTCTTTATTTCCTTTGGAGGATCAGATTGGAAGATATTGGAGTTTATTTGAAGATCTTGGCATCAGGAAAACACATATTCTTTCCCCTAATACACATTTTTCTCCAATGGTTGCGTTATTTTCATAGTGCATTTGCTACGGGGTCTTGCAGATTGATTGGAGGGTGGGATCTAAAGTGAAAGGATCAACCTTGCACTTTGGAGATCCATTGGAGGAGGTCTAATTCATTTTTTTCATCATATTCAGCCTTCTCTATTGAGTTCCAGATTTGAGTTGCAGCAGCTACCCAGCAACTCCGGCATTTTGGCTATTTTGTGTATTTCACCCAATGCCTTGGAGGATTGATGTATTTTGCTTATAAGGGTTATATATTTGATCCCTTCATTTATCTAAGCTGATTTTTTCATATTCAGTCATTTTTAATTCATATTTGCAGTAGACTATGTTATTTTCTGCAGTCCTACTTTTGGTACATATAAATTGCCGGAAACCCTTGTCGGGTGCCCTTTTCTTTGTGTGAAAAAGGTTAAAAATCTATTTCTATGCTATTTGATCAATATAAGATATATATAAGTCATATTAAATCATTTTATGCAGAAAACCTAATGGGAATTGCACTCTCATAGTATTCAGGAATTTCTGTTTAGCAAAGTCATGGGAAATCAGGGTTTTCTAGACTAGTCGGGAAAAGAGGAACTGTTTAACTTAGCTATAACGCTTAGTTTGAGCGGAAATTCGGAGCATAGGTCCCTCATGACCTAAGCTATCAGATCCAACCATCCCAATCCTCGTTTTTTACTCAAATATCTGATATTAAGATTTTTAGTGCATAAATTGATGATTTTCCCAATCCTTTGGATTGTAAATCTGAATTAAAGTGGCTGATGTAGTTCAATATGATTTATTTATGTTCCTAATGCCTATTATAAGCTTATTCCTCACAGAAATACCGTTATACAATTGATGTATTGTAGAATCCCTGATTTTGGCTATTTGTTCATCTTCTTGTCTCACAGCTCATTGTAAAACACTGTCTCTTCATGGTATGATCATATATGAATTTTCATATTGCTGCAAGTCACTTTTGAGTGGGATTATTCAAGCATATCTATAGACAGAGTCTGGAAAGGGCCAGGTAGCCTCTGGATCTCGTCCTCTCTCAGAGGTGGAATATTCGGTAAATGCCCTCCCAGTCCATCTCCGGTTGGAGTTTATCGTGTTTTAGAGATATCCCCAAAATTGGATATTACATTGGTATCAAAGCATATTTTTGGCTTAGCCTTTGGAGCTAGTTATATACGACACCGGAAGAGAAACCGTGGGGACATTATCACATTGCGTACATTCTTACCTCCAGTAATGAGTGAGAAATGGAGGCAGCGTGATCATATAACCTTTGGAAACTATTTTCGTAAATGGAAGTCCATGGGGAAAGACTTCAGAGCAGCTTTTCCTTTCAAAGATTACCGTCAGCTCAGGTAGGATGAATGTGAATGGAACAATGGGGGATCTAGCACGCAGAGTTCAAAGTTGCAGCATACCACTGCGAGGTCACCTTTTCCCATGTATCATGGATCCACTGATCCCTATGAGTCTAAGCCCAAGAAGATCAGAACATTTAAAAATATGAGTTTATTCTCATCTATTTTCAGATCCAAAGGAAATGCATCCACCTTAGAGGAGGTCAAGAAGATTGAAGAAAAAGAAGAGGAAGTACCATGTCCTTCCTATTCTCATCAAGGAGAATATATTGAGCATGGAAGATATTTGGATCATCAGATTCTCAGTGATTATCTTGTTGAGTATAGATCTCAACCTAGAGCCTTAAGGGAGACTCTAGATTTTCCTCATTTCATCTAGCTGAAGGAAGAGAAGAGGCCATGCAGCAGAAAATAAATCAAAGGCAATAGATTTTTGTTGTCTACCTTTGATGGGTCATCTAATCCAAGAACTTGGGTGAGAAAGTTGGAGGCATTTTTCCTACTACATCCTATAGCAGTTAAAGAAGCTGTTGAAATCTCAGTGCTGAATTTGGAGGGTGAAGCCTATGATTGGTGGTGCAGCCACTTGAGCCATGCAAGGGTGAAGAATTTTGCTGAGTTCACTCAAAGTTTGATCCAAACCTTTTATGGAGAAAGAACAAAGAAAGAAGAGATCACATCACCTCCTGAGGAGGCTTGTGATAATGTTGTCCCACTCATGGAGGAGCAGCCACATGCATCAACAATTGGGGCAGCCAACACTTTTGAGGAAGGGACTCTTGTAGCCCTACAAGAAGTTCCAAATGCACATCAAGGTATGAAAATATTTCCACATTCCATTGTTGTAGCAAATTCCTTTGATCAATGTGGAGATTTACTTTTGCATGACCAAGGGTCAAATATGATTGCTACTATAGAGCAGCTTGGTTGCACTACGGTGTGCAAAATGGAAACACTCAAGAAGGAATCAAACCATCATTCTCATGAGCCATTGTTGGATTGTACATCAAATTGGAGGTTGGGGTTTGAAGCCTTGAAGATTGATGGTAGACATCTTGGAGTAAGAAACCTTTTCTCCCTTCAAGATGACACTTTCTCAATGAGCTCTTCTCAGCTCAAAGAGGAACTTATACTTTCAGATCCAAGACCTCATTGGTTTTGGAAGACTATGGATGAAAGAGAGGTCTCAAGGAGAGATCTCATTGGAGATGCACTTCGACACACCATGGAATGCAATGCTTTTCTTCCCTTCTCACAAGAGCAAATAGAAGATGGAGGAAATCTTAGGACGGATAACATCTCTCATGCTTGTGTTGGAAATCCCTTGAGCCATACACATCATGATGGGAGGTTTTTACCTACCACCTATTTGATTCTTGATAGGGTCTCATTGATCTTTGAGAAGCTTACATTTCAAAATCCCATAAAGTGCAAAGACAGGAATTTGATTTGGTAGGATGGTAGCCCTCATGGGAGGAGTACCAGGATGAGGAGAAGAAGGAGACATCCACAGGTGATTGAGTGGATGTGGTTGATGAGCAAGTAACTAGGACGCTACTTACAGATCTATGATACCGGGCAGCAGGAGGCTTGGCTGCGCTGGTTACTCTTGAAAGAGTTTGGAAATCACTTGGAAAACACTCTTCCTAAGAGTCAGAGGGTGGGGAAAATATGGAAGGATACTTGCATCATTGAACAACATAGAGAATGGATGCATGATGTTGATGTGTCTTCATCACATGAGTTTTATGATGGAAGTATGAGGAGGCAGTAAAATACTTTGTTGCTTTTCTTGGTAGAGCAAGGGCAGATTTGTTCTCACACTTTGTATGATGTTGCAGGAGGAGGGGATGGCACTATCTCCTTGGTCTTTGATGATGATTGGGAAGAACTTCCATCTTGGGAGGTATTCCATATTTTTTGCAGCATTATTGGAAGAATCTTTGACAAGGAGCATGTCAAATAATAGAGTTGTGTATTGACATGGGCTTGTTTGCATAAGCTCACAGCGTTGTCACCTTGGAGTAAATACTTATGGATGAAGTGTTCCCACCAGAGATATGGTGGATCCATAAACCATAGGTCCCAGGATCACTTCATATTTGTTGCACTTGATGAACAAAGAGGAGGTAATGATGATAGAGACATCTATGGCATATTCTTCTTGACTTGGGTTTTCAAGCATAAGGAGGATTATCTTTTTGCAGCACATGGTTCATTATTCTTCATAGAATGCCAAAAATCTATGAAGGACTCATGTATGGACCCATGTACCATCTTACTTCCAGCATATGGTGAGAATATTTTTTATACATTCATTGATTTGCACACTCTTACCATTCTTATGCAGTGCATTGCTTCACAAGAGGGAAAGCTTGTCAAATTGCTCCATGAATTGTATTGGGCCAATCTACATGATGGAGACAGCCATCTATTTTGTGGCCTTGGGAAAATATTTTATCACTACATGTATGTTCATTTGCTGCACTATAGCATGTATCATATAAATACATGCATGATTAACCATGTAAAAAGAAACATTTTTCCATGTACTCTTATCAAGCAGCAACTTGTAAAATTGTGTTGTCAATATGGGGAGAGTTGTTGGTACCTTCTTGCATCACTTGTAACCTTCAGAATTTTCTTTATTTTTCTGATGATCATGTCTTAATTTGCCAATATAGATCAGATTTGTATGGGAGGCTTGATTATGAGGGAAATACATGAGTTGGATGTGTCCGTGAGTGGGAAGAATTCTCACAATTTTTGCACTACATGTTCTAATGGGAGCATGAGAGGAGATATGGCCACCATAGCCAAATATTTTTTCTCTTTTGAGGTGGGCCATAATATTGATATTCATCCATTGTACAGCCATGGGCAAGTGCTTGATCATGTATTATTGTTGTTACATTCAGCCATTTACTATCCTTTAGTATATGTGATGAATCATGGACATTGCTTGCCATGTAATTTTCTGAAGTTGCAGTGGATGAGACTGCACTGTATCCTTGTGAGAAATTGTTTGCATCATGTATCATCATGTAAAACCTTCAGAAAACCTCTCATTAGGATGTTCCATGATGACCATGTCCTATTCTTCATAGATGGATTGTTTTGGGCCAGCTTGTTCTTCATTGTTGGAGGAGCCTTCTTTGGAGGATTGTTCTTCACTTTGCCATTGGAGGGCAGTGATTTTGCAGCCCAGGACCAACATACACTCTACACTTTCCATGAGTGGAGAGAAGGACAACATGGGGTAAGCTATGATGCTTGCCAATTTCATATTTTCAGCCCACCTTCATTACCAGAGCTTGAGGTGGAAGGAGATTTTCAGGAGTTTCCTTGTTGGGAGGTGGCTCATTTTGTTTGGATGATTGCTTGGGAATCGAGGATCCAGATGAGGGAGATTTTCCTCATTATATTCTATAATCCATGCCTTGAGTGGAGATTCTTCAGTTATATCCTTGCATTTTCTTGGGGACAAGCAACATTTGGGAGGGGAGGATTGTAATGTTCCAAATTTTTCTTCAATAAATTGGAACATTAAATTTTGTCTAAAATCATTTAGGAGATGAATAATTGGGTAAGGAGGCCCAAAGATAATAAAGACATAAATAAAAATCCCTCTATTATGAAAAGGGATCAGCCCTGGAACCAGATTTCACACCCTCATGTGTGAAAGGAGATATTTGCAAAGAGTTTTGACCAAGTCAACCAGTGCAGGGTATGAGTTGGAAAGCACTACATGAAAACATAGGAGGGAAGCTTCTAGAGGAAGGGCCCATGAGGAGTCTCCAATTGCTATGTAAATGGAGGAGAGGAGAGCTATTTCCATTCATGCATATGTTTATGATATTGAGTTGGTCTTTACGACTTCTTGAGCACGTTGGTTGTTTAACTAATCTGCAACACTGTTTAGTGCACCGAGTGTCTCCATTCAGAGATCTCACCCTCAGCCCCAGGGGACTTCGAGTGCCTTCTCAGGTGAGGTTGTCCCATCATTATTTTGGTTCGAGACCGAAGCATCATCCTCCAGGACAATGTTATTGCTGCAACAGCATAATACTGTGTTGTAGGGTGTTGTCGTGGAGACTCCACAACACCACTTCCATTGCTTGTTTTTCAGAGGGGGAGTCTTTCTTGCCTTTGTAGGATCAGTTTGGAAGCTTGAGAGTTTATTTGCAGATCTTGGCATCAAGCCAACACATATTCTTTCCCCTACTGTGCAGTTTTCTCCAATAGTTGCGTTATTTTCATAGTGCATTTGTTGCAGGGTTTTGCAGATTGATTGGAGGGTGGGATCTCAAGTGTAAGGATCAGCCTTCCAATTATGAGATCCATTGGAGGAGTTCTACTTCAGTTTTTTAATGATATTAAGCCTTCTCTATTGAGTTCCAGATTTGAGTTGTAGCAGCTTCCCAGCAACTCCGACATTTTGGCTATTTTGTGTATTTCAGCCAATCCCTTAGAGGATTGATGTATTTTTGCTTATAAGAGTTAGAGATTTGCTCCCCTCATTTATCTGAGCTGATATTTTCATATTAAGTAATTTTTTTATGCATATTTGCAATAGAGTACGTTATTTTCTGCAGTCCTACTTTTGGTACATATAAATTGCCAGAAACCCTTGTCGGGTGCCCTTTTCTTAGTGTGAAAGAGGTTAAACCTCTATTTCTCTGCTATTTTATAAATATAAGCTATATATCAGTCATATTATATCATTTTATGCAGAAAACCTAATGTGAATTACGCTCTCATAGTATTCAGAAATTTCTGTTTAGCAAAGTCATGGGAAATCAGGGTTTTCTAGACTAGTCGGGAAAGGAGGAACTGTTTAACTTATCTAGAATGCTTATTTTGAGCTGCAATTCGGAGCATAGGTCCCAAATTACCTAAGATATCATATCCAACCATCTCCATCCTTTTTTTTTATGCAAATACCTGATATTAAGCTTTTTAGTGCATAAATTTCTGATTTTCCCCATCCTTTGGATTGTAAATCTGAATTAAAGTGGATTTTGTAGTTAAATATGATGTATTTATTTTCCTCACACCTATTATAATCTTATTCATCACATAAATACTGTTATATAGTTGATGTCTCGTTGAATCCATGATTTTGGGATATTGCAGTGGTATCAGAGATTTTGAGTGGGATTCTTCAAGAAGATCTATAGATAGAGTCTAGAAAGGGCCAGGTAGCCTCTAGATCTCATCTTCTTTTATAGGAATAATATCCGGTAAATTCCCTCCCAGTCCATCTCTGGTTGGAGTTTGTCGTGTTTTAGAGATATCCCCGAAACGGGATATTACATAATCAACCTCCATAGTGTGAAAAATTTGCAAAGTCATCGAGTATGTCGATTTTATAAAATATTCTTCCTCTGATACCAATTTTTATGGCATTCACTTTTTATTATATGAAATGATTATGACATTCCCTATTTAAGTAACGTTCCAACCATAACTCTTCAAGTTTCCTACCTCAAGTCTATTACTCCACAAGTCCTCACTTGAAAATAAATTTCAACGTATATTTCTCTAGCATCCACATACATCTACATCCACATATGCTGACTTGGAAAAAGTATGACTGCATTCAGGCTATAATGGTTTTTCCTCAAGTCTAAGACTATTGTAACCACTCTTGCATACCACAGCGCAGATGTTGTAATGCATGCTAAATTGTACCTACTATGGTATGCATTTGTAACATACACATGTATAGCCTCCGCATGGCACAATCATATGTAACACATATTGTTAACAATTTCTACATAATGCTTCCTCAAGTCCATGATGGTCCCATGATGATTTGGCATACTATAATAGTGATCTTACTATCATTGTCATACCATTTATACTAGTTCACTAACATATCATTGTCATACTATTCATATTGGCATTTTTGTGTCTCTATCATCACTAAAGAGTTTTAGTTCCACTGGCATATTCCATTAGTAACTTTCAATCCCCATGGTCCACTATTGTGACTGATGCATTGTCCCGATCCTCAATATGATATATATCTTCAATTTTGTCTTATAAGTATAGTGATACTTTCAATATTATCAAACGATGTGTGTTGATAGCAGGTTGTTCCATGCTTATTGCACCATTGTAATTGTATATTTTATTCAAGAGCTATTTGTTTAGGTTGAATGCAACAAAGTAGTGTACCATTATTCTTACTTAGTTTGGAAATACATTTGAGATCAATGTCACCTTTGATAATTTTCTTCAGTTTTCAAATAGAACAAACATCGACTAGTGGTATAAAAAATCACTTAAAATGCACTACGATTCCAAACATCTTCTCAGTAACCACTTGCATAAACTCTTTCAAAAAGAAAGTAAAATTACAAATAGAAGTTGTTTATACCTTAAAAGATAATAAAAGTCAAAACAATTTCTCAACATTGTTTTTTATAGATGTATCCCTAGATGACAGATAAGGAGAGAAAAAATATATGCAGAACATTTAACTACCAAAACCAATAGAAGCAAATATGCGTTCACGCTATTCAAAATGATCTACTTCCTTTGCATATTATTTTATAGGAAATTTTCATGCATCATTTGCACGGCCGTTTTTCTTTCAATGGTAAGAAAATCTACATTCAAATTGTTCATAATTATGATTGTTCGGGAAACGTATATGCATAAATTGCACGTCGTCCTCTCCTTTCAATGGAAACAAATTACAATGTAATGATATCAACAAACCAAATGAGAATTTACCTGCTTCCCTAAAGGTTCCTCCCTAAGGCATAGACAATAATAAATTTATGAAAAATAAAATGGTATCTTGTCCAATGGCTACACTGTAAGGTGGAACGATGTTTTCCGTCGAGAAATGATGGAATTTTACTCCTAATCACCACCATGAATGATAAGCAGCAGCATCCCACAATTTCATCAATGTTTGATAGAATGACAAGTAAAGATTCGAGAATTTGGAGGAGTCTTCATGCAATCCACGCAAATATCAATAGATTACTTGAGCCTTAAACTCTGCATTTATTTCCATCTACCACATTTGACTTACCTTTTTCCCGCAGCGCGCAAATCACAAGTCTTTTGTTTTACCATTTAAGTCATTCTCCATATGTTGTTTTACCGCTGATGCGATATCTGGAGAGACCTACCTTATCCTTACCGCATGGACCAAATTTTGTTTTGCGTTCATTTTATTTGTATTCCGCTCTTCACACTTCCCACCATTTAAGCCTCCTGCAGAGCGCACTTCGCATTGTTTACGACTTACCTTTTCGTAGCCGCAAGTTAAGTTATTTGACATGCGATGTGATCTTGCTATCGTACATCGCATTTGCAACCATTTATGTTTTTTTTTTAAGTGTTGCAGCACATGTTGTTTGGTTTTCGATGTGATCGTGCTATCGCACATCATGCCTGCAACATTTATGTTTACCTGAAAGATTCTGCATTGTATTATATTTTCATTGTGATGCGATATCACATTGCAATCGCACATCACAAGATTTAATGCTTTTCATCAAAAACCTATAGGCTATGTTAAATGATATGCAATATGACGGTGCCATGTCACTTCACAAATGCAAATAGTTAAGTTTACCTGTGTTCACGCCATAGTTAAAGTTTAAGACCACCGATCTGCAATATGTGATAAGGAGCTGGATGTGATGAGGACTCGAAGCCAGAACAAATAATATTTGAGATCCACCAGTTTGTGTGTTTGAACACGTATTCGTGTATTTTTTGTTTATAAGCAGAATACGGCGTGCGTGCTGATTAAATTTAGAAATGGGTTTTTTGAAAGCCCAAGAACAAATGTTGTTGAACATACGTTCAGTATTGAATAGAAAACAGTTTATTCAATCCTCTCTTGTGTATTTTTGCATGTGTATAAGTGATTGTCTAATTTCTACATATTGTTTGTATTCTCTTTGATTGGGGAAACACATTTCCTCTGTCTGATTGCATTCAGAACTTTCAACATGGTATCAGAGCAAGTCTAGGCTCTCATACAAAGAAACACGGGCTCACTCTCTTTGTTGTAGAAGCTGTAAGATTGGTTTGAGAAGCAGATTTCTCGAGCAGCGAGAAAGATTCTGTTTCACACAGTCAAGTTGATTGTTTGTTTAACATAGTCGGAATGGCAGTAGCAGGAAAAAGCCTAAAAAATCCCTAAATACCATAGTTTAATGGGAATAATTATGATTATTGGGCCATTACAATGAGGGCTCTATTTTCTTCACAAGATATATGGGAGCTAGTGGAACAAATTTTCCAAGGACCAACAGATGCAGTAGCATTGGTTGCTTTGACAGCAACAGGAAGAGACTTGTTGAGAGATAATAAGAATAAGGACTCCAAAGCCCTCTTCTATCTCTTTCAAGCAGTACACAAGAGTATTTTCCCAAGGATTGTAGCAGCAACAAATTCTAAGGAGACATGGGATATTCTCAAAACAACCTATCAAGGCATGGAGAAGATGAAGACAACAAAGCTACAAATGCTGAGGAGAGACTTTGAGACTCTCTGTATGAAAGAGTCTAATAACACAGAATCATTCTTCACACATTTAATTAGGTTTGTTACCCAGATAAGGTCTCATGGAGAGGCACTTGAGGAAAGAAGAATAGTGAAGAAAATCTTGAGAAGTTTACCCTCAAAATTTGATGCCATAGTAGTGGCAATAGAAGAGACAAAGGATCTCTCACAATTTTTAGTAGATGAACTTCATGCATCCTTGATTTCTAATGAACATAGAATTAACATAACAATGAACTCCTCATTGGAGCATGCTTTCAAGACACAAATGTCTTTTGGTCGAGGTAGAGGTCGAGGAAGATCAAACTACCAAGGAAGAGGAAGAAGCCCACATTGAGGTGGAAGAAACAACCCTGCAAGTACAAGTGGAATGGGCAACAACCAAAATCAAAGTGAAGGATCAAGCCAACACCAAGCACAAGGACAAAGGCATGATAAATCCTAAGTCCAATGTCATTATTGTAAAAGGTATGGGCATTATGCCAATGAATGTAGAAAGAAGTAAAATGACATGAATAATAGGCAAAATGAAATTTTTTTAAAAGAAGATAAGAACCATAATAATGTGATTTTAACATGTAATGTAGCATAAGAAAAACAATATGATGTATGGTTCTTAAACTCAAGTTGTAGTAATCACATGACTGGAAAGATAGCAATGTTTGCCAAACTAGATGAAAATGTGAAGTCTAAAGTTACAATGGGGAATAAAAGCAAAGTCTCTGTCATGGGAAAAGGATGAGTCAGTATACTCACAAGGAAGGGATAAAATAAATTTGTGCGATATGTCTATTATGTAACTGGCCTGAAATGTAACCTTCTGAGCATTGGATAGCTCGTAAACAAGGGCTATAATGTGTTTTTAAAGAATGATGTGTGTACAATCATGGACATACCTCCAAGTAAAAGGGTCATTGCAAAAGTGAATATGAAAAAGAATAGGATGTTTCCTCTCAAGATCAAAAAAAACTTGAAGGAAGGAGGTGTGGTAGCAGAAGTCACACAACAGGTCTTTCAAGAAGAAATGAAAGACGAAAACTCGTTATGGAATTTGATATTTGGACATCTCAATTTTGGAGGTTTGAACCTCTTGCATAGAAAAGGGATGGTAAGAGGATTACCACTCATAGAGAAACTAGACAGCCTATCTAAAGGCTGAATCTTGGGCAAACAACATAGAGAATCATTTCCAGTAGGAAAAAGTATAAGGGAAAAGGCACCCTTAGAGATTGTCCACTCAGTTTTGTGTGGACCAATGCAAACGCCATCATTAGCTGGCAGTCATTATGTCTTGACATCTTTAGATGATTATAAAAGAAATACATGGGTTTATTTATTGAAATAGAAGAGTGAATTGTTTGAACAGTTATACCACTTCAAAGCTCTTGTTGAGAAGCAGAGTGGGCACTACATCAATGTGCTAAGAATTGACAGAGGTGGAGAATATATCTCGAAAGATTTCCTACATTTATGTAGGGAGAATGGCATACACA